>VZRJ01003728.1:848286-990378 GCA_013397565.1 Ptilonorhynchus violaceus
GTGCGTGCCGGTGTGGCGGGTCCCGATATCGCCACAGGCCGCGGGGGGAGGGACCCGGGGAAGCTCCGCCGGGAGCGCGCGTCACGTGGGCGCCATGCCCGCACATGGCGGCGGTCACATGAGCGGGGCGGGAGCGCGCGGCGGTCACATGACGCGCCGCCGGCGCCGCCTGACGNCCTCCGTGGCAGCGCAGTCCCGGTCGCCCGTTCCGGGGAGGGTCAGGCCGGGGATCGCCGGGGGAAGCGCCGGCCCTGGTTGGGTGCGGGTGTCCGCGGGCGTGAGGCCGAGGCTGGTCCGTGGCGAAGGCGCAGCGGGGCTGGGAGCCTGTAGGGGCGGCGTGAGTTTGTGCAGAGGGGCGGCTGAGGGGTGCCGGGGGCGGGGGCCGGCTCCCTCCGGGATGTCTCTGCGTGCTTCTCTGCAGATACAGGATATTTGCGGGTGAGAAGATGAGGAGACTTGCTCTGTGCAAGTCGCCTGCGGTCAGGGCTGCTGGTTTATGCGCTTATGTTCGGTCTAGTGTGAAAAAACCCGAAGTGGTTGGTTTGGAAGGGACGTCACGTGCTGATATCCTTAGTAAGAAACCAATTATCATGTGCCATTCAGCTACTTAAGGGTGAGTTAAGAAAGCTTTGAGAAACTGCCGTGTGGAAATGTCGCCATTATTCAAGTCTTGGCATTTTTCTACTTTCATTTCAGCCGTTTCAGAATTTAGTCTAGTACCAATATCTTGCCAGTCTTAATTTCTTAATTATTTAGCCAGAATTTGCGGGGTACACACAAGAACACATTATTTCCATCAATGTTACTGGGAAGGCACCAGTGTAACAGAGTGAATGTAGCAGTAAGGGCAGAGGGAATGGGCTGTCCACCTGGTGGAATGTGGGATATGATATTGTTAAATGATGAAAAAGGGAAAAAGTAGGTTGGCTTGCAAGAATAACCCATGAGGGTGGCAGAAAATGGTTTTGTCAGATGACCACCCTAATTGTAGAATTGAGGCAGAAATGAGAATCTATTGTGTAGCTTCTGGAGGGAATTTAACTACTCTGATGAGTAATTTTTTTGTTGATTTTTTTTTTTTTTTAAAACCCACCCTAAATGATTTAATTCTCCAGCAGTTCCTACTTTGAGAATAATGTTAAGTCCTGCTAATGTCTGTCTTGGCTTTGTTGTGTGTCTGTGACTAGAGGAATATTTGAGAGTGCTATGGAGAGACATGCAGTCTGATTTGCAAAGCAAATTACTTAGGCTGGTTTCATTTTGTTACTGGCAAGTGAAAATAATTTGCAGATAGCACAATCAGCAGTTTTACTTTTGAGATGCACTGCTTCAAAAACATGCATTTGCTGTTGTGCCATGGCAGGAAAAAACTGTTTTGAAGGACTTATGCTTAGTAATCTAGAATGGGTAATAGGAAAGACAAGAACTTGTGGTCTGATAGGTGAGAAGTCCCTGTGGAGTGGTGAAGTGTCTTCTTGAGTACAGTTGCCAAAAATCTCCACCAAGTGAGGGATGATGCAGGCAATGCAAACACACTGCTGGTGGATGTCTTAGCTGAAAAATACAGTGTGAATGTGCAGGACACCTGACCAGCCTATTTCTGTACTGGCTTAAGACAAGGTTTTTATTTGTTTTACAGCTGTTAAGAAAACAGTGTCATGGGTTTTGTGTATTGTAATAGGGCTGGTGAAACTGCAGCAGTTTTTGTGTGTGGTGTGTGAATGTCAAGAGATGGGCAAGGAAAGGAACTGTTGGTGATTAGAAGAGGCACTGTCTCTCCTTTAAGTAAGAGTAGGAAAGCTGTTTTGCAGGGAGGAGGGAAGGTGTCAAAACTGTTTTGCGCAAGAACTGTGGCATGAGGCTACTTAAACTTGAGTTGGAGGTTTTCATTGTTTGTTTTGTGTAGCCTTACTGCTGGTATGCTTGGATGGTCTGGGGAAAGAAGAAAAGCTTTCATTCCCTGAAACTTTGTCCGGTGGCATAGCTTCACTGACTGATTTTGTTATGCTTTCTCCTTTGTTCTTCTGTGCTCTGACAGCTGACTGTGCTGTCATGTGACTTGCAATTGGAATTCTTCTTTTGTCTTCTGTGTAGAGGTTTCTTCAGGATTGCTGTAGTATGAGCACCTGGGAAAGAATACAGGGAACTGGTTGGATATAGGAAATTACTAGCCAGTTTGGTCTCTTCTCCAGTTTTTCTTCTTCCCCTTCTATCTTTCATGTTACAATGCAGGAAAAATTCTGGAGTTAGAGTTAATTTTGTGACCTGTTGATTCAGTCCATCTATTTGAAAAGAAAGCTTGACAGTTTGGGTTCACCTTCTGCGTAACATCGCAGAAGTTGCTGTGTAACTTTACTTTCTTTCTAAAAAAAATGCAAAATATGTTTCAAGGGTAGAGCAGCAAATACAAACTGCCTCCTCTGTGTGCTGTTTTGCCTGAAAATCTATACTGGATGAGAGGTGATTTGATGACAGGTGATGTTTTTGCTCACCTGCAAGGATAGGAGCTGGTGCATAACTTCAATGATTTTTAGACTTTTGAATGAAAGGGAATCTCAAACTGCTGTACAACACGGGATAGGTCTTATGCAGACTTTGAATTTTGGGGTTGTAAGTCAATTCGACTTTATGTTAAATGTTGTAGTTTTTAATAACACAACTCCTACAGCTGACTGTACATACACTTCTGTTCCTTCAAACACTGTCTTTTCAGCCTTAGTTATGAAACCACAACTGTGCTCATCTGTGCCGCTGAGTTAGTGTTCAGCTTGGCCTCAGTGAAGAAGCACATGCCGAGTACACAGTAGTGACCTTTAGGTGCACTCATTCAGCTCTATTAAATGCTTTGACATATTTAAGTGGGAGATGTCATAAATAAGATATTACTGGACTTATCTACCTGTGTGAATGGTTGTGTCATGTGCTTGGGAAGCTGCCTTTATTATGGTCTGAATGTGATTTCTCAGCACAGGAGTCTCCTGTAGCTCTCGCATACTCAGACTTCAAATTGCTTCCCCTTTTATTAACCATTCTGTACAACGATGTAACAGATGTGATTTAGAGTGCAGCATGAAAGACCGAATGTCTTTTCAGTGGACAAAGCTGAAGAGCCTGTGATCTAGCTGCAAGGCTGTCATACATGATGCACATGGGAGAAAACCTGCCTGAGGACCCACAGTGTGTGTGGTAGTTGGAAAAGGTGATGGGTGAGCTGGAGCAGAACTAAGCATGGGTAGGGATGCATTAAAAAGCTCTCAAAGCATAGTGATGGCTGTACTTTGTGCCGTTCAAGCTCGCAATTTCTGTAAGGAGAGCTTGCTTTGATGTAGAGACTTCTTTACTGCACATATTTGTGTGCAAATGGTAGCGACATCTAATAGTGATTTCTGTGGCAAGTGAGCTGTAAGCTTCAAATTTGCAGTGGCCATCCTGGAAATTGTTCCTGAGATTGTGCTGGTTGAAACTGCTGGTAAAGAGCTTCAGATACTGGTTTAATCTCTGCAGTGTTCTGATAGCTGAGAAGCATCTGGGCACAAAATCGTGTGGATGCATAATCACATGTGGATCTGCTTTCCAACTCGGTGGTTGTAGGTTGCCTTGTCTCTCTGCCAGGCCGTCTGTGTAACACCCCCTCAGCAAAATGAGCTATTTCAGTGCATTCCCCAGAGAGGAAACGCAAGATTGTTTGCAGCTATGCTTTACAGCTGTTTGGAGCAGGGTGCACTGTTCTTCCTAGCAGTCATCCCTCGGGTAACAGTTTGAGAACCAAAAAGCTTGAACTATTGTTAGGAGAGTGGTGGCAATGATCTCTCTGGTGCTCTGCTGATTTGTAGTGGTTCACTAGAGCTCAGACCTCACAGTGGCTCTGGCATTGGGATGCATGTGCTGTGACAGGCGTTAACTGTCTGCACCTTGTCTGACTTCAGTGCCTCAGCTTCTGATCACGAGGTAAACTAGACTTCCTTTTCCCTTTCTCATATTATTTTTTCGTATTACTCCTTTGATTTGTAAAATAAAAAATTAAAAATGCAGAGCTGTCATTTGCTCTTACGACTTGTTAAAAAGTAGTTTAATTTTCTTTTTCATGCTCTTGCTTCAGTGTCATAAAAACAAAGCCAGGGAGCTGGAAAGGCTGACCCACAGGCAAGGTTATTCCCAATAACTCGTTTGGACCTTGCTTGCACAACTCCTTTTGACAGTCGCCTGAGCTGGCCCTGCCTCCCACTGCTAGTGCAGGGCCAGAAAACAGCGTGAGCCAGACTGGGAACTGGTCAGGCACAGTCCCCTCACCACACACATGCACACGCACCTGTTGTTTTTGCTGGGTTAATTTTGAGAGAGGGCAGTCCCTGAGCCCAGCTTGTGTCAGGTGCTTGGGCCAACAACACTGGGAGGAGACAGAAGGAGAGCCTGCCCTGGGGGGATTGACATGGGTGTATATTTCAGACCTGTAACCGTGGGATAATTCACAGTTGGGTTTATCAGAAAACAGACATCATGTTGTGGTTTCAGCAAAAATAACTGACAGTTTTAATCAGGGCAGAGAGCATGTTTGAGCCCCGACCTGAACTGCACCAGAAATGGCTTTTTGAATGGATTAATCTGTGAGGTAGCATCTGTTCTGAGCCCCCTGGATCAGAGGATGCATCACACCCTGCCCCATGACCATGCCTGTTGCTTTTTAGAGCTGTTGGTATAACTGCTCCCTGAGCTAGCTCAGCTGCATTGAATGCAGGATAGCTTAAGCCCTTCAAACAAGCTAACTTCATCTGGCCCTGGCAAGGAGGAAATTACATCAGGCATCACCACTGGTAGAGGTGAGTGCTGAGCAAACTGGAGGAAGCTAGTCCATGTGACTCACGTGGTTAAGATGGGTGATGTGATTGCTAACAGATTGTTTCTATTATGGATTGCAGTGGAGGGGTCAGCTTGTATCTTACTGGAAAGTAGAGCACATGCAACTTGAAACTATTTCCAGGTACTGATTTAATGCCAGGAGCCTTACTTGTGTGAGAAATAATTCTTGCTTTTACTGTGAAAGTGTATTTTGCATCTCTCTGAGAATAGCTGCATAGGCTACATCCAGGTTGCTGTTACTCTCAGTGAATAAATCCCACCTTGCTTCTTCCACACATTAAAAAAAAATAAAGTCCCTTTAACATCCATGAAAGTAATACTACTCTGAAACTGCAATAGATTTTCATTTATATGTGCCCCTGAAGTAGTGGTTTGGAACATGATTAAACACTGCATTTTGATATTTCCTTTGTGCTGACTGTTTTGAAGGACTCCTCAACCTTCCCCGTTCAGGGGCCTGTGAAAGGGCAGAGGGAAGGTCTGGCTTCAGTGGCTGCTTCGCTTCTGTCCTGTAAGCTGCTCATCTTATTTCTTCTTTGCTTCTGGCCTGTGGGTGAACTGACTCAAAGATGTTGATTTCCTCTATTTCATAACATGGAACTGGGAAAGCAAAGCCTTAATCTCTGAGTGATAATTCTGTGTGAAGGACTTAAATTCTTGTTCCATCAACAAACAGATTTTAACTTGCAGGTTCTCTGTAAAAACCAACAACACATCGAAGAATACTCCAACTTGATGAAAAACTTTATGCCTTAAGTATTATATGTTACCTTTTGGCATCTTTCAAAACCAGTCAAAAAAGAGTACTGGAGACTTTGAGAAGTTTTCAGTTCTCAGTTTGAGAAATGCTAACTTTCTGGGGCTTCATTGTGAAGAAGTTGGGTTTGGATTGAAATACATTTTCTCCTGAATGTAAAACCAGCTTTGGTTTTAATCTCTTTGTGTTTTCAGAGCCCTTGAAGATAGTCAGGTTCTTCTAACTTTGTGTGTGTGTGTTGTCAAGCTTTCTTCCATTGCTGAACTTTGGTTATTCTGTACTGTAGCTTAATTCTCATTATCATCCTGCATTGATATTGCCTTTATCCACTTCAGAAATGCAAGAGACTAGCTCAGAGAACTAATCAGTATGATTGTAAAAGGTCAGGTCTGCCTGCTTATGAAGAAAGAATAATGGCATGTATTTGTCTAGGATTGAGACACAGTCCTTGAATATACAACTTTATTGGTGTTTTGGGTATGACTCGGTACCTGGCAAGTTATTTTTGAACATTAAGTTATATTAGGATATAAAGCCTCAAATATAATAATATATTAATATATAAAGATTTTCTTAGCTTTTTCAGTTCACGGAGAACTCTCTTATATTTGTCCCTACTTGTTCCAGCCATTAGCAGTCTGAAATGAACATGGCTGCTGTAGTACAGGGAAGCCAAGAGCCCTGTAGTCAGTAATTGAAAAGGAAAATTATGTGATATCTTACTGCTGGCTCTTTGATTAGATATGGGATGCACTGGGTTTGAGAGGAGTTCTCAGAGGATCTAAAATGTAAAGTAGCTGAACTATTGTTGCCCCTTTCTCACTCAGGGACTGGACTTCAGAGCTGAACAAGAGTGGTTTCCCCTCCTGGAGGGATCTGGAGTATGATAATGCTGAGTGGTGCAACACATATGACCCAGAGATTCAGGCAAACAAACCTGATGGGTGAAGCTTCTCGTCAGCTGAGACTTGTAGATTAAGACAAATGCTTCTGTGGGTCAGATAGGTGCATTAAAACTTGCGTAAGCTGTAAATAACAGGAATGTCTAGTAAGTCTGTGCTGTCCTCAGTTTTCTGATGTGATAATGAGTCTGTATTAATCCTACTGAAGTTTCCACTTGGGATAGAAGTGAGGCTGGGGAATCTGTTCTGTTGCAAAAATGAAGTGTCCAGATGCAGGCTGCTGCCAGTGCCAGAAGAGGAGTAGTTGAGCCAAGGTGATGGCAAACGTTTATTGAGCTGTGCCTTTTAACAGAGCTTGGCCAGAACACCCTGCTAGTAAGCCAAGCTGTCTAAAGAGCTCCTGGCTCTAAACTGAATGACCTGGGCCTGCCTCAAAACTGAGCAGTGCTGTGTCATGCGACTGACCACATTTCACTGCAGTCCTAGTGCCTGCTGTGAGCGGAAAGAATCCTTGCTCTGCCTCTGAACTATACTGCATTTAATTTTCTTCTGCTGTTACTCTGATTTATTCCTAGTTATATTTAACCAGAGCTTTGTGTTCCTTTCCCAGTTTTTATACAGCTGCCTTTCTGATATGTCTATAGTTAGGTAGTGTGATCTTTCACTGAGTGTCTTGTGGATAGCTGTGCTTGGTTTCCAGCTTCTGACATCACCCTTCATAAACTGTTATTTTTTTAATATATATCTATATATATCTATACATATATAAATAAATAATGCCTAAAGGTGCAGCCAAGCCCTAATAAGCATTATTAGCATCTTTTGGTCTGAATACTGTGAGACTCTCAACCCTGATTTTGACCCTGAAGCTGGGTGGCTCCACTGCAGGATGAGACTGGCTGCTCAATTCCACTTAGGATTAACACTTCTGCCAATGTTATTGGGTTTTGCTAAAGTGCAGTAGTGTGCAGCCTGCCAAAGATGTCTGAGAAGTTTATCAGGCGTGTCAGGGAAAACATATATCGCAGGTGATGATCCTTAGTCAGAGTGGCCTTCACAGAGATTTGATGGGGAAGAACGGATGATTGAATGTTCAAGAAAGGGTAAAAATGGACTGGATGTTACATTCCACAAGTGATTAAATCTGTTTTGTTCTTAGTCTCAACACAATAGCAGTTATTTCTGGTATTTACAAATATAGAATGTGAATAGGAATCTAAGTTAGTGGTGCTCTTAGCCTTAAACTTGGTTATTTCAGCGACTAGATGATACACATCTAGATAATACACAGCTCAGACAACTTGAATATCAACTGACAGGCATTTTTTTCTTTTCAGTTACACTTGGGAAGCAATTGATGCAGACAAAGACATACTTTATAAAATAAACTTCTGTAGCGGTGTTGAAGAGTGTGGAAGTACAAGTGCGGTCTGTGCATATGACATCAAGAAGAAAGCCTATCTGTCTGTAGGTAAGTAAACAAGTGTCTTTTCTTGTAGGTAATTCAGAGTCATGCTAATGGATGGTCTTGTAGCTATTGCAAACTTCCATGTGTTAGCAAAGATTTTTTTTTTTCCTTCTCAGAACAGTGTGAAACTTTGTTTTGTTGCAGATTTACTGGGGAGATTTGGTAAAACATGATCTGATTGTAGATAGTCACTTTATGGGATGGTGAAATGTATCTTATGGTCTAGTTAAATGTAATCTAGTGTGAAACTATGCAAGGCTATCTCAAGTAGAATAAGTGCATCTACCTGTGGCAGGATAATGGACTGTGCACAGCTTTGTAAGTACTGAACATAGGATAGAGCTTGAGTTACGGCTCTGAACTATATCTCAGCTTAGCCTGATTTAATATCAACTCTTTGTGCAGAGACAGTTTACTCTCTATAATGCAATCTTGGAGTATTGCTAAGTGTCTGGGGTGTTGTCTTCAAGTTCTTACACACAGAGAGGAAGTCAATTACATGCCGTTCTCTGGTTTTGGTTACACTTGTCAAATCCAGTGACTGCTTCAGTAGTTCACAGATGTCCTTGGTATTCTGAGGAGGGGTGGACTTGTGCATGCTGATCTAAATATGAAACTGGCACATTCCTATACATATGCACATGATTTCATCAGTCAGAAGCACCTTGTGCTCTGAACAGTATTTGTTCTTGAGTTCATGTTATTTATGTTCATGAATGTTTGTCACTTTCAAGGTTGCTTTTATGTTTTGGCTAATGGAACAATAATGTATGAATACTGTTCAAGAGGCTTTCTGATAGCTGACTGTTACTTCTAATAGAATAAAGCAAGAGCTTTCTGAAGAGCAATATCTCTTCAGACTGCTTTGTAGTATCTGCAGATCTGAGGTCTAATTTAGCATGCTTGCCAGTCTTGCCAGCCATTGGCAAACAGCTCTTACAAGAGGCTATGAGAAGAGGCTATGAGTCTTCGTTAAATTGCTTGAGTTTGAACTGCCAGAATATGGTGGGGAGGAAGATGTTTCTCATCTGAATGCCAATGCACAGCAGCTGTTCAGCTTCCATTCTCCCTACACCTCTCCATGAACTGTAGAGATACTTTGGGTTCAGTCTGTGGTCGATCAGTGCTTTTCAAACAAACTGTTAATGTTGGCACCCAGGCTTACAGAATCACTGAGTGCATGAATAAAGGTATATTCATGCTCCAGAGTTTTCTGAGACGACTGGTTAGATTACATTTGTATTCAAACTGCAGTTGCATGTAGTGTAGCATCTTCTCTGGGGAGTGTGACATCTTGGAGCGCTTGATGCTGTTAATGTGTTTCATTCCTAAAATGTACAACAAGAATTTTGTTTTCTGCTGATGGGAGTCTGCTCATATGCTGTTGAGGTTTCAGTTGCCTGTGGATTAGAAAAGAAAGCAGCATCTGGGTATCTGTTTTAACATGCTGCTTTGAGTGAGACTGGAATGTGGCAGGTGGAGTGAGCTTGAGGAAGTCTGTTCTCCCCAGGGAAGTGTGAGAACTAGAGGCTTCTGTAGGTTTTGTTCCACACTCCTTGTGGAAAGAGAAAGGGAGAACAGAGCTGAGTGATGACTGCACAGTATGAAATGTTTCTGTATGCAAACCTTGAGTGCCTGAGTACCTGAGTGCTACTGAATGGAAGAGGATTTAGCAACAGATATACTGGGATCTTGCAGAGGCAGTTTGAACAGACTTTCAAAGGTTAAGCTTAAAGTCTTGTTCAGGTAGGATATGTTTTTAGCTACCCTGCAATGAAGTGAGAAATTAAGGCAGTGTGGATAACATTATCATTGAATTTTGCTTTGATTTATTGGCCAAATTGTCCAAATATTGTTCTTGCTCATGCTTCTTTCTACTGCCTCTAGTTGCACTGGAGCTTCATCACCATCACACTGAGTTTAGATCATGCTAATGGGTTATCAAGCTTCTTGTTTGTTAAAAAAAAAAAAAAAAATCACTCCTAGTGAGAAGGGAGCAATCTCTTTGATCCAGGTCTAGGCAGGTGTAGACTCACAGTTACCTAAACCAGCTAAACCACATACTTGTCTCCAAGCAATCCAGATGACATGAGGTTACCTGGATGCCAAAGCTAAGGGCAGCTGAAGGACTTTAGGGGAAGAAGGGCAATTTGTCAGCTGATAAATTTTGTTAAGTTGTAAGCTTTCTTCAAATATGGGCTTAATCAAATCTCTTCTTTTTTCAGAAAAAAAAATTTCATTGCAAACAATAGTTTTGTTTTTTAAATATCAGCTACTCAAGGGGTGAGAGCTGTAGGACTGTTTGTTGCTCCCAGCTTTCAGAGGTGTTAAGGCCATGTGCTCTGTTGCAGTAATAAGTCTGTATCCCAGGGCAGCCTTGTAGCTAATGTTAGCTGTGTGTTGGTATAATGTACCAGGATTTGCATGGAGACCCCAAAGGCCTTTTCTCTTCAGCCCCATTGAGTAATCCTAGAAGTTTTCAAGGTGTAGGCAAATGTTTAGTTCTTGAATGTCAGATGGAAATGACATGGTAGTTATTTAACTTAGCATGATGCCTAGGGACTCATGTGCCATGTAGCTGGACTACTACTGAAAACTGGAAATATTGCTTTAACTGTTTGTTAACCTGATGGTGAAATGTGCACTTTGTCCAGCTGCAATAGAATGAGTGGACACAAAATGATAGCTGCCACCTAAATGCCCATTTCTTCTGGACAACTGATTGATGTCTTCCATGACTGCCTTTCTCCTTCTAAGCAGCTGAATAGATGGAGTCAATGAGCAGAAAGTGTTGTGGACAGTGCCTTTGATACTGATGTAGCACAACTGTGCTCACGTGAAGTATCTGGTGCTAATTTTTGTGAACACTACTAGCTGATTTGTAGTGTGTTGCCTTGTGGAAGGAACACATTTCTGAAGTCATGAAGAAATGAGTGATGATTGTAGAGAGAGCTTGATGTTATGGTAAAAGTGGTTACAGAACTGGTGCTCTGGAAGGAAGCTGATCATGTGAGGGGTTGTTCTTCCTTGCCCTGTGAGCGAGGGTGAGATGAGGCAGGTGCCACTGAAGATTCTTGCTAAAACTTTTAACAAGTTTCCAAACTAATTCTAAGTATGCACGGGGGAAGAGAGCATGCATATTGGCCTGTAGTAAACAAGATGTACTGGCTTGTTTTTTTCTTAATATTATTTTAACTGAGAAAATTGGAATCAGCTCACAAATGCCTTTAATGAATGTACTGTGCTTTTAGTGCAGAGAGAAACTAGTGCTTAGAGGGCTCTGAGGTAAGTCCTCGGATGGTGCTGCCATAAGTTCTCAGCTAAATTGGGACTTGTAGCTATATACATTTATAACTGGAGAGGTTTTAAATCGTGTGCATATTGTTACTATAAACATCTCTTGCCTAGAAAGTTGTGTTGGCTTCCTTCTGCTAATCTATGGAAGAAAAGAGGACACCCTGACAGTATCTTCTAAGCAATGATGTGATAAGTAACACTCTTGCTCTCAAAGCAGTATGTAGCTCTTAGATTTAAGAGACCTGTGTGGCACCTTGGCTAGCATCGGTGCTGGAAGTTGTAAAACCTGAAGATAGCCTTTTGATAACACTGGAAATATATAAGGCACAAACCACGTGTATCATTTTTCTGCCCCATTTTTTGACTTCTGCTCCTCTTGGTCTCTAGACTGTATTACTTAGGTGTAGTGTAGTTTTGCTTGCCTTGAGTGAGGAGGTAACAGGCTGGGCAAAGTTCCAACAAGTGTGTTTTTAAGATGAAACAACATTTGGCTTAGGTGCAAAGCTGCTATCAGCAGTGATGACAGATTTGATTTGCTTTCTCTCTAGTGTAGACATAAACAAAGAGAGAAAGGGGGAAGCTGATCAATACTCACATTTTATGGCGTTTTCTGTAGTTCAAGCCAAATTCGTTGCAGAATTAATATCTACTTATCAAAAAAAAAATGAACAGGCTGGAGTTAACATGTAAGATCTAAAAGGGGTTGGTGTTTAATGCTAAGCAAATTGAGTTTGAGCAGGAACATTTCAGTGGCCTGAGCTGGTGATCATCATGACTTGAAATGTGCTCCACCTTTCCCCTTCATGTCAAGTGCTAGGGAGGAGAGGAATGTGCAGTGACGCAGCACTGACCCTACTCTTCGTGCAGCATGTGAGCTGTACTAAAAGGGATGGGAGATGCAGGGGATTTGCACTGAGGCAGTAGCCAGCTGTTGTGATTCTCTGCAGACAGTGCCAGTGCTCGGGTACCAATGTGGTTTTTTTAAGTAGACTAAAGATAAGTGGAGCCAACAACGTGCACCTGCAGCCCAGAAAGCCAGCTGTAGCAAAAGCAATGTGGTCAGCAGGTCAAGAGAGGTGATTCTGCCCCTCTTCTTTCACTCTGGTGAGACCCCACCCGGAGTGCTGCATCCAGTTCTGGGGTCCCCAGCACAGGAAGGACATGGACCTGTCTTCCTTACGGGTTACAAAGATGCTCCCAGGGCTGGAGCACCTCTCCTGTGAAGACATAGTGAGACAGTTGAGGTTGTTTAGCTTGGAGAAGAGAAGACTCCAGGGAGACCTTATTGCAGCATTCCAGCACCATTATAGGAGGCTTATAAGAAAGATGAGGATAGACTTAGCAGGGACAAGAAGTAATAAGTTTAAACCAAAGGAGGGTAGATTCAGACTAGATGTAAGGAATAAATTTCTTTATGATGAGGGTGGTGAGGCACTGGAACAGGTTGCCCAGAGAGGTTGCAGATGCCTTGTCCTGAAAATGTTCAAGGTTGGGCTGAAGGGGGCTCTGAGCAACTGATCTGGTTGAAGATGTCCCTGTTCATTGCAGAGGGGTCCCTTCCAAGCAAAACCATTCTGTGATAGACTCTCTCATCTTGTGCTGGTGCTATTATTATGAATGACATAAGGGCTGAGAAACTGATAAATAGAAGCTGGCAGGAGGAAGGAGTGAATTGTGATTGAAACTGGTTGGTAGCAGCTTTCTGTAGGAGTCCTTTAGCCCTTGTTCCTAAGGAAGTGACTAGTTTGTAGTAGCACCTGCTGTTGTACTTTTTAGATTAAGTGTTTGCTAAAAACCTTTAAGAAAATAGAAGTGTGGTTAGAGGTGTCAAACACTATCTTAACTTGGATCTAATCTTCCAGATCGGAAGAACCACTAGGATAATCTTCAGTTGTACTGTCTTTGAGTGGACTGGTATGTCTTGGGCTACTCAGTGGTGGAAATTAGACCCTGTCTGTTGAGCTTCTGTGAAGGCATTGTATTATAACACCCTTTTTTTCCACCTCTCATTTTTAAACCCTAGGTGAGTTAGCCTTCTTAAAAGTGTCTGAAAGTCTCCTGGAGCTCAACACTACACGTAGCTGCTTGCAGCACGGCAGTGAACATAAGATTCAAAGCAATATTAACTTCCTGTGTGGGAAAACACTGGTAAGTCTAAATAATGTACTCTTATCTTTAATAGAAATGACAGGTACTTCTAACTTGCTTTTTTGGGAGACTTGCTGTACTTTTGGATGTACTAATTACTGAGCTTAATAATTATGAGCCAGTTGTGTTTTGCTGTCAAGTTAAGGTCATGATTTAATGTGGCTTTCAAAATTCAGTCCCAGTAGAAAACAGTTGCAGGTCTGCAGCTTAGCTCTGATTATGAGCTCTTCTTTGTCTTTACTGTGTTTACATGAATTGCACTGTAGTATTTTATTAGTGTAGTATGGAGGAATGAGTCAACAGTGTACAGGGTGCCATAACAATATGAGCTGTTGTTGAACTATTGGCCGTGCCTGAGCTGTGGACCCAGCATGACTGTTTAATAGAACTGTATTGAAGAAAATGACTGACCTTCATCATGGGTCAGAATAGTTGACATCAGTAAGCTTTAGGTTTGGTCTGCACACTGTTGAACTAACAGTGCCTGTAGAGCCAGCTGGGCTTCTGAGGAAACAGCTGTTTGTGAGAATCTGCTTGAAGTGCGATTGGAGCTCCTCGAAAAGCTTCTAGGGGCGTGTGTGCATGCAGTTCACTTCAATGTGCTTTTGAACTTACACCCTCCGCACACTTAACAGATACGACAGCTTTGTACTGACTGTGATCAGGTCACATATTTGTGTATCCGGGAGAAGTGTTTCTTAATGCTGCTGTTGGCACTGACAATGCTATTGCACATCCCCTCTTGGAAATCTAGCGAATTCGAACAAGGTGCCAGTGCAGCAGAGACTTAAATGCTTCCTGTTCTGCTTCAGCAGATTACTCTTTAAACTAAATTAAAAAGTATTGCTCAACTTCAACCATAACACCAGATCATTCTGATCTTTAGACTTCTAGTTAGCTCAGTTCTAATACCTGTTCATCACATGACCTAGTAACAGGATTTTTTAATAGCGTCTGGAAAAACTTTTTTCCTCCCCTTTTATGACAGGGTTAAATGAGAGAGGGAATCAGTTTAAGTATGCTAAAGTGCTTCTAGCTGAGGTGATGGAGGGTGAAGTGAAGAATTAAGTTTTTTGCCTTTTCGCTGAGATGGTCAGGTGAACATCCAGTTCTGAACCATGTTAGAACCCCCATCTTGAAATATGTACAAATGTGTATAACATGAGCCTATAAAAATAAGCAGCTAAGGTCAGAGGTATTCTTTCTGTGTAGCAGAAGAGGCTGCTAATCAGTTGTTCTTGTAGGATAAAAGACCGGGAAATTATAAACCATGCATTGCCTCGCTGTGATCACCTATTTATACATATTTTTATTGGTTTCCTCTTTTCTAGTAAGCAAATGTGACTGGTGCTTCTGCCATTATCAGTTGGCATAGTGAGCGTTTCTAAAAGATGGAGTACAGTTCCTGCATATTAGGACTGGCACACGTTAATTTGAGTATTGGTGCATATGCAGACTAAGGATTTGGCTTCCTGCATCTTTCTGAGTTGCCCAACAAAGCTGTTATATTTCTGTTAACAAGTGCCATTAAGAAACTGTTTGCCCTTGTTCTGTGATGTGCTGTATTCTGTTTTTCTTAAACTCTTAAATAAACTTCTTACTGTCTACAGATGTAAAATAAAACTGAAGTCTGCATTTCTAAGAATTATTTTTCTCGTTTAAATAGGGTACCCCTGAATTTGTAACAGCAACAGAGTGTGTGCATTATTTTGAATGGAGGACCTTTGTGGCTTGCAAGAAAGACTTGTTTAAACCTGTGAAAGAGGTAATCTATGTACTATCCATGCAGAAGTTACTCTTCTGACAGTTTTCTCTAACTACCTGCCCCTACTCCAAATTAATCCCAACAACCTCCATAAACCTGTGTTTTTCATAAGTATGTAAAGCGTAAATGTTTAAGTTGGACAAGCTGAGAATTTTAAATAACTCTTCAACCCCTTTGTGCACTGTGTGGTTGTTTATAGTAAAACTCTTCTAAAAGCTAGAGCAAAAGAGTCTAACTTTGGATGCCTCATTTTAGCCAGCTTGTCTAGCTTTGAGCTTCCAGAAGGAAAAAAACTTTTCCCCATATTAACTGAGCTTTGTATGTGCCTGTTCATAACTTCTCCCTACTTGTGTAGCATGGTTTGCGTGTAATTTTTTTTTTGTCATTCTAGGTCCCTTGCTATGTGTTTGATAAAGATTTCAAGAAACATGACTTGAATCCTCTCATCCAAATTTCAGGACACTACTTGGTGGATGATTCTGATGATGATTCCTTGTTCATAAACATCTGCAGGGACTTAGGTTTGAATGCTTGCTTGTGTCACCTGTCAGTGTGTAAATTTCTCATAGTGTGGTTCTTTGCTACTAAGGTAAAGGCTGTCCTGTGTCCAAAGATCAGTATTTCAAGAATTACACTATTATTTCAAACTCCTTACTCTCCAAGTATTGAAGTGTTCAGACATATGTCCCTTCTGGATGGGCAAGTACTGTTAGTACAATTTAAGTCACTTTTTCTAAGTGGGAGAGCGCAGCTTGTCTTGTATCTACATTTGTTTGCTGCCGGATAGGACCAATATGGTTCATAGGGCTTCACGTGCTCTAAATCTATTACTTTGGACTCCACATTGTTGTTCAGTTCCTGATGAATGTTCTGAGGTGCATCTAAAATACTGTTTAGGTGCTTGCCTGAGTACTGATGCATAGCTAGTGCTTTCTTCTCAGTTGAGAGCTATGTCGATAAGGAATTAAACCGGCAAAATCATGTATTTGAAACTTGATGAAAAGGCCGGTTTAACTGGATACTCCCACTGTGTTTTTTACTCTGCAGTTAAATATGTGGGTTTTGCCCCTATTAAGGGTTTAATACTTCTAGTTTTAGTGGCAGGTCTATTCTTTTAGACATCCCACTAGTATGAAACTTTTTGCTGAAAGCTTTGAATCAGATGGTTAATAAGAAACAAAAAAGGGGATAAAACCTTCCTTGTAAGGAGGAGTTACCCATTACTTGGTTTCATTTTAGTGTTGTGGCAAAAAAACCCAATACTTGGCATGCTTTTGGAAGTTTTCAAAGCCTTGTGTATCCAGCAGCTGTGTTAGCAACTAGATGCAGCTGCTTTGACAGGAAGGATGAATTTGCTGTCCCCAACCAGGGGAACGGGAATTGCCACAAGCACTCCAGGTTTTGTCTTGTCAGTTTCACATGTTAATGTAGCCCGTTTTTTGAAAGTATTTTTAGAAGAACCCACAGATAAAATGGCAAAATACTTCGGGTAGAGCAGGGCCTAGAAACTGGGTCCTATAATCTATTTTCTATGTGCTATAACCAGGAAGTTCAAGTGGAGAGACCAGAAGCTGCCCTGCTGGCAGTGCTGCTTGCTTGTTACGTGAAGGTCTGGCATATGATTTTGGCCATCCACGGGAACAGCTGAAACTTGATGACAAAGAGAGGTATGCAATTTTTGCAGTGATACTTCTGTGGACACTTTTCAGTCATCTGATCTGAAAACAACACTCTTGGTAACAGATGAGTCTTTTAAAACTTAACATTAATACCTCTTCAATGTATGCACTGTATTTGGCTCACTCTACTCCGCAGAAGTACTTTAAAAGTTGAGAATGGGCCCAGATGTTGCCTTTTTGTGTGTTTTGCATTAATGAGTTCTTAACAGAAGAAATAGATAGCAGTGCAAGACTTAGTGTTCCTTGTAGTGGTAGAGCTGGAACTACAAGAAACTTTTGTTGATGGTGTTTCTGTTCACTGCCTTTTGCGCTGGAAGTATAACTTGAAATAAAAAAATCCACCCCACAACAAAAAAACCCACCACCAACAAAAGCAAACCATAAACAAACAAAAAACCATGTCAAACCACCGCCCCAAACAATCCAGTGTGGCTCAGGGGACTTACTTAACATGCTGATATTTCTGAGCTTCAGGTCATCTGAGTGTGCTTGCCTTGTCTGTAGCATCAATAGTACTCCTACTGACTTCTGCAGTACTCTATTTATTTCAGATGCCAGCTGGAGAAAACAAGCAGAATAAATTAGTAACAGGGGGGCCGGAGGTTCTGATCTATCTCTGGTAAAGTTGAAGGTTTTATTTTAGTTTACAAATGAAATTGTTAGTCCTTTGTTGCAGTGCTTTTCCCCAGCATGAAACAAGTGACTGAGGTGTTCTGTACCAAGGTAGTAGCTTACATCTGAGGAAGCACAAGCTTGTTCTCATATTGAACTGCAGTTAGTAGTAGTAGTAGTACTCTAGTAAAGTGCTGGCAAGCAGGCTTAGCCCTGCTAGGATTGAAGAGCTCTTCACTGCTTGAGGAATATTCGCTCTACGTGTTCCATCAGACTAGGGTGGCCTGGGGGAGAGTAAGATGATTGTATATCTGTACAGAGAGGCCAGCTAGAGGTGTGGCTAACCTGAAGCCAGACTGTCACTGCTCTGTGAGCTGTTACTTCTGCCTGTTAAACTGCATAGAATAGTAATGCTTAGTTGGGAAGTTGTGGTAATCTCCTTGTTCTCTCATCCAAGTCATCTTGCAATTTGTCTCTCCCTGTCAGATAATTACCAATTACCTGCCTGACTGGATCTGATCCAGTTGCCTTGCTCCTGTCAATTTGCTGATGAGTTCATCTTGCTCTTAATTTTGGGGGCAGAATGGAAAGAGTTTATACATAGAGAGTTGGTAAAGTGTAGAAATGTGACAAAACCTGAGTGGTTATTACTTTCAAAAGTTGCAAGAACATTTACCACATCTGCTCTCCAGCAGATTTGGGAGCAAAGCTGCGAGTGGTCTTGTGACTATTGGCTAAATTCTTGCTACAATATGGATTACAAGGCATTCAGCAGTCTTAACTAGCGTACCAGAAGATACTGTGTTAAGTAGTTTTGCTGTGACTATTTTAGTCTTTATTTTTAATTAACTCTAAGATTAAAGGAATGAGGACCTCCAGAAGAGTTGCTTTCAGGAGCAGGGCTCATATTCTGTCTGTAGCAAAGATTGGGTGTTTCAGTAATATCTTCCTTCTGTACAGTGTGGTCTCTTAATTGTCTTTTTGGTTTGTTGTTTTCTTTTTCTAGGCTGGTATTGAGTTATGAGGGACTATATAGTGATGAAGAAATGCCAGACTTCTGCCTAGGCCATAATCCAGCAGTGAAAATCACTTTTGTTTGCCCATCAAAGAGGGGAGAAGAGGTAACTGCGATGTTTTACTTTGTGTTAACTAGTTGGTCTTTAACTTTTGTGTGCATTATCTTTCATTTTTATTCAGGCCTGAAGAGAACCTAAATCTTTCTGGCTTATAGCTTGTGAAGAGTGTGAGACTCTCGATATACTCATAAAGTCTTCTAGAACTTAAGAAGTAACAAGAACTTAAATAAAATTTCCCCGGGGTGTGTTGTCTCTTGTATTGGTGAATTTGGTTGTCCCTTTATGGGATCAAGGCTTTCCTCTAAGCATGGGATGGGCTTAGTGTAGTCTTAATCCTTGGCACCTTGGTACAGAGCTTTGCTTGCTAATAAGCACTCTTCTCGGTCGGGTTGGGCATGCTTATAGCTGTTGCCTGTTACTTGTTTTTTTGTTAATCTGTCCTTCCTCAGGGCAAAAAAACCAGCTAGTAAGTGTCATTGCATGGCAAGAGTCTGTCGCTTACCAAGCAAGCTGAATTATTTTTAACTCAAAGTAAAATCTTTAGCATCATACAACAACTCAGTTTATGCAGGACACTGTTTTACCCTAACTTGAATGCAGTGTGATGATCACTTCCATGTGATGCTGGGTAATTTCAGCAACCTACCCTCCTTGAATTGGGCCAAAGTGGCATTTGCTAATGCTCTGCCATTTCATATAGTGATGCTTTTTGTTGGGGTTAGCGGAGAGGGAACTCTTGTCTGGCTAATTCTTCATTTAGTGTTTAGTCCATCATCTGACCTAGATAGGTGCAATACTTCACCTTCATTGCTGCAAAAGCAAACCATAGGCCCTTGTCTAGTGTTGGTTTGTAATACCTTGCTACAGCTATGCACACTTGTAGTATGAGTAATATTACTGATGATATTTGTGCCTGTAACTTACCTGGTACCTGTGTATCTGCCAGTTGTTCCAGTGGATGGCAGAAATATAGGTTTATGAAATAAATTGGATTTCTAATACTTCACTCTAAGGTGGGAAAGACCAAGACTACTGCTTCTCCTGGACATGCAAAAATATTTCACTACAGAAAACGCACCTGACAGAAGTGTGGCTAAAGAGTTCTCAAATGTCTGTCGATCTTGATTTGGACTAAGGGAATCGAAGTTGCTAAAACACCAGTGTCTAAAAGTCTGCTTTGCCTTCAGAGAACTTTTGATCTCTGTTCCCTGCATTGAGGACTTCTCTAAGGCAAACACAATCAGAGCTGTGCTTAGCCATTTGGGCTCACATCTTTGTTTTTCCCAACACGTTAAGGAAAAGTGCTTTTTAAAGTACTATTACTTCTACTGTCCTAATGCCTGGTGCTTTTCTTCTGTTTAGACTTCTAATAGTTTGCCACATCATTTATAAGACCTGTTTTATTTCTTCTCAACACCTATTTCTGAGAGGTCAGAAACAATGTTTGCATGTCTTAAGTAATTTACAGGTGAAGTAGTTGTTACTGATCTTAGAGGAATGTGATAGTGTTGCTTTAAAGATTATATTTCAAATAAGTCTGCTTATTCACTGTAGACTGTTCACTTCTGTATCAGAGTGCAGGTCCCAAACTTACAGCAAAAACAAATTGCCGCTATGAAGTTGAGTGGGTTACTGAGTATGCCTGTCACAGGGATTACCTGGAGAGCAAGAACTGTCTTCTGACTAATGAGCAACATGATATCTCCATTGATTTAAGACCACTTAATCAGTATTCAGGTAAGCTCAGTATTTTTCTTTTGTTTGTGGTTTTTACTAGCCAGTTTTGCATTTCTGTATTTAGGGACAGAAAAAATGTCCTTTGTAGATATTTGGAGTTTAATATTTGTTTTGATATGTGTTAAAACACTTTTATCTCTGTTATTCATTCAGAGTATGTCACACCATATTTAGCCAAAGATGACAAAGAAGAGTATTACTATTACTTGAATGTGTGTGGGAAAACCACTGCAGGTAACTGCAAGGATGGTACAGAATACATTTCATCTTGCCAAGTAAAACTTTCAAATAACCAGCAGAAAGTGGCAGGAAGATTTAAGAACCAAACCCTAAGGTGTGTAAATTCTCTTTAGCGCTGCTAACTGGTCTGATTGATCTTTGTTTCCTACTTGGATGCTTACTTATTTGTCATGTAATCAATAGTTGATACGAAATGCAAGCATTTTTGTTCCCTTTTTTGTTAGAAAAACTGTAACAGTATACCGGAATAGCATTAGCAAACAGAGGAGCCAGTGAGGTTGGTAGAGACCATTGTCTAGACAAGAAGACTTCAACTGACTTAGTTGTCTGAATTGCAGATTGTGCTGTGCAGCCTGTTGCCCTCCTTTTTACATGTTTTACTTGTAAAGTAGTATCAGAGGA
Organism: Ptilonorhynchus violaceus; assembly: GCA_013397565.1. Taxonomy (NCBI): domain Eukaryota; kingdom Metazoa; phylum Chordata; class Aves; order Passeriformes; family Ptilonorhynchidae; genus Ptilonorhynchus; species Ptilonorhynchus violaceus. The sequence continues at coordinate 869,227 of VZRJ01003728.1, forward strand.
AGCAGTTTGCATGAGATTTTAAAGCAGAGTTTAATTCACATGGGTATGTTTGTCTGTAAGGGACAGATTTGTTGCAGTGATCTTCCAGGAAGTATGACTGCCTCCACCTGCAAAAACAGCCATGCAATAAGCTAATGGGAATAGATGTTCCACCATACCTAGAGTGCCTTTAGAGCATTCTTTAAACTCTATAGAAATTAATGAAAAGTGACCAGAAAAATCAGTGGGTACAAGCCTTTGTTGTAGTAGAAATGTCAGTATTGATGTTGAACTAGCATTTGTTTTCCCTCGGAGTGAGACAATTAATAAATAAACAAGAATGTGACTTCTGTTGTGAAGAACACTGTGTGATTGTCTGACCCCACTTTTCTATCTAAAACTGACTTTTTACCCAGATACTCTGATGGGGATCTCACTTTAATTTATCCGAATGGGGATGCGTGTAGTTCCGGCTTTCAGAGAATGACTGTCATAAACTTTGAGTGCAATGAAACAGCAGGTGAGTTTAACAAGCTGTGACAGCTCTGCTCAGGGTTTGACTTCTGTGCTTGCTGGTAGACCTTATGCTCTGAATGAATGCTTGCTTTGAGCCACAGCTAACACAAGCAATAAGTATTGTTACATTAAGCACTTATTTCTATGGCTGGCAGGATGTACTGTGTAGTAGCACTGCTAGTCTAAATTTACACTGATGATTGAGAAGATGGAAGTATAAAAGAGCCTTTTTTTCTTAGCCAACAGTAAAAAACCACTAACATAACACCTATGCAGCAAAAGGATTTTCTATCTTCCTTGCTCATTGCTAGTCCTCAAAGCTCTTCACTTTTTTCTCCTTCCCACACTAGAAACCTAATATCTATTCATCTATTTTCAATGTTAAGGTAATGATGGTAAAGGAACTCCAGTATTCACCGGTGAAGTTGACTGCACATATTTTTTTACATGGGATACAAAATATGCATGTGTTCAAGAAAAAGAAGATCTCCTTTGCCGAGTGTCTGATAAGAGAAAACACTATGACTTGTCACCTCTTATCCGCAGTTCAGGTATGCCAATAAAAACTGGCTTTCAGTTACTTTTGTCCTGAGTTTGCATGCCATCTCTAGTGCAATTCTTTAGCTGAATATCAGTCAGCTTTTGGTGTTCTTAGCGAATTTCTGGGATGCTGATGTTTGCTTCCCTCATTCCAAACATACTGAGTGCCTTATGAAAGTAGCCGCATCCATGACTGCCTGTATTGCTGCCATCTTAAGTGGTTTTAAGTCACAAAATCACAGTTTGGATTGCAAGGGACCATTAAAGATCATCTAGTCCAACTCCTCTGTCCTGGGCAGGAATACCTCCCACTAGACCAGGTTGCTGAAAGTCCCGTCCGACCTGGCCTTCAACACTTCCAGGGCTGGGGCACCCACCACCTCTCTGGGCAACTGCTGCCAGTCAGGATCCACCATGGCTCAGCAGCTTCCACTCAGTGGCTTGTGCAAAGGGGGTGCCTTTGGACCCATCCAAAAAAGGCAGGATTTGGCAGCTATGGCTTCATGGAACAGATACAGGTGCAATCCCAGCTGGTGGGGGAATGGAGCTGAGATCAGGGCTTCTGTGTGCTGGGGGATGCTCTGAAGGAGAGTTCATCACACAAATGTGGGTCCTCTATAATAAAAGGCATTTTGACATGGAGAGGCTAGAACAATTTAGCCAGGTGACTTGTTCTTAGTGACCCTCTGTATTTCAGAGTTAGCCCAGAACTGGGAAGCTGTGGACACTAGCTTTTCAGAAAGGAAACGTTACTACATCAACGTCTGCCATAAAGTGTGGAAGAGAGGAGGAGCTTTCAACTGTTCAGATGGTGCTGCTGTTTGCTCTGTAGGTGAGTCAGGGTTTTTTGTTGGTGGTGTTTCTGGACATTTTTTGGTTCATTCTCTTTTTAAGCCTCTAAAGGCTTGGTACTTCCTCTGTAAATGAGTGCCTTCATTTATCTGAGGAAACAGAAGTTAGGAGCATATTTCTCTTGTGCTCTCAAAGACTCTAGAAGAAATAATGCAGGTAGCTTTTTCTAACTGAAGAACTCTAGGCTTTGTAGCATGGTTTTGGTGAGGTAAAATCAAACTCCTAATGATGTTTTCTTGTTAACTAGACAAATGGAAAGTCTTACTATCTAATGGTGTAAGCTTCTTCTTTTCAGAGAAACAAAAATTTTGTATTTGCTGTCTTTACAGATAAGCAAAACAACAGTATGAATCTTGGAAGATTTGTATCTTCTCCTAAAAAGGTTGGACAAAATATTCAACTTACCTATTCAAATGGAGACAGCTGTGGTCCTAATAAAAAATTCAAAACTGTCATCACTCTAATATGCAGACCAGGTGAGAACATGCACACCCTGTTCCTTGATCCAGTTAAAAACTGAAGGTCATCTAATAAGCCCAGATAAGAGTGCTAAATAGTAGCATGTGCTTTTGTCTTTTATCTCTTTCTATGCAAAAGCTTGAAGCATGGTGGTTTGTTTACTAGGATGATGTCAATGTAATTGTAGGTATTTACTTCTGTTTACCTTTTATGCAAGTACTCTTTAAAAACTCCTGAGTAAGTATCTTGAAATAAGATTCTTCCAAACGTGACTACAGTATGTTTAAGTGTTTAAAAGTCTACAAATATCTGGAAGCTATATGAAGCACACTCTTTCCCTACATTGTCTTGACGGGAAAGAGTGGTTCTGAACTGAGATACTTTAGCCTTCTTTTCGAATAAGTATGGTTTGTATCTACACTGCTGGCGGTTTATGAAACGCAGAAACATTTGCAGAAGTTTAATGTTGTTCATCTTGATATAACAGCCTGCTAGTTAACTATCTCCCAGGGAAATAGAAAACCTGTGTTCATCTACCTCAGCCTGAGGAAGTTTAAACTTCCAAGTGTGCTGGCTGTTAGGATCAGATTATGCACTATTTCCTAATAAAGCTATTACTTTGTAATAACACCGGTTTTGTGTATCAAAGCAGACATTTTTTCAAATATTGTGACAGTTCTCAGGAACAGATAGAGCACGGCACCTTCATTTCTGGGCTAAACTTTTACTTTGGGGATGAGGATGCAAAGACTTTGTGAAAAATAATTTTGGTTTTATTTTCAAAGAAGAGGTACTTTAACAGTTATCTTGGTCTGCTGTTGAGGAAAAGTTAGTGTTCTTAGGCATAGATTCCTAGTTCCTATTGGCAGCCTGGCTGTCTGTATGAGTAACACACTGTTCTTGTGATACCAGGTGATCTGGAAAGTGCTCCAATCTTGATGTCCGAGCGTGACTGTTCATATGCATTTGATTGGTATACTGCTGCTGCATGTGTCCTGTCTAAAACTGAAGGAGATAACTGCCAAGTCTCTGATCCTGAGGCAGGTATGTAATTCTGTTCAGCAAATTGAAAGGTCATTAGGGATAGAATTTGTGCCACAACACTGAGTCCTTATGATACTCAAAAGCCAAGTGAGTTCAACCTAACGCTAAGCACCCACAGTTTTAAGTACATGCATGTGGAAGATAACAACAGCTTGAGCTTAATAGTTCCCTAGCGAATGTAGGAAAATAGATGTAATGTGTATTTTACTGAAGTAAATCTCTCTGTATAAGAAACTATGCTTTTACTTTGTCCATTTTGTTTCTGGAACAGTAATTACATAAAAGGAGACTTATTCAGGGGGAGGTGAACTAGCTGTGTGACCGATTGAATCAAAACCTGTGAGAGATGTCAGGGTAAAATTGAACTGATAAAGTTTATTCCTTCCTAATTAGGTTTCTCTTTTGATTTATCACCTCTGACCAAGAAAAACGAGCATTATACAGTTAAGACTGCAAACTACTTGTTTTACATAAGCATCTGTGGCAGTCTGCCTGATGAGCTGTGTCACACAAAAGCGGCAGCTTGCCAAGTAATGCAAAGGTGAGTAACTCTAATTCTGTTGTCTGTAAAAGATCTCTTGTTGCATGGTATGTTGTTGTCTGCATGCAACAATGAACAATTTGCATGTGAAATAATTACTGGGCTACCTGTAATAGATTCAGGTAATTTGCATGTAGTTTGCAGTAATTCCACTGCTAGCTGTTTCAAGCCAAGTGCACATACATGTAATCTTGCTTACAGCTAACTTTTGCAAGGGAATGTGCCCACTGCTCTCCCTTTTGTTATCCATGGGGACCGTAAACTCTAGATTAACTGCTGCAGCTGTATTAAGCCAACCTACAATCCAGAGACTGAGGCTCTGCTGTATTTCAAGAGCTGGCCTAAAGAATGTGAACTTACTGCACTTGGGATGAGCAGTGGCTGCCTTATGCAGAGGTGGAGCCCAGAGCTTGGGTGTTGCACCATATGGCCTCAGGTTGTGCCAGTGGAGGTTTAGATTAGATATTAGGGAAAATTTCTTCCTGGAAAGGGTTGTCAAGCATTGAAACAGGCTGCCCAAGGAAGTGGTGGAATTGCCATCCCTGGAAGTGTTCAAAAAATGTGTGGCTGTGGAATTGAGGACATTGTTTAGTGGTGGAGATTTCCTGGTGGTGTTAAGTTGATGGTTGGACTTGATGATCTGGGAGGTCTTCTCCAGCTTTAACAATTCTGTGATTTCCTTTACTAAAAGTGCTGTGCAGGCATGGTCCCAGTGTGTACTGCTGCTCCAACAGCAGCATTGCTTTTGCGTCCTGCGAACTATGTCTGTGCACTTCAGGTTCCAGGTCAGCGTGCAACTGTACTTGAGTTGGCTCTATCTGAGTTACTCTTCAGCCAGGGACAGTTAACTGTAGACCCACAAATGTTCTTCATTTTTAGGGAAGATGATCAAGCTAGGTCTGATAGTCAACATCAAGTCAGAGTAAAGAAACACTCCTGAACCAGAGCTAATACCTAGCTGAGAGCTGTTGTGCAGTGCTATGTCTTCACTGCCTACATGTAATTGTACGAGGCCAGATTAGCTTGTCTGCAGTTTAGCTTTTACTGTGGAGAATGAGAACTTGATGGTTTTGTCACTCATCTAGAGAAAGGAGTGTTTTCTAGGTATCTAAGCAATATGCAGCTTCCTTTCCTTTTCAGAGGATGACACCTGTTCATGTTTTAGGTTTCCTTTTGGCAGCATTCTTTTTATCCCAGCTCACTGAGATCTAATAAATCTTATTTAATTTATACAAGACACCATAAGAAGACATAAAAACTTACTTGCATGGTTACTATTTGTAAGACTTCTCTTAGAGACAGAATTAATTTTGCATTCTGTTCAGTCTCAGAACTTGCTTTTTCTTTTCTAGTAAGGATCAGGCTTGGAGTCTAGGACTGCCCAGTTCCAAACTTTCATATTATGATGGCCTGATTCAGTTGACCTACAAAAATGGTACAGCATACAATAATGAGAAAAAAACACAGCGATCTACCCTTATAACTTTCCTGTGTGACCGTGATGCTGGAAAAGGTCAGCCTGAATATCAGGTAAGAAGTTCTACACGAAGAAAGGAAGGATCTCCATCCCAAAATACTGACAAGAATTGCTGCTTGGTCAGTACAAGCAGAGCGTTGTGTATGGAAATATCCAGTATCTATAAAGCAGACTAACAGAAATAGTTTTTTCTCTTGGTATATTTGACTCTTGTTGCAGCCATAAAGCTTACCTTGGCCAGTGAACAGTAAGCTGTTTACCTGGATCCAGATTCTTACTGCACTCTACTCCCTGAGCCATGTAATTATTAGTGCTTTTGATCATCTAGCTGGAAAAAAACCAAACTGGCTGAGCAATAACGAGTGGTAGGACTGTGTGTCCTGTAACACAGGACAGCAGACAGCAGTTTAACAGAACCAGAGTGGAAGTGTTTCTGAAAGAGTATTTTTGGTGACACAGGGAATGACAAGAGCTATAACAGGACAGACCTACACAAATCAGTCTGAGATGGTATATCCCAAAACCAAGGGGAAATAGTGACCATAACACATATAAAGGAGTAGCTGTGAGTCACAGTCTTCTGTGTGGAAAGCCTCATTGACCTCTTCTGCTCATTTGTAGATAGAAGATAACTATACCTACAACTTCAGGTGGTACACTGAATATGCCTGTCCAGAAATTCCGCTGGAATGTATTGTGACTGATCGCAACACCATGGATCAATATGACTTGTCAAGGTGGGAAAGTAACATGTGCAATGTAACTTAGCTATTCTAGTTTAGCGTTCTGGCTGATAGCACTGGATGAAGCAGCTTTCCTGTGTAAACAGCACTAGAAGCTTCACTTGTTGTGACACTCTTAACTGCAAGTATGTTGAAATCCTTTTAGTATGTTGACTTGCCTCCTAAGATGTAAATTGCCTTTTTGGGATGGCTTTGCTTATGAAAACTTATTACCTTGTCAGCTGTGCTCTATATCCCAGGAGTATTCTTTCCAATTCTAGCACTTAAAAATGAGGGGGGAGAACGCCTTATGGTTGCTCTTTTTATTGACACTGAGAAAGCTAGAGAGACTCTATGAAAAATACGTGTTCTTAGAGCAGAATTTTCTCTTCCTGCTCAGATTAGCAAAATCTGAGAAGAGAGGTGAAAACTGGTATGCCATGGATACTTCAAGACCAAGTGAACGCAAGAAGTACTACATAAATGTCTGTCGACCCCTGATTGCCGTCCCAGGATGTGACCGGCGAGCATCTGTCTGTCAGATGGAATATAGGCATGAATCTGTGAGTAGCCTTCCCATCCCAGCTCAGAGCTGGTTTTGCCACATGAGTGAGATTAAGACAGACGTGTGATTTGACTCCTTGTGCAAAGTATACCAATGTTATGTTTGACACTCATGATTTTTTGCGGTGTGTTGCAGAGGCAGACAAACTGCGTCTCTTCTGTATGAGTTGCTGGAGTCTGAGACTGCTAGGAACAAACATTTCTTTGGGAACAGGCCATTCTCCTGGTTATTTTGCCATGCTTCTGGCTTGTTTAAGCTTGAACTGTGGAAAAAATGTGTTTAAAGATTCTTTGTCACCCCCTCCCTTTCTTTGGATCTGAGGAGTAAATTAGGCAGATGTTGCCAAGCAAATAAAAAGAAAAAGGCTGCTGGTGGTTATGGGCTTCTACTTTTGTATTTCCCTGAAGTGTAACAATTTATCATGGAAGTGATAACAGGTGACAGGGTGAATGGACTCATTGCCCAGCACCTGACTTCAGTGCTACTCAGAGCTATAGGGAAGACTGAACTAGAGGCTCACCAAGCTGTCCCAGTTCCTTCTCTAAAACAGAGAGAATACCTTCCCTCCTTACTGTTGAAGGGCATGTCTGAGTGACTGAAGCTGGTTATTGCTGTCATGGCACTTGAGATAATTATTACTTGTTCCCTGTGCTTGCGATAGTCCTTGTTGTGTAAGGCTGCTTACTTTACATGTGGAGGCACTTTAGGGCTTCATTACCTCATTGCTTGAGACACTGGAGTAAAAAGTGAGCACGTTTGGTCAACCTAAATACAACGTTGTTAAAAAAATTTTAAAGAGGGCAGAAGGCTGAACAGCTGTTTTGGAGGTCTATTCTTCTGTTTGTTGCTGCTATTGACTTAAAGTAGTTTCTTAAGACTAGGAAACACCAGTTATCTTGAGGTGAGGATGACTTTGGACCTTGGTAGTAACACTTGCTGGTTTTTTAGTGTTCAGTTTCTGCTAGTGATTTTTAGCCGTTGCTAGGTGTGGCAGACCCGTAAGGTCAATGCTGAGAACACCTGGAGGCTTCCACATACTGTGTTTTAAAGAGCTGTACAAATTAAATTACACCTACTGCAGCAGACATAGGCCTCCCTAAATTGCTAAGCTATGTAGCCCAGGAGATGCAATGGGTGTTCTAAGGTACTACAAGCACCTTATTGTACTAAAAATAAAGACAACAAAAGTCAAACCATGCGTGCTTGTGGAGGTTGTCTGTTAAATATGTAAAAGTTGAATACGGAATGGAAGAGAAATGTAGAGCTATCTCTATACCTTTGTTATCTTCAAAACTCTCAAGATAACCTTCTGTACACAAGAATATCGTAGTAGGTATTCTTTCTGATTGTATCTGTAGCTCCTCATTTGAGTTTAAAATTGCTGACATGCTTTTCTTTATTTCTAGGCTCCTTATTCTGAAGTCACCTCTATTAGTAATCTTGGTGTTGCCAGCAAAGAACTAGTAATTGAACGACCTGGACATGTTTCTCTAACCTATGCAGATGGCTCTGTGTGCATCAATGCTGATGGAAAGACAACTACTTACACCACTACCATCCACTTTGTCTGTTCAAAGGGCACTCTTGTAAGGAAAAATGGTCTTCCAGTTGTTATTTCATCATAGTAGGTTTTTCATCCTATAACATGAAGCCACATGAAGATGTGTAGTGTATAGCAGATTTGTGACAAGGGAGACTTCTTGAGGGTTTAATATAGAGATGTAAAAACAGAGCTGATTTAGATGCTAGAGGAGTACATGTCTGAGTATTTTCTCATAAGCAAGAACTAGATAAAAACGAACAGCCTTGGTGGACAATCATATTTCAGACTAGTCTAATTAGCATGAAAAATACATGAGAACTTAAAAATGCAAACATTGTGGACCCTCTTAGGAGGAACAATGTTGTAAAGTCTATCTTCAGGCTTAGGTTCTGCATCTTCTGTAGCTTATTGATTCTAGAATTCTTAAATCTATAAAGTTTTTGTTGATACAACTCCACATACTGAAGTTTAGACTGAGGGGATCATTAGACTTGCTTACACTTGTTCTTCCTGATTTTGTGAATCTGCAGGTCTTACTTCCCTCACCCACATGATCTTTAGCCCAAGAGGTGTGGTGAAAAAAATCTGTGGCTTGAAGCAGTTATAAACTGCTTTGCTTTTGTCTGAAAACACTGACATGAAATGTATATAATTATTATTCCTGTTACCTTGTTACCTCACCTAACAGACTTCTGTTGCTTTACTTTTATTTTTTTTTTTTTAAATCATGGACTATGTATTATACTCCAGAACTCTTCAAAGCTTAGACTGAGACAAGATCTAGTTATACGTGTCTAGATTCAGTATTGAATTTAATCTGAATATTTGGATGTCAGATTCAGTTCTTGGCTGATGCTTGATGACATGCTAAGTGTTTAACTAGACAAAGTTTTCAGTGATGACCTTCAGAATAAATAGGGGAGAGGGAAGTGGGGTGGAAATTGTGTGCATTTGTAGTGAAGTCTTTTAGAAGAACCTGACAGTTTCTCATAAGGTGGAATCTCAAACATGAGAAAGTGTTAGCTATTACACTTATCCTGGTCTTCTCTCTGCAATCTGTTTCCAGAGTAGCAGCCCACGGTTTATAGCTATTCTGGATTGTGTGGCCACTTTCTTGTGGGAAACTGAGGCTGCTTGCCCCATCAAGGAAACAAAAGATGATTCTCAGGTGAGAAAGGAGAATGTAAATTGTATTTGTAGTCTCAGTGTACTATTTTTTTTTTTCTAGCACTCTTCGTTGCTGTGTTTAAATGGCTCTTGAAGAAAACTAAAGTGAAGTCATAAGTTGGTCATGATGGAGTCTTGTGATATCTTACTGCTTTTTTTTTTGAAGTGTTTCTGAAATGTGTAACTTCTGACCAAAATATACAGGTGCTTTCTCTTGAGAACAGTTTACTTGCTCTTGTAATTGAATGTTTCATTCCCTTCCTATGTTGCTAGTAAAACTGAGTTTACATGTAAGATTATATATTGTCCTTGTTTTGTGCAGATCATCAAATGAGACTTTTCACACTAAACCCTGAGATTAGCTCAGTTGGTTGGAACCAAGGTTGTGGGTTCAATCCCTGTTTGATCCCCATAGGAGCCATTCATTTAAGAGCTGGACTCGATGATCATTGTGGGTCCCTTCCAACTCAGAATATTCTGTGAAGTCCGCTCAGTTGCTTCTACTTTACGGGTCTCGACATAAACACATTAGTGTGAAGACAACCCTTAGTTAAAATTCGCTTGCTCTTAGCTAATATGATAGATGCCATCTGTTAAATTCCACTTTGAGATGCTGGTATGCGGCTGATATCAGTGGACAAAAAGAATGGAGTAAATGTGCAAAAGAACTGAATGAAGATACTGCCAGAGCTGTATTCTGGTTGACCAAATTAAGCTGTTGACTGGTATGCAGGCTGGGAATATGTCTAAATCACTACTTTGATTCTTGAAACAAGTTAGAGGTAAAACTTAAACAGAAGAAATGCGGAAGGAGAAAATAATTCTGTTGTAAATTTCTTTTTTTCCAGTCCTGCTCCGTGCGAGATCCAGACACTGGCTTTCTGTTCAACCTGCTTCCATTAGCTTCTGAAGCAGGCTACATGACCACTGGCAATGGGAAGAATTTCTTTGTAAGGATTTTGACTGTACAGTCTGTTGTTAATGGGCGTTGTTGTTGTTTTTTTTTGTCTTGCTTAGTGATCTAATGGAGGTTTCACCCAGTCCTCTTAGGAAATATGAGTTGGCAGGAAAGCACTGTGGTTGAGAGAAGGAATGAAAGATAAGTTAATTGTTGTTAGATGGTCTTAAAAGCATTTAAACTTCTGGTTCCTGGCAAACATAAAGTAGCCACACTTTTGAGGCTACGTTTTTGAGGTGATTTTCCCCTTACAGACTCTGCTGTGTACTAACAATTTATCTGCTGATCCTGAAGAAATTGACAGAGAAAGCCTAGAAAGGGATTTAATCTGTCCGTATCAGTGTTTTGAATGTAATCTGCATGTATCAGTAGTCCTAGGCTGTCACAGATAATACCATACCATTCTTAGGCCAAGAATAAACTTGCTGAACCACATCCTGTACTCCTACTGGGGAGAATTTGTGGACCCTTTCATCTGAAGATTGAGGATATTGTTACTGTATTATAGCTGAAATGTCTGTCATTTCCAGACTGAAAGACAACCATGTTGTTTGAAATAGTTCTTGACAAGGGAGTTTTACTGATGTAGAAATGGCTATGTGGACCTTATTTTTCTGATGCAGTTAATACTATGTACATCCACATGTTTTCGAAACTTCTAGTTAAACATTTGTGGACTTGTGCCAGATTGTGGTAAAATTGATGGCAAAACAGCTGCTGGGTGTGAAGCAGAAAATCTGACCTCAGTGAGACTAGTGGAACTGGATAAAACCCTCTATCTATCCAGTGAAGGATTTCTGACTCTTACCTACAAAGGTCCTCTTCGTGTGGAATCAGGTGAGTTCAGGAAATATGCAGTGGAAATGCATGCTTGTATTGTATAAACTTAGTGTGAGGTGTCTTCAGTCCTTTCTTTGTTTGGCTTGATATTAATTGCTTAAACAAGCTGGCTCATATGGAAATTCTAGGAAGAAATAAAGTTGTGCAGAATGGTAATAGCTCAGTTTTCAGTAATACAAGTGCATTTCAAAACTCTAGGAAAGTGACTCAATACAGTATAGGGTTTTTTCCTTACTTAGCACATGAAAAATACTGGTCTTTGCGTGGAGAAATGGATAGTCAAATTGGGAAAACAAACAAAATGACCTCTGGCTTTTTTTCTAAGCTTTAAGCTTCAGTTTCATGAATAATGTTCTCTAAAGTTGTTTCATATCTGAAAGGTCAGTTTTCAGTAAGCTTATACTCCTTTATATGGAAACTTTTGAATTACTGTTCTAGTACTTCATGTACAACTACTTCATGAATTTAAATCTCTTTTGCAGATAAGACTAATGAAAAATGTGTATCTAGCTTTTGAATATTACATGCTCTTCAATTGTACTGAAACTGAGCTTCATAGAAAGGAATATGACATCTTAACAACAAAAAGTTTTGGGAAAACTAAGTTTTGGATTCAGAAACCTCAGATGCTTGTGTGTGTTTGTCCTCTGTACAAATTACTGGGGTGATATTTCTTATTTTCTCAGTTGTGACATTTTTGTACCTAATATGCAACAGGAAATAAGTGATTGAGCTCTTGTAAATTTTGCTTTGAGAGTTTTGATAACACTGCTAACCATTTTGAACACAAATACTGCTCCGTGACACAATTCTGTCATTTCTTGGGGACTAAACAGGACCTAACATACTGCTTAGATGGTATCAGTATTATTTGTTCTGCAGTCATTACATTGAACGTCTTACAAACAAACAAAATATCCAGCCCCAAAACTTTGCTATGTGTGATGTAATTTAGAGGCTACTGGTACCACTGATGATGTTTTATAGGTTTTCTGTTTCTTCAAATATGTCAAAGAACATAGTGAATACAGGTCGGTGAAGGTAGTTATGTTCTTCAAGGTACTTTGGTCTCTTATTTGTAGAGGTAGTTGTGGCTGCTAGGCAATTTATCATAGCTCTCTAAAGAAGGCTTGCATATTTACAGCTAAAAAATAAGGTAGTGTTATCCTTGAAGCAGTTAGTAATAAGAAACTGTTCAAAAATTTTGTAGTCAAGTGTTAGCTTGAACTAAAATTCAAATATTCCAAACAGAACCATCAGCAGATAAATGTTTGTTTTACAGGAACATCAGACATGTTCACAGTGACTTTCATTTGTAATGATTCATATCCTGGAGAGTTTAAGTTTGTGCGTCAGGAGATAAACAGTGTGCTGGACATCCATGATACTTTTTTTGAGTTTCACACAGCTTTGGCTTGTGCTCCTGCTCCTGTAGATTGTCAGGTTACGGGTAAGTACCTGGAATTTGAGTAGGCTCTGTCCCGCAGATGTTGGAAGGATTAACTGAACAGCAAACCTCTGCTCAGTGGAGGGCTTTAAGAATACCTATTGTGAAGACATTTGTGAGACTTAAAATCTTTATAGAGGTTGTAGGGTGGGAGAGGAAGTAAGTGGATTGAAGCAGGCTTAACTTAAAAAAGGAAGGAAGTTAATTTAAAAAATTGTGGTATACACAAGAAATCATAATTACTTGATAATTGCTTTGAAAACACTTAATCGTTATTGTGGCTGGTTGCTGCTTCCCCCCAAGCCTGAAGCCAGTGAGTTAATTTAGTATTGATATCTGTAAAATGCAACTGTGAATTGTCGAGTAGTTACATGTGGGAAGTAACTGTCGAGGGAATTATGTTCTGCATTTGGCATAGTGATGTTTTTGTGGCAACAGTACATTCTCTTAGTGGATATCTAATATGATTCTGAAAATTATTTTGTATTGTGTATTCATCAGTGGAACTTGTATCATTTCAAACCCAATTCTGCTACGCATATAAAGTTCTCTCAGCTTACCGTATGTGCTGCATTTCTTCCAGATGCTGCTGGCAACGAGTATGACTTAAGTGACTTGAGCAAAGAGGGTGAGCCATGGGTTGCTATAGACACTTCAAAGGAAGCAAAGACACGAACATTTTTCTTGAATGTCTGCAAGCCTTTGACCTCTGTGACTGGGTGCCCTGGTAAGCCAAATGGCAAGCACTTCTTAGCTTCTGATGCAAGAACTTGTATGCAGAATGACATCCCCGGGCATTTTAGTAGCATTTATTGACTCCTGCCCTGAGTCGCTGAATAAGCATAGACATATGTAAAACAGATAAAATCACTGAAATCGCATAGACTTGGGTGGTGTATGTCAGGAGTATTAATAAACAGACTTTTGCAAACTGAGAGCAGTCTCAGGCTTATCAGGACCCTGCTTTGAGATGTATGCGAATGTGTTTGGGAAAATTGCACTGAGGGCAGTATTTTCCAGTATCCTTGATTTTATTATTTTTTTAAGAAGGTAGGAAAGTGTTGTAGTTTAACCCCAGCCAGCAATCAAGCCCCACACAGCCACTTGCTGACTTCGCCACCAGTAGGATCAGGGAGAAAATCGAAAGGGTGAAAGTGAGAACTTGTGGGCTGAGATAAAGGCAGTTTAATAGAGAAAGCAAAACAAGGAGTTCCCTGCTTCCCATGGGCAGGCAGGTGTTCAGCCATCCCCAGGAGAGGAGGGCTGCATCATGCATAACAATGGCTTGGGAAGACAAATGCCATCACTCCAAATATCCCCCCTGCCTCCTTCTTCTCCCCCACTTTATATTCTGAGCATGATGTCATATGGTCTGGAATACCCCTTGGGTCAGTTCGGGTTGTCTGTCCTGGCTGTGTCTTCTCCCAGCCTCCCATGCACCTCCAACTTCTCTTGCCAGTGTGGCAGTAGGAGAAGCAGAAAAGGCCTTCGCTCTGTGTAAGCCCTGCCCAACAATAACAAAAAAATCTCTATTATCCACCCTGTGTTCAGCACAAATCCAAAACACAGCCCCATACTTGCCACTGTGATCAAAGTTAACTCTACCCCAGCTGAAACCAGTACAGAAAGTCAAATGTTGAAGCCTTCTAACTGAATGAGGCTGGAATGAGAAACTTACGCCATGTCTTATTGCCCCTCTAGCCAGTGTAATATATTTAACACTGCTGTAGTCTTTTATAAGTCTGTGAGACCAGATAAATTAGTGCAGTTTAAAAGATTTCAGTGAATGCAGGACAGTAACTTGTTCTATTCCTCAAATGCTTTAGGCACACAATGTCTCTAACTGTATTTATGAATGTGTCTGTTGTCTTCTGCTTTAGGAGTTTGAGGCAATCTACTTCAATGCTCAAACCTCTCTTAAAGCTACCTTGTTATGTTATTTTACAATAAATTTAATTGTCAAAGCTTTGAACTAAAAAACAGGCTTTTTCCTGTAGGTGGTGCCATAGGATCCTGTGTGAAATACACCGATAAAAGCAAGAACCTTGGAGTCATTCAGATAAACCCCCAGGCTGCTACTGATGGATCATTAAGCATTATCTACTTGAATGGTGACACATGCAAAGATAATCAGCGTTATTCTACACGTATAATCTTCCAGTGTGATCAAACAATGGTAATTTTCTGTTCTAGTTGCTATTAATGAGGATTTTAGTGCTTGTAACAAAATAGACTGTGTTTACTCCTCTTAAAATGGAGAGACTGGTTCTAAAAAGTAATATCTTGCATACAGGCTTTTTTCTTGTCTCTTCTTAATAAAGCTCTGTCTGCTTTACTGAACCTGTAGAACACAACAGTGAACTCTCGTGGAATCCTGTGAGCCACCAAAAGCAGCTCTTTGCTGAACATGAATTCATGCTGAAATTTGATAGTGGAGATCTTAGACTATGCAACTTCAGTAAAAAAAAAAAGCTATGCAAGTATGTTTTGAGACTTGTGATGTAATTATTAGTAAGCCTCCTTCATATGGCTCTTTTGTGTAGGGATCACCAGTGTTGGAGCAAGAGAATGACTGTGAGTTTGTATTTGTTTGGAGGACCTTGGCAGCATGTCCTGTTCACAAAGCAGAAGGTAAGTGTAGTTATTTGAGTTTTAAAGTATCAAACAAATCTGTACAAGTAGTAAATATTTACTGACGCTAATGTTGGTTTCTTGCCCTGTGACTTTTTCTGTAAAAAGTGTTGGCTTTTGGAGGGACGTCTGTTCTGAACTTTAAGCTAACTAAGAATCCTATCTAATGTTAAAAGTGCAAGTTAGGATGACAGGCAAATGTACTTGCCTATCTAGGGAAAGAAGATACAGTAATAATGCTGTTTTGAGAAAGCATAGTACTGCCTTGTTAAATCACAGACAGACTTGCTAGTAAATACTGAAGCATCTACTAAAAACTAAATACATCAGGTTTCATGAGAACACAGTTGATTCTATGCCTGGCAAGTCATTACCTGTCTCACTAAAGACTGGAAGCACGACTTTAAACTTGACCCTTGTTAGACAATGGGGGAGAGACCAGTGTGCGAGTCTCGGTTTGCAGTTGGCTTCAGGATGTGCAACAAGGAATCACGAGTTCTGGTTCTGGTACTTGATTGGCTCTTAGATGGAAGTTTGAATGTGCAGACGTCTTGTCTGCCTTTGCAGGCTTTGTTTTGCAGCTTGTAGATAATGCCTTATAAAACATCTGGGCTTTTTGTAAAGGATCTGTCGGAGGGGTCCTGGACATTATTGAAACTGCCAATGATCTCCCGTGGCATGAGGAATGTTTACCAACTACTGCTCTGTAGCACATAACTACTGTGCAAGACACTAGTGACTGAGGTGTGGTTTTGAAGGGAGGGAAACTGATGTCTTTAGCTTGGTACCAGCTTGTATGATTGAGAAGAGCATAATGTTCATGTGATACAATCTGATGATTTTTTTAAAAGCTTCAGAATATTGAGCAAAGGGTCACTTTAAAACTAGGACTTGATCAGCAGAAAAGTTACTGATGTATATCAGCTAATTCGACTAATGAAAGTAGAATTTTCCTAAACCTTTTCTTACATACACCTTTGTAGATTTGTAAGCTGGAGTAAACATTTCCTAGGACTGATTATTTTCTTAACTCAGCAAACTTCATAGTTGTTAAAAGAAGATACAAGTGTGACATCTAGGACACCTTTTGCTTTGATCTTGTGACCTCGCTGTTCTTTCCAGATAATTAAGCAAGTTCTGGACTTAGTGTCTCTTGACTCTGTACTTAACCTTCAGCATGGCTGAAGGAAGAACCTGTGAGACCACTTTGAGGTAGTTTTTGAACTACAGTGTGACTTTTGCATCTTGCTTTAGTGGCAGTAATAAAAGAAGGGTGTCATTTATAGCGTAGTCACATAGTTCCACATATTGGTGACTTCCTGAAATGAGTTGCTTAGCTGAACTAAGGTGGTTCTTCAGTGTCACTGCCCTAAAGTAGCTGCTCATTTTTGTGGCCTTATTTGTAAGTGTCAGTGTATTTGGCAAGGCTAATAGATCTTAAATTATATTTTAAATTCTTAACTTCTCTTTAAAGGAGAGAATTGTCAGGTGAAAGATCCAAAGTATGGTCACGTTTATAACCTGAAGCCACTTTCCGATAAAGACATAAAAGTGAGTACAGACGAGTATGACTACTACTTCAGAGTTTGTGGAGAAATAACAGAACCCTGCAAAACAGAGGCTCACAGTGTTGCATCGTGTCAAGTAAAGAAGATGGACAGTACTTTCAAAAAAGTAGCAGGTACTACACTTACCAAAAGGAACCTGGAGAATGGGAAGATTAGCCAGGGTGTAATTGAAGCTACTGTGTAATAGAAGAGGGGTTCTTGCTAATCTTGTACTTCTAATGAGATGAAGCACCCCACTGCTTTTGCTCACTGTGCAGATAAAATGCCATCTATATAGTTACCTTGACACTCGGTTATGAATGATCTCAACCCTACTGTACTGGAGTAGTACTCACGCAATTACTAGATCACAAGTTTTAGAGGAAGGTTGAGGTCTGTCTATTAAATACTTTATTACTGCAGTCGTGTGTTTACTGTAACTGTTGACTTTTCTAAACTCTTTGCTTCTAGGCTTACGTACAGAAAAACTGACTTTCAAAAATGGTTTAATAATGATTAATTACACCAGCGGAGAAAAATGTCATCAAATATATGAACGATCAACTGCCATATTATTCTATTGTGACAAGACTGCATCTGAGGTTAGTTTCAAAACATAATGCTTCCTGTACATACTGTCTTCCAGAGTTGTCCTTTTCTTAACGTATGGAAGGGTAAGGTGAAGAACATGAACTAGCTTCCTTCGAGGACTCTAATCATTTAGAGATTAGACAGGCAATTCCAAGGTCCTGCAAGGGGACAAAAATCTGAAGAACATTTTGAATTTCCTATTTATGGATGGTACCTTTGTCATGGCCATGGAAGTTCAGGGCATGTTGTTCCTTTAAGGGGTGTCTGTCATTACCAAAGCTCTTGGAGAATTTGGGTAGGGATGTTCTTCCATAAATAACAGCTGTTTCTTTGTCAAAAGTAAAAGGTAGAAGGTTGAATGCGCAGGAAAGCAGGTACTACATAGCCAGACTAAAATAGGCCGGTTTCTTGCTTTTAGGATCTCTTGCTGTACTTGTGCTTCCCTCTCTGTTCTTAAGCAATGTGTCTAGAATTACTTTTGCTCTTCTTATTTCATGGGGGAGGCAGAAATTCCTAATGGTTGCCGTTTTATTAGAAGTGTGCATGTGGATAAACTCAGGTTTGGGAGAAGCCATGCTTTTCAGCTGGTCAGAGGCATAGTGTGGCTCTAAGATAATATGTATATTCCTGGATCGTCTGGGAGCAAGACTGAGACATTTTGATAGCTTCAATGTGTCTAAATGAGAAAGTAAATGACTTTCATATTGTGTTCTTTCAGCCTGTATTTTTGAAGGAAACTCCAGACTGCACCTACATGTTTGAATGGCACACTCAGTATGCTTGCCCACCTCTTAAATCTACTGAATGCTCCTACAAGTAAGTTGTTTCCACAAAATTAAAATGGAGCTGTATGATGAGAGAAACAAATACAGCCTTATTGCAATTCAGTGCAGCACTGCCCCTTTAGCTATTGTATTTTGACCACCTAATGTAGCATTCAGTGCCAGTGCAAACTATTTTAAATAACTTTTGCAATTTGTGCTTCTGAAAACTAATGTCATTGAAGAAAAATACTTTGAGATCCTTCTGGGGAATAAGAAAACGGAACTGTTGGGTATGTATTTATTGATGGCTGAATGCTGAGTATGCTAGGTTGTTGCAAGTGTCTAGTTATTATTTAAACAAGACAGCTGTCGTCTGTTTGGAACGTAGGTCAAACAAAGCTTCAGGAAAAATGTCGTTTATATCTGTCATGACCAAGTATTAGCTCATTAAGATTGGATAAGTGGGGTCAAATGTGGCTAATAATTGGCCCAGAGTTTGAACATCTGGCCTCATTATAGGTTTCTACCCTAGGGTAAAACAGTGCACTGTAACTGTGTGCTTGCCTTGCACTGAAAGCCGACATGCTTGAAGTAAAAGTTGGAATTACTCTTGCATGGGCTGAGAGCTGTGTGCACGTGGACAGTTTCTGTGGGGGTAGCTGGTGCAGTGATAGATCTCTGTACTGAATTTGAAGTTTCTGGGGAGCAGTGAGCCTGATGCAGATTTCTCTTCCAGTGCAATACTCTGCTTAGAGTTATTAGGTTAAAATTACTGTAGTAACTTAACAATTGCAACTTTAAAAAACTTGATTATTTTACACGCCTTTAATCTTTTGTACAGGGATGACAAAGGGAACTTCTATGATTTTTCATCCCTGACGCGACATAGAGAGAACTGGGAGGCAATCGCTATATCTGCTACTACACAGAAATACTATATTAACGTCTGCAAGCCCTTAGTTCCATATGGTGCTACATGTAAGAGCAAAATAAAAATACATTCTTCCTATAGCTAGGGGAAGCACAGTACTGCTGATGGCTGTTCCAAGTGAAAAAAAATCACAAAGTGAAGTATGTGGAGACAGTGGTGTGATTTCAGCACCAGAGGGAAAGGTAGATTGTGGGCCTGATTTCCATCTGCTTAGTGGGTGAGATTCACTAGCAGCTCTTACCTTCTCTTGATAGCTTTGGCACTCTAGCTCTTCTGTCCTTATCCAAAGTCTGCTATAGCTCTTAAAGATTAAAATAATCACTTCAGAATTTCTTTAAGGCATCTTCTGATTGACTCTACATTTTGTGCAGTGGAAGGCCGGGTAACAGACTGTAGCTTTCCACTCTCTGTAATAGTCTACTTGCCCAGTAGGAGCTGCCACTACTTTTTGCATGACCTTAAGTGAATTGAGACAACTGCTGCTATTTGTGATTTTGGGGAAAAATACATCCTAATGAGTATGGTTTGGACAACGGCTTGGACATAGATGAACCACGATATACCTGAAAGTAGAGTAGTGGAGTTTTATTCCAGGCAAGTACACCTTACTAACATTTGGAGTGATAATGCAGTTTTTGTTTATCTGTATAGCTTCCTGTCCTTCTGATGCTGCTGCCTCCCTCATGGAGGGTACAAAATGTACCAGCCTTGGGGAATTGGCTGATGGTCCTCGTTGGGAAAATGGCATTTCTGTCCTGAAATATATTAATGGAGAGCAGTGTCCAGATAAAATTCGGAAGAGAACAACAATATTGCGCCTCAAGTGTGATGAAAGCAGAATTGTAAGTGGGTTCTTTTTGCTGGGATTTTATAAGTTCATGCAAGCAAATGCATTTACCAGTACTTGAATTTTAGCTGCTGTGCAATTTTTAAGAGATCTTTTTTGTACAATCTGTTAGCAGAAATTTTATCATCTGTAATAGCCGCGAATTGTCTGCTTATATCTTGAAGATGAATGTAGTGCAGGTTGGGAATTGTTTCAAGTAGTAAATAATGCTATTGGCTATGTAGTTCTTAACTCTTGCACATCTGTATGCCTTGCCATTAAGTACTCTTCCACTTGGTGAGATGTCTTGCCCTCGCCTTTTGGATTTTCTGTTGCCCTAAGCTGCCTTTAGCTCTCCTCTCATTAATTTTACTTCTCCTGATAATGATTCTGTACTGTTGTGTATTTGAAATAATCACAGTTAAATACTGTGTTCTTGGATTGATTCGTTGGACCATGATGGTCTGTGAAGTTGTAGGTCTGGTGTTTGAGCTGGGCTCAGCTACAGACTGCAGGGATGAACTCTGTTGCGTGGAATCTTGCACTATCACTTTGTAGAGATGTTACTTTCTCCACTGTTTTGTGTTCAGGAATCAAAGCCAGAACTTATAACTGCCATTGAAGATTGTGAATATACCTTCTTATGGTTCACCGCTGCTGCCTGTCCTCTTAAAAGCAATGTGCAAAATGACTGTCGGGTAACCAATCCTGCAACAGGTAAGGAGGAGGCCTCAGGGTTTCGTATATGGAAGAGGCTGCTGCTACAAGCAGCACTACTGTGTTTGCATTCTTGAAGGACTTTTTAGAAAAGGGCAGTGTGACACTTCGTCTGGATAGTGACTAACAAGCTTATTGATGGTAGAAATATCTTGTAAGGTACTGCAATGTCCCTTGGAACATAATAGTTCGAAACTACTTTTTCCTCTCTTAATGTGAATTAAGTAACTGTTTGCCTTTCTAAGCTAGCAGACAAATAGGGTCTGGTTGACCTTCCTACTAAATTAAGTTACTGAAAGCTTTTAATACAAAGAAATGTCTTGATTTTGAATTTGAAAAAAAGATTAAATTGTTCCCTGATCTCTCTGTAGGCCACCTCTTTGATTTGACACCATTAAAGCGAGAGTCTGGCTATACCATCAGTGATTCACACAACAGGCAAATTGAGTTGAATGTTTGTGCTGAAGCTAAAAGTTCATGTGTTAATGAAGCTGGTAAGTATCTTATCCTCTCTGGTATTGTAATCATTGACTATAGGGTAACCAAAAGAAATACTTGTGTTCAAGTTTACAGTAAAATGCAAGGTTTTACTGCAAATGCAGAAGGAGTGAAGGGAACAGGTGTGTGGCTGTATTGGCTAGGAAAAGAACCTAAAACTGTTTTAGGAAATGAGGCCATATATTTCTACCAAATATCATTCGCATGGGCTCACTTCAAGTCCCAGTCCCTTTAGTTCCTAATGAATGGGTATTTTTTTGGACATGAGGACAGGAATGTAGATGCTTCTACTGTACCTCTTGACTGTCATGAAAATGGAGGCATTATAAGCTTCCAGCTAGAGTGAACTGTCTGGTGATGTATTGCTGTAATGCATCTGCACTGATTTGTGTTCGCACTTCAAACTTTCGCCAATCCTCTTGTTACCTTTCTCTTCTGTTTTGGGTGCTTCTGAAACGTAAGTGGAAGTTAACTTGGTTTTTAAGGTGCTAACTTGCATGTTGAATTACTAGCTCTTCTGTCAAATTGAATATGAAATAATACTTAAGCATCTTAAATGCTAAAACAGGAATGTTGCTTATAGTGAAAATTATTTTGGTGTAGTTAGAAGAACATATTGGATCTGTTTGGTTTTTAAGAGGCATCTTAATAAAATTATATATAATCTGTCTGACATTTTGTGTTAGTCTCTTGGTTTTCAGAGAAGTGATAACCAACCACTGCTCTGTGATTGCTTAAGTGTGTATAGATGCAGTACATTCAGCTGGTTAAAAGAGGTATTAAACACAATATTTGGTCTTTGTATCAGTACAGTGCAGTTCAGCTCAGTTTAATGGCAACTCCAGATGGTGTGACAAAGCCTGTCTTTTACAGGAAAATTAAAGTGAGACTAAAATCTGAAGTTTGCTGTAAGGTGCAGTTTTTCATGGCAGTTACATCAGACTTGATCTGTTTTGTTCATTTTTTCTTTTACTTCAGCTGTCTGCATCACAGGTGGCCGAAAACCAGTTAATGCTGGAAAACAGAGTAAAACTTTAAGTTATGAAGATCAAGTGTTAAAGCTGGTCTATGAAGATGGAGATCCTTGCCCTGCAGACCCTGCACTGAAGCATAAAAGCTATTTTAGCTTTGTATGCAAGTCTGATGCCGGAGATGAGAGCCGGCCTGTTTTTCTGTCTTTTGATGAGCAGACATGCACTAGTTACTTCTCTTGGCATACTTCCTTGGCTTGTGAAGAAGAGGTAAGAATTATTTCTGCAGAAAACACTTGTGGGTCTTAAAATTTCTGAGGGGAGTTAGATATTAGCAGTGTATTTTAAATTCCTTGAGGGAAAGATTTCTTCCTGTAGTACAGAACTGAAATTCGTGTAGGAGTTCTCAAATGCTTTCCATACTGACTTTTTCAACAGGGCTGAACAATATTTGACAAACTCTTGCTCCACATGTTGAGCTAAGTTAAAACTTCTAACAGTTTGGAATATTGCCTCTCTGGAACCTATTTAGCTGCTTTTCTGTACAGTTCAAATGGAAGCCATAGAGCATCATCTTGGGAAGTAATAGTTAAGATCCTCCAATGCAGCAGGCCAGCAGAGCTGAGGTTGAGTTGAGGATGGATAGCATCTCTGTGCTATCCATGGGGATAGTCCTTGTTTGTAGGCAGGTGCCTAGAGGCCAGGTAAGTGTATGATCAGTTTGCTCAGTGCAAAAACTGATAAACCTTGACAACATGAATTTAAAATTAGCTTCTGATGTACAACACATCCTGTAATAACATCATTTGGTCAGTTTAGTTGAACTGGTGCTCCAAACAGTGCTTTGAGGTAGTCTTTGGTTAATTTTTTAGCTAGTTAAAAATGACCAGTAGTGGGTGAGTGCATGGAGTAAAAGGCAGCACTAGGACTAGAAGGCTAAATTGGGTGAATTCAGATCTTTCCTTCACACCTGAACATTTTCTTTTGTGAATCTGCCTAATCATTCTTTTTGCTGTCTTGATTACCTGTAGTGTGACCATCATTCTCTGCAACAAGTTGTTTTTCCTCCTCGTCACTATCTCAATACTACAATAGCTCTTGCTTCCCTTTAAGAAGACATCTTCCAGTTTTTCTTTCCCCAACAGGAAATGTCATGTGTCCCCTCCTTCAGATACACATAGCTCTGGTTTTCCTTTCAGTGATATGTACCATGCTGCAATACAAGTCAACAGTACCCAAACCCCCTGCTTTTTTTAGCCTGTTAATTCCATTTGGTGATCATTAGTGCACTTCAGATCACTTTTTTCACAGTGACCCAAGCTATTCCAGTGTGATGATAGCTAGGTAGCAACAATGATTATTTATCCTGAAATTAAACTGTAATTTTGTTAGTTGCTGCTTTTCCAATATCTAAGCAAGAACAGACTTCTCAAACTCCACATAGGCTGTCAGAAGGTGTATGAAATTGGTTCTGAGGAAACAGTACTCAAGCCATTAACTTGCCATACAATAACTTTGTTGTTATAATGTTGTTATAACCAAGCTTGTTTGTTGGAGGTGGTCCAATGATTACGTTGGAGGTGTGGGAGATGAGAGGAAGGGATCTACTGACCTTATGAAGTCATTGTGACTATGTATGCTGGAGTATGTGCCAGAATTTTGACTTTGTATTATTCTGATGGAACTCCATTCCATAAGAATGTTTAAAAGATCAAGTATTTTCATATGCTGCTTGTAGTTGCTCAGTATCTATAGAAAAGCAAAAATTGTAACAAATGCTGGTTTGCTTAAATTTGAAACTTTTAAATGTAGCCATGCTTCTGGCCCGAGGAAGGATAAGATGTTTGTCAATTAATCAAAGCAAGTAATAAAAGAATAAGAGCAATAAATGTATCATCTTGTAGGTGAAGTGCTCAGTAGTGAACGGCAGTTCTGTTATTGATCTGTCTCCTCTGATCCATCGCACTGGATATTATGAGGCATTTGTGGATGAAGATATTACAGATGTTTCTCCAGACTTCTACATCAACATCTGTGAGCCTCTCAATCCTATCAAAGATGTCAATTGCCCACCTGGAGCAGCTGTTTGCATGGTTCCTGTTAATGAATCACCAATAGTAAGTACTGTGCCACGAATCACTGAAACATGCATTTCCCTAATAGTTTAATGTAGTATCCCTGCCTAGAGATCTGATTTGAACCAGAGGTTTGATAGTGGGTTAAAGAAATGGAGTGCAAAATTAAAATCTCCTCTGCAAAATTCCCTTTTATTGCTTTTTCTTGTGAAGAAGTATTTTCCTGTCCTGAACCCCAGTGATCATTTTGGGTGTCAAAAGATTCAATACAGTGATAAATATGAAAAACTGCTTCAGAGAATTTTTTTCATGTAATGCTGTGTGCCAGGTACAGACACTGGGAAGCAGAATGTCTTAGCCATTCTGTGGCTAAATTGATCTGGCACACTTCAAAATACACTTAGTACTTTCATGTAAGAATTTGACAGCTGCATAAATGGCAAGCCTGTGACAGAGTATTAATGAACTTGTCTGTGTTATTACCTCAAGAGATGGAGGCTTTTGAGAACTTGAAGCGAGCTCTAGAAAATAGACATGGAAAGTTGAGATTGTTTTCCATGAATTTCCGTGTTAATCTAGGGACCTTACTCCATTGTTAATGCTATTTTTAAGTGATGTGTTGGTAATTTGGCACATTGATGTAAAGAAGAATCTGCCTCTAAGATGCAGAACCTCTCTGGCTTTTGTCAAGCTTTATCAAAAAGTGTTTTGAGCTGCTCAACTTGTGTTTTGTTAGGATTGAGATGTAATGGCTGTTCTTTGAGTACAGAATGCAGTTTTCAAAAGTGCAGTAGTTATGCTCCCATGTAAACCAAACAGATGAATCTCATTTGATCTGAATCTCTGGACTGATCTGGAATCTACATGTGTCCCATAAGTCTGTTAATACATATTTTTGCTTGTGTAGGATATTGGTCGTGTTACTGAACCTCCCAAGTTAAATGAGGCAGTAAATGAAGTTTACATCACTTACAACAGCACTACTCCTTGTCAGATAAACAACAAATTGAACTATACTTCTGTTATTATATTTCACTGCAGCCAAGGAACTAGTCTGGTAAGACATCTATTAAACTTATGTTGATATTGGAGTGTAATGGAAAGTGGGTAGTAACCAGTGTTAGCTTTGTTTAAAACAAAGTCAAGGATTTGTTTCTAGAATGTATGGATGGACCCATTTCAACCAGAAGTATACTTCGTATTTGTATTCTTAACCAGCCAAAATTTCATTGAGTGTGTGAACTTTAGGCTTGAGAGTAACAAGTTCTGATGATTTCAGGGATCAGATTCCGTTCAAGTAATGTAATGTTAACTTATTGCTGACATTAAACCTAATGCTGTATTGCACCTTGCTTAGATCTTAAAGTTTGTGCCTGTACCTCAAGCTAACGCAAAAACCAGTGTCACTGTAGAGCTATTGCTGTGAAATGTTCCCCCTGTGCTGTAACCTTTTCTATAATGACACACAACTTTAAAAACTCACATTTACTTACTTATGTTTTTGTGTCAACACCTGAACACTAAGTTGACTTTGCATTGTGATGTGAGTCTAACACTTCTTGAATTTTTTTAATGCTTCAGCAAACTGTAGAGAAGCACATGAGTGTGATGTTTGTCAAACTAGAGCTTGCTGAAGATCATGAAATCGTTTTCCATCAATGTAGGGCATGAGCTGAAACTTAAGGCAGCTCTGAATATTACACAGACCATACTAATGTTTTAAAACGTTATAAACAGCATTCTCTCTAAACCTTAACTCAGTGAAATTTCTTAACGTTCTCTGCCAAGAAGCACAGCTGTCACACTTTTGCCGCTTGCTACTAAGCTGAACATCAAAATCTCAACCCTAATTAAGAAGAAGGCTTGTGTACCCTAGTTGTTTTCTGGAGCTAGGTAGAATGCACTTCTCTTTTAAGTTTTTTGATACTGGTTATAATGTAAAGGTATGGTTTGTCCTACAGTCAGTGAAGTCTAGCCATGGTATTAACTGAGGTTAACTGTTTGGTAAGGGGGGAAATGCAGAAACAACAACACTGTCCAAAAATTAAATTCCCATGTTCTTTGTTAACAGGGAAAGCCAAAGATGATAAGGAAACTTGACTGCAGTTTTGTGTTTGAGTGGGAAACTCCAGTAGTGTGTCCTGATAAAGTGAAAACTTTGGGTTGCTCTGTGATTGATGAACAGCTACACTATACTTTTAACCTGACCAGCCTTTCTGGAAGATCATTCGAGGTAATGCCTTCTGGTGGGGTGACATTTATTTATTTATGTATAATTGCCTATTGCTATCAACATTTTAAAACTGCAGCAGGGGTTTTTTCTTTTAAGAATCCTGGATGTGAGAAAAGGCTGAAACATGTTCTGTGGTCAGTATCGATATTTGTTTGGCCTCTGATAGAGGGAATTATATTAGAGAGTATAACATTTTAATGGTTTTGAGAGTGAAGGTAATGGACACACTGATGGGTAAAGGAAGGAGAAATCTTCGCTTTTGACAGCATCTTGGATGTGAAAATAAGTCTGCTGAACAGATTTTATCTGCGGTCCTGTGTGCTTTATCTGCAGTTTTGTCATATTAAGGAAGGCCAGACTTGCAAAATTAGTTATCTTTTTCCTCCTGCATTATGCCACTGCTGCATGAGACTTGGTTTATGAAGCACTTGTGTGATTTTTTTTTTTTTTTTTAAGTGTTGACTGTAGGCTTTGAGGTAGACTTGTTGTGATGCTTCTGATTGTCTGCACAGGTATCTTCTGGGGCCAACAGTTACCATGTTGGTGTGTGCAGTAAGGCAGCAGGCTTGCCCCAGGGAAAATGCAGAGATGGGGCAGTGTGTCTGACATCTAAAAGTGGTGTATCATCGTTCGGAAACATAAAGGAAATGAGAATGGACTATAGCTACCAGGATGAAACAGTCATCTTGCAATATACAGGAGGTGATCGGTGCCCTCCAGGTGAGATCGGAGCAGACCCATTCTTTATGTTCAAAATCTGTCAGGATATTTTTCCCTGTTGTGACAGGAGGAAGCAACATAGATTTTACATATATCAGTAGAAACATGTAGTTTTGCTAAATCACAAGCGTCGTACTAATCTGGAACATCAAAGTGTATCTCTCTAGAAGACACAGTGCAACTTTTCTCTAGGGATGATTGTAGCTAATTGTATGCTACATCTAGTTTTCTGATTGGGTTTAAACTCAATGTTTCAGTATTTGTGTTGTTGCCACTGACTTTTCTTTAGTATTGAAGTACAAGCTATGGATATGCCTGCTATTCTACTACATGTAGTTAAGAGATTTTACCTTTCCTTCTCAGTGACTGAAAAGGGAGAGCTTTGTGTGTTTCCCTTCAAGTACAAAGGGAAGACCTATGAGGAATGTATTACAGAAGGGAAGAATAGGCCATGGTGTGCTACAACTGAAAACTACCAGGGAGACGAAAAGTGGGGGTTCTGTGGTAGTGGTAAGTACTTCCTATACTTCATGTGTGAGGATCTTGGCTAACACAGAAATTTAGCTACACTAAAATCCGTACATGCCTGAAAGCCTCTTGCAAAGTATGTTTTTTCTTTTTTTTTCCAACCTTCCCCCTTACAGCAACTGCAAGAAAGGAATCTACCATTATCTTTACATGTGATGAAAATGCTGGTATTGGGAGACCACACTTTCTCACTGAGACTCTTGGTTGTGCTGTGACATTTGAGTGGAAGACTCAGGCTGTTTGTCCTCCCAAGAAAATGGAGTGCAAGTTTGTCCAAAAACACAGAACTTATGACTTGAGAATGCTCTCTTCCCTGACAGGATCATGGATCTTTTTCCACAATGGGAACTCGTGAGTAGTGAGCAACTCCCAGGGAGCAGCTTGCTAATCAGAACAGTTGTAATGTGGCATAGTATTTCTGTTTGGTCCCTGCTCAGTGTCTTAAAACTGTCAGTGCTCAACACTCTTCATATAAATAAAAAAACTCAGAAAGAAACCCATTTTTTCTGAAGGGACGAAATAATTATGTTCTTCATTCCCACCTTCCCTCTATTGGTAAGCCTTTTTAAAGGATGAATAAGTCTAAACTAAAAGCTATTTAAAAGCTTTCCTTTTCAAATGCTATGTTAATGTAATTTTGTCATTTAAATGCTATTTTTTGGATTCTTAATCGTGTTGAACAAAAATCTTAATTATTTAGTTACTTGCTTTTGACTCAAATGTATAACTTGTTGTCTAAAGTTTAGCTGGGGCTTTTCACCCATGTTCCTCTGTGCTTAATGGCGAATATGAACGTCAGGAAGTCATTGACCTCTCCAGTCTCCTCCTCCAATTAGTAAATAGAAATGAAGTAGCAAGGATGACAGCATCTAATTCTAAACTTAGTATAAACTGTGGGGTAACAGAATGGCTTCATTCACCACTTTGGTAGTAGTACTCTGCTCTAACATACCTGAGGTGGTATAGTTCTGAGGAGATGCTGAATTTAGGGTAGTACTATAACCTTGATAAATGAAAAAACTTTTGGGTATTCCTTGACTCTGTTCCAATTTCCAGTTTGGACCTAGGTCAAAGTTAATTGGTGACCTAATCTGGTAAATGATCAATTACTTTTTTTGCACAGTCTTTTACTTGAGAATGATAATTAGAAGTAATCTGCCAAACCTTAGTACATGCTTTATTCTACCAGCTAATTTGAGATTCAGTTTCTTGCAACCTGTCTAGCTTCCCATAAGGATTCTAAAGTTTATGTGTCACTTCTACAGTTTAGCCTGCATGAATTTTAAAGAAGTTTTGTCTACCATATTCTCTATAGGTACTACGTGAATCTCTGTCAGAGGGTACACGAGGGACCCACAGGCTGCCCTGAAAGAGCCAGTATTTGCAGGAAAAGCAACAATGGAGATGTTCAAGTTCTTGGACTTGTTCATACACAGAAACTGAATGTGACTGGTAGAGTTACTTTTTGTTCCTTTAGAAAACTAGAGATTAAATCTTACAGCCTGGCTATAGTGGTTCCTTAATTATGGTGAAGCCTTTATTTTGAAATGTCTTTATCAGTGAATTGTCTGCTTAAAAACAAAAACAGAATGTGGTGTTTAAGCCATGAGAAAACATTGAAGCAAATAAACAGTGTTGTCATTAAAGCTGTAAGAAATTAATTATCTATCTGAACATCAAGAAACACTTTTTTTACAGTGAGGGTGCCCAAACACTGGTGCAGGTTGTCTAAGGAGGTTGTGGAGTTTCCTACCTTGGAGATATTCAAAGGCTGTCTGGACATGGTCCTGGGCGGCTGGCTCCAGGTGACCCTACTTGAATAGGGGATTTGAACCAGATGACCACTGGGAGTCCCTTCCAACCTCAACCAATCTGTGATTCTGTAATTGTGAGCGGGGGAGTAATTTTTGTTCATCCTGTTTGAAAAGACTTACTCTACATCTACTAACTTCAATTAAAGCAGCATCTGAAGGATGACTAATTGGCTTCACTCTTAAGAAAATTAATAAAAAAAATAATCTCACCTTTACTCAAATTTTTAGTTTAAGGAATATTTTTCAAATTGGTGCTCAGTTTGAGCACCAATTTTTCCATCCAGTTACAGAAGTAATGACGTTTATTGCCTGAGTTCATTTATAAATGGGCATCTTCATTTACTCTTATGTTTAAAAAAATGATATCTTAAATGTAAACATTTGTTATGGCCATACTGGTGACCTGAAAACAGGGTACAGTGTAAAGACAGAGGTGTTCAAGGAGTGATTTTTAATGGTCACGAGTGTGAATGCCTCAAATTACTGAAGTACTGTAATTGATACATGGTCTGTGCAGGGCAAAAGAATGCTACAAGTAAGGAATTCTGGGGAATGAGCAAAGGAAATTTCTGATATCTGCTTATAAAAACCGTGTGTCACCATTTTTTTTCTTCTAGGTGATACAGTGTACATTAGTTATTCCAGTGGGCAAGAATGTAGGAAAAATAAGAAAGTAACAACAATTATAGAACTGAAATGTGCAAAAACGGTTGGCATGCCCATGCTGCAGAGGTGAGTAATAAATTAACATACCACTCATCTTCATGGCTGATTCTTTTGCACCTCTCTGAAACTCCTAGGTCTCAGGACAGTGACTCTCTATTCTCTTGGACAGTCTCTAAAATAATCCTTGATCTGTACTTGCAAGGCATGGATCTTCTGGAGTTTGTGCAGTTGTTCATTTCCATAAATGTCATATTTTGAATTTATCTTAAAATTTTTGGGAAAAAATTTAAGCGTTCTGCTTCCAAATTAGATTCAACAGTGGCTGGGACACTGTTGTTTTCAATGTCAGTAGTCAATGTCGTAGTACAACCACTCTTAACTCTGCTCTGAATCTCTGTATTAAAAAATATTTCCTGTAGGTAAGTGATTGAGCTAATAAAACATGGTTTATTGTTGCCTCAATACAGTGTATTTAACCAGAAGCTGTCCAAAGTGAGGTATATATGTATGATCACAAATACTAAGAAAACTGGAGGACTTTTTGCTTAGTCTCAATATTATTAACTTTATATTGCTTGTAGAATTGCGAAACTGAACAAAATGCTCTGTATGAATCAAAGAACTAGGTAGCAAAATCTGATGAGCTGTCATGGTTTAGGAATGGTATTCTCCAATTCAGTGCTCCCACTGAAACTACAC
The DNA here is from genome assembly GCA_013397565.1 of Ptilonorhynchus violaceus. Lineage (NCBI taxonomy): Eukaryota > Metazoa > Chordata > Aves > Passeriformes > Ptilonorhynchidae > Ptilonorhynchus > Ptilonorhynchus violaceus. The sequence continues at coordinate 900,088 of VZRJ01003728.1, forward strand.
ACTGCTTGCTCCCCCCTTTCCCCTGGGAAGGGCTGCAGAGGAGAATTGGAGGCACAAAAGGCAAAGATCAAGGGCTGAGATAAGAAAAATTTACTGGAAATAGCAATGAGATAAGAAAACGAACAGTAACAGCAGCAATACCTAATGGCAGAGGGTACAAGAAAGAGGCGAATGATTCTTGTGGAGAGAACGACATGTGACTGCTCCCACTGCTGTGCTATGCTGGCCCAGAAGGGACCCCTTCTCCCTGGAAGAGATGTTGTTCCCCCTGTTCCCAGCAATGATGTGAGGTGAATAACCTCTGGGTCCTGGCCATGCCCCCTCCTGGCTACTGCAAAAGTTAACTCTGTCCTGGCCAGAACCTGGATGCTAGCTTATACCCCTTGTCCCGCTTAAATAAAAAGCAGGTTCAACGTGTTGCAGAAAAGCAGCCTGACGTGTTTGCTAGCTAAAATATATTGATAAAACCATTTGATACACTGTGGGAATTCTCGAACTTTAAGTAGAAAGTTCAGCTGCAGCCAGGTCTTCTAAAGTCTTGGAACTGCAGAAAAATGCAGTGCAGTTCTTCAAGTAGCTTTTTTTGAGTGCTACTTGACTATTTTAGCTTTCTCTTGTCATGATGCTTGGGCAAGACATTGTCACATGTGGGTTAGTAGTTGTCTCTTCCCTTTCTCAAGATGCTAAAGGCTTGTTACCCTTTCCTGGAATCATCTGTTTTATCTTTTATCTGCTAGGTTTGATGAAGAAAACTGTGCTTACTACATCACTTGGGACACACGTGCAGCTTGTGCTGTGAAGCAGCAGGAGGTAGAGGTGGTGAATGGAACAGTCGTTAATCCTGCAACTGGGAAAAACTTTTCTTTAGGGGATGTTTATTACAAGTGAGTAAAATAACCCCAAACCCAAAACAACAAAAGGGTAAAACTAGTTACCCTTCTGCAGAAGGTGGCTAAGCTGTGCTATTTATCATAGCTGCAGAGCACACCATATGGTTCTCATGGTCAGTAGTGTGTATGAGCCACTGACTCATGCTTTCATCTTCAGTGTATCTTAAACCTTTGAAGGTATTTACATGTTCACTCACACATTGAGGGCAGTATAGCTAGAAACATTTGCTTTCTGTGCTTGTTAAAAATTTGCTTTCCGTGCTTATTTCTGATGTTCAGGGAGGAAGCCACAGTCTTGTATCTTTTCTGGTTGCTGAATCAGTCACTCGGCTTGCTCTGGAATCAACCAATGGTAGCAACTACCACTGTTGCCAGTCTTATGTCTTGGGAATAACCCCACCGTGTGAGTTTAGAAGTAAGAATAGACTTGCCCTCTGTTTCCTCAGGTTGTACACGGCTTCTGGTGACATACGGACAAATGGCGATAAATACGTGTATGAAATTCAGCTTTCTGGTATAAGAAACTCAAGTGTCCCAGAGTGCTCTGGAGCAAACATCTGCCAGGTGAAAACTAATGAACGTCGCTTTCGGAGAGTTGGTTCTGCCAGAAAAGCCAAATACTATGTTGATGGTAAGTACTTGCTCACCAGACAGGATTGCTTGATACTCTGTGAATTGCTTCATCAGAAAATGGTTCCATGCTAATCCATTTTAGTAAAGCTGTGCCAAGTCTGTCTAGCATAATTTAGGTTGCTTTTTTCTTACTGTGAAAGGTCAGTTGTAAATATGGCCTTAACAGGGGTTTGGGCTTGACACTTGAAGACTGAAAGACTTGAAGTTGAAAGACTTTGGTAGAAACAATGCAAGCTAGCAGACTTTGGTCTCCTGTTTCCCTCTGTGCATATGCTTCATAAGCAATGATCTCCTTTAGCTAGCTACTTTTCTTTCCAAGGTCTAGTGTCAATAGATTGTTCTCAAGGAAGTAGTGAACTACAAGGTTTTCTTCTCATTGTAGATGATGATTTGGATGTCATATTTTCATCTGACTCCCGCTGTGGTAAAGATAAATCCAAGTTTGTGTCTTCAACCATTTTCTTCCACTGCAATCCACAAGCAAAGGAAGGCATCCCGGAATTCCTTCACGAGACAGCAGATTGCCAGTATTTATTTACCTGGTACACATCTGCTGTGTGTCCATTAATGTGAGTAGTTCAACTGTTTTCTGAAAGCAGCTTTTTTGTATTTGTTCATCACAGTGATTGGGAAAAGAGGAAAAAAAAGGAGAAGGCTTATAGATAAATGGAATTGATGATCATGTATGCAGTGTTTGGCACATGACCAGTAAATAAAAGCTTGGCAGACTGATCTGGACCTAAAGCTGGAGAGGCACAGTGGAATTAATATTGTTCTTTTCACTAAGTAAAACCTACTGTAGCTGACAGAACATGCTGTTTCATATTACTGAGAGGAGCAAACAGTTGGTGGGTGAGGTTTCGTCCCCCTTGTCTTACTGTCTGGGAGACTTTGAAGCTGTGACAAAGACTGGCCTTCCCCTCCATCTGCTCACTTCTTTAGGCTGGAATGAAAAATCATTACAGGTCTTAAAGGAATAATGAAGTATTTCTGCAATTAAATATGATCAGTTAATCTACTGATTAGTGAGGGAACAGTGTTAAAAGCAGAGTGCCTGTATCTAGGTGCTTCCAACATTCTTGACATGTAGGCAGCCTCACTGTGAAAAATGGAGTGACTACTTCTGGGAGTGTTTGCTTTCTGGCTGCTGGCTTGCAAGCAGAAGGAAACTCTTGATTCTGATTTAAACCTGTTGAGGGAGTTTGGTGTGTGTAGTGCCATAGTCAGCTGAAAGTTAGATAATTTCTGGAGCTGCTGCAGCTTGCTCAAGTGCAGATTTGGTTCTAAAATAGCTTTGTATGGGTAACTGCTGCTGTATAAGCTCTGGAGTGCTTCATTGTGCTCTGTAGTCTTTACTGTAGTTTTCTGCACTATTTGATAGCATACCAGGATGTAGGCACAGTACATGCATTTCTGTTTTTCAAGTTGTTTTTTACTTAGATGAAATCCCCTAAATTCAGTTCATACAGCTGTTAGGTTGACTGACAGGATGGTGTGGCATGTTTTCTTTTAATCTGCTGTTTCTAATCCAGTTTAATGAAACTTGTCAATAGATGTCTTCTTGTCAATTTACGTTGCTAGATCAACCAATGATCCAGGAAACAATCCACACCAGACAGATGAGGAGACCCAAGCACATAAAGGTCTTTCAAGGAGAAGCCAAGCTGTTGGTGCTGTGCTGAGTGTCCTCCTGGTTGTTCTCACTGTGTGTCTAATAATCTTGTTGTTCTACAAAAAAGAGAGGAGGTAAGAAATTATTAAGAGGTTTTAGAAGTTTCTTTGTCAGGACTTGGTTTCCTGCCAAAAGTGAAAGGGAAATAGTAAACTTTAGATATTTGGGTTTTTCAGTTGGCAGCCTCAACTGTCAAACTGCTCATTCCTTCAAAGTCTCCGTTACTGTCTGAAGGCCCATGCAAAGAGGGCTGGAATATGCAATTGAGTTGGGCTTGCCTCTGTTGTGGGCAACCGCTAATTAAGGAGGATAAAACAGCAATATTGTTAGTATTTGATATCCCTCTCCTTTTATGGAGTCAGGCTGGATCCATACAACAGCATCAAGGAACGAGCGCAAGTCCTGCTGTTCCTCTGCTTCCCAGACAAGTTTTGGTTTTATTTTTTTTGTTAGACATGAAGACCAGAGGGGTTTCAAAACAGTCACCCTGAGGCTGTGGCAAGGGGGAAGATGAACATCATCCCAGACAGAATTTTGTTAGAGTGGTTCAGGGTCAATGTGATAGTTTGCCGCTCATTTGTTGAAATGCTTATGTTGATGATAAAAATCCAGTGAAGGAAAGTGAAGGCTAGTAAGTGGATACAGTCTTCCTAATGTAGTATTCTTCCCTTTCTTTAGGGAAATTGTATTAAGCAAGATAACAAACTGCTGCAGAAGATCATCTGGTGTTTCCTACAAATACACAAAGGTAATACAGTGACAAAATCAAATTTGTTTCTTACCAAGTTTTCTCAATAACCCCCTTAATTCCTAGTTCCTTTAGTGCATGGAAACCATACTGTGTGGCTTCAGGAAAGCCTGCATAGCTGAGATATTTACATTGTGAAATGGGAAAGGAGGGTAGAGTTGAGGAAATGAAGAGCAGATCATAAATCTCCAAATAATGTGTAAATGTACAAGAAGAGAACAAAGTCTGTTTCAGTCTAGTGAAAAGTGATGCTCTTGCAGTGTTACTGTCTTAACAGCTATGTTAAATCAAGGCCATGTGTGGTGTGGGGTCTCACAGTTGGGGAGTTCAGTGTGTGCCAGAGTCTAGAGTGGTGTATGCAGTCTCCTCTTGCATATTCTTTTCTTGCAGATAAACAGTGAAGAAGAAGCTAATGAGAATGAAACCGAGTGGCTTATGGAGGAAGTTGCAGCACCAAATCCAAGAACAGCAAAAGGAGGACAGGAGAATGGTCACATTGCTACCAAGTCTGTTACATCTGAAGCCCTTACCTCTCTCCATGTGGATGACCTGGACAGTGAGGATGAAGTGTTAACCATTCCAGATGTAAAGATTCAGACAGGAAGAGGACTAGACAAGGACAAACATCCACAAAAGAAGCCACACGGTTTTGGCAGTGATAACAAATCTTACTTGCTGAATGGAGGAAAGGAAAGGAAAGCAATAGCCAAGCCAGGCCAGCAGCAGGCACAGAACTCTACAAATACAGTATCGTTTCATGATGATAGTGATGAGGACTTGTTAAATATTTAATAACCCCTTTTGTGCCTAATCAAATATATATAGAGAGATTATATATAACAGGACAACATTTGCAACCAAATACGAGGACTTCAGCCTGAAAGATTTTTCTGAATTTTGCCTTTAACAAGAAACCATTGAAAAGGGAAGAAGAGAAAGATTTCTTGGTTGTTTACAATGATCTGTTCAGTAACGACTGGATTTCTGACATCCAGTTGGCTGAGTTAGTTGACTCTCTCTAGCCAGGACACTCTTTTTTTTTAAGTCTCAGCATAGATGTTGAATACTTGCTTAAAAAAGAGAAACCTTTGAAAGACAAGGATTAAGGCTCAATGAAGCCCCTGGCTTCTGAGACTCAAGTTATCTGACTACTATTGTTTTAACTCCTTGTATTTATTGATCCTCACTACTCAGGTTTGCTTAATAGTAACATGTTCTTCCTGCCGGCAGGGTATTATTCTATGGGTTCTCCCATTGTGAGACAAGGAAAAGTATAACTTTTGTGTGTTGGGATGATTTGATGTAAATTTTGGAACTGGTCTAATTTATCCTGTAAATTTGAATGTCCATTCTAATTTAAACAGATCATTGGTTCGAAGGTGTGGACTGAAAGGTACAATTCTGTATAGCTTTAGCCTGAAATGGTTGCTGTTTTTCGCATGATTTTTTTTTTTGGTACTGGTCATATGACTGACTTCATCAGTATTTGCCTAAGCAGCTGCCAAGCACCCAAAGATTGATTTTTTTTTTCTTTGATTATGGCTGTACTAGGCCAACTGCACAGAGAACCAGAGTTTTTAAGGACGTAAAGGCAGAGTTCCTATAATACAATCTGCACTACCCAGTGTGTCATCACCAAGAAAAGCCCAAGGCCTAGAGGAGCCCTAGTCTGCATAATACCTCTCTCTGGTATTAATTTCAAGAAAATAAATTTGGGCCAATTTTTTTCTGATAGCCTAAGTTCTAGTTCTTATGGTATGATCCTGGCCATGGTCATTGATTTGAAATATTGCTGGTAATGAATGCAAGTCAATTTTCCTCTACAGTCTTGCTCTTCTCCAGGTGTTTCCTAAATAAAATTATGGACAATGATAGGGTTTCAAGGCATTGTATAAGGACATGCATTGGTCAGAATTTTTTGAAACTTTTTGTTGTTCCTTTTGGCTGGCTTACTCAGTTTCAGCAATGGTTTCTTTTTATAAAAAACTCCATTTTGAATCAAAATAGTGTAATATAAAGTATTCAGCAATTTCAATAAAAGATATGAAGTGGGTATTCCAAATCCCACATCTCAAGTCTGGAATCTTTCTTACTCTAGTCTGTATGCTGCTCACCAGCCTGGTGATACCCTTTTCTGCTGTGATGGTGAATACCTCAATCGTGTCCCTCAAAACAAGAACCAATGTTTGATGACAGAAATCAGAATATATGGGTAGGCCCTGCTGGTATATTCTTTCTTTTATCAGGCTTGGGTTTTCTTCCTCTTGTTTGCTACCAGTGAAGCTGTAAATCAACTTGCCTTAAGCTGCATTTTTTCAAACTTAAAAGCAGAATTTTTCGTATTTAGAATTAGGTGAGTTTGGGGAAGTGAGAGGCTTGACAGTGTATTTTTAATACTACCAGTTATCATTACAACAGTTCTCTCAATGCAGTGGAGAGTTCTGCTTCCCTTCCCCAAGTCATCAAGGCTGGCATCTTGGAGTTGTTTGATCCATGAAATTATTTCTCATGTGTAAAGTCACATGGTCTCTCTGTTTTGTCTGTGCCTAATGAGGCTTAGGTAGAACAGATCTACTCTGCCTGGGGATGCTTATCTGACCAATATCAATGATATTTTTATAATTTGCATCTGACAGCAGCGAGTGACTTCAATGCCTGGTCTTGGAACTCTTGCCCACTTTTTATGTAGGCATTTGTAGGTAGGCTGACTGAATCTTACCTCATTTAGAGCTGGATGCATGACTTGCTTCACCAGACTATTTTCCCAGTAGAATACCCTACTTAGCCATAGGGAGGGAAGGGTTATGAGAATAGCAGGGCCCAGACGAGTATGTACAAATCGCTGGGGCAGGAGGAGAACCTTTGCCAGTCAGCAGCACGACTGCTTGGGAAGTGTCCCTAAGAAATCTGCCCACCTGGCACAGTACCACCCAGCCCCCTCTGAACTAGCTGCTGAGAGGATGGTGGGGAATGGGGAAAACAGGCCCAGTATGGATTTAACTTTTGTAGTTCAAGTGGAACTTTTGCACACCAGCTGTTTAAACAAAACCGCTAGAAAAGAAGTGATGTGAGGGGTTTTTGGGTGTGTTTTTAAGTTGTGGCCTAATGTCTTAGCTTCACCCACTTCCCAGGCAGGCTTTGACTTCAGTTCCCTTGGCCCCAGCTGACTGCACACATCCTCCTGAGGAAGGCTTGCAGGGGCTGCCTGTGAGTGTGGTGACTGCTGTGCACTTTTGTGTTGCTGTTCCCCTCCCCAGCTCTACATGGAACTCCTGCAGCCAGGGAGGCAAAGGTCTGGTGTGGGATGGTGCTGTGCTTGGCTGGGGGTGACACAGCTGTGAGTGGCCACAGGAAAGGAGTTCTTATTAATTTGCTGTAGGTGTTCCTGATGGAGAAGAGGATGAGGCCGGAGAGGAGAAAGCACATCTGTGTGATGAGGGGAATGATCTTGGAAGTGTTAGTCTGCAAAGCAACTTCCATAGCTGTTCAGGCCAGTGTTGCTCTGTGGCTGATGAGCAGCGAGATCAGGTGAAAAACTGCTTCTGTTTTAATCCCTGGGCCAGAATGGCCTTCTAAGCTGGTTTATTTTCTTGAAGTGCATTGTGTCTTTAAATTTTGTTTCATTGTTGCCTAAGCTATTCAAATTGCTTTCCAGACAATTTTTCACTTTTTTTAAATGTCTTTAAAATGTTACCTTCACTTACGCTTTTCTTCCTGATGGAAGCTGCTGTTATCAGCAAAAGATATGGGGAGTAGCTGGTGTCTATCCATAGGCAGGACAATGTATCACTGGAGCATGGTATAACTGCATTTATTTGACATGCCTGCAATGAAGTTGACCTAAAGTCTTATAGGTCTTCTGTGGTAAAAAACCAGCTGCTTTGGCCATAGGTATTGTATGTTATGGCTTCCCACAGCTATTCCCTGTGCATAATTCTGTAGTGAATGCTTTTTCTCTTTTGTACCACTGCAAAAAAATGGTCAGGTGAAAATTGTGTTTCCTGATAGAGGTGGGGAGAGGTTTTCCTTGGAAACAGAAGAGTGTGAAGGGTGAGGGGTGAAACACACATGATACAGGAGTTTTCAGGAAAGCTGTTCCTTTACTGCTATACGGCTCAACGTATAGACACTTCCTTTTCAGATTGGGATTACCTATTTTTTACAGATCCTGGTTAATAAGCTTTGCTCACATGTGGTGCGCAGCCATTCTGCACTAAACTCTGCGTGTTGCTTGTATGTTGGAGTAATTTTCCGTCTATGTTTGCTCTTTAAAAATGCCTATTATTTGAGGAGCTGACTAGTCTGATTAAAAAAAAAACAAAACACCAAAACCGAAAAAACCCCAACAAAAACTAAAGGGATGTGGCCTGTAGGGGCTTTTCTGGAGGACAGGAACATATAAGTGCTCTGATTAGGGGTTAAGTGCAAATTCTCCTTGGGTGAATTAAGGTCTGATTTCAAATGAAACCTAAAAAATAAAGCTTGCAACATGTAGTTTAATAATTTATAGAGTTAGTCTTGACTTTTGGTCAAATATCTTTGTCACTTAAGTAACTTTGCTGCCAACTAAATAGATCAGTGCTGCAGAGAGGACCTAGTTGAGGTTTTTGAGGTGGTTTTGATGCCAAAATGCCAACCCTAGATGACATTTTAGAACATGTTGGAGAATTTGACAGGTTCCAGAAGCAAGTCTTTTTTGTGCTTTGTTTGTTATCTGCTTCCTTCACCCCAGTGTACGTGGGTGTCTTCTTCTTCGGGTTCATCCCTGAGCATCGCTGCGTCAGCCCCGGGGTGGCTGAGCTGAGCCAGCAGTGTGGCTGGAGCCTGGAGGAGCAGCTGAATCACACGGTTCCCGAATGGGATAGCCATGGGGCCAGCTTCAACAGCCGCTGCAGGAGGTACGAGGTGGACTGGAACACGACAGGCATCAGCTGCACTGACCCCCTCGGCAGCCTCGTAAACGGGAGCACCGTCCCCCTGGGGCCCTGCCGGGATGGCTGGGTCTATGACACTCAGGGGAGCTCTCTCGTGACTGAGGTAAAAACAAATGCTCCATTTCCCTTGTCCCCTCTGTTACAGACAAGATGAGGGTTGTGGGAGAGGGTCAGTGGAGCCTTGACTGTGTTAAAATATTGCTTGCTTACCTGGAGAAGGGATTGTCTCTCACTGGGATCTTGCACCAGTGGCTTTACAAGTCATCTTCCCGCTGTCCTTGCTGTGAAATGTTGCCTTGGTTGCCCAGGAGACTTATATCTCCAGCTGGGGAGCAAAGCATATTTCAGCAAATAAATCCCAGGCAGATAAAAGTCCAGTTCTGAATGAAATTCCTGTCACATGAGAGGTCCAATTGGTGAAGGTGTGTAAACAGTGCAGCTTGCAGTGCTGCAAACAAAACTGATCAATGAAAGGCCTTATTTTCTTTCCTCCACCCCCTTCTTTTTTTTTTCTTTTTTTTTTTTAATAAATAAAGTCTTTTAAAATTGGTTTCAAATAAGAATGAATGGCAGTCGGTGTGGGGGAAAGGTAATTAGGTAATTGCTTCCCACAATGAAACAGCTCAAGTCAAGTATAAACTGCAGAAAAGCCAATGACTTCTGTGTTCTTAGAAAGAGTATGAATAAACTGAAAATGGTACTTAAGCTACTTGCTGTACTTTAGCAGTTTAGGTGCTCTAAGAATAAACCAGTAACTGGGATGAGAAGCTTGATTTCATCACAGAAAGTTCCACCAAATTTTTAGAGGTAGTGGTAGTCAGGATTCTTTCCCCTGGATATCTAACAAACACAGGAGCAGGTAAAATCTGTGCTTGAGCAACTTCAGTATTTGTAGTTTTGTGAGAGGTTAGAACCAGATATAAGGTGATGCACTCTTAAGTGTACTTCTTTCTGCAAGTTATGGGCTGTGAGATATTAAAGTAAGGAAGTGAGGCACCTCAAATGGAGAGTGACCCAGGCCTTCTACACAGCAGCAGCTCAGCAGGCACATCTCAGTGGAAAAGGCTCCAGCAGATGCTGTGGTCCAGATGCCCCCACCATCATCTCCTGAGGTTGTGGGAAGCTGAGCACTTGCAGTCTGTGTGGGTTCATGCAGTCATGCTGTCACATCAGTTGTCTTCCTGTTCCTGCTGGAGAGGGTGGAAGGCCAGGCCCATGGGCCGCTTCCTTGATGGGATAACCAGACATGTCACATAACTGCATTTTGTCAATGAGGTTATGACTGTTTCCATGGAAGCTCTCAGGCTCTCTTATGTTGTCCCCTGCTCTGAGAGCTAAGAAGGGGAAAGGACAGTGCAGTGTAAACCATGTTACTTTGGCCAAAGGAAAAGTTTGCATATGGAAGAATATCCTCACGTGAAGTCCAATAGAGCATCGGAAAAAATATCTGGTTTTGTGTTGATTACAGATGCATAGATTTATTTAAGCCCAGCTACCAGCAGGATGGGAAGGGATTCTCAGTCATATTAGGAGAGGGTTTTGAAATAACTTATTCTCCGGTAGCTTTTACGTATTTCTACGAGTAAGATAGGACAAGGCAAGATGGCAAATATGTGTGGGTACCCATGTGGTCTAAAGCTTGGCCCTGGATACAAAATACCTGCTCTCCAGACACATACAACAACGTAGTTGAGCTAAAGGCCACAGCAGAGAGAAAATTCTGTGGCCTCAGGGCAGATGCAGATACTTCCACCCTCCTTCAGGAAGCCAGTGATCCATGGGAAGTGGGACAAGGGCAGGCTTCTGAAGGTATCTAGGATACTTTAAGTACAGGCATCACACTTACTCCTGAGTGGTCCACAGGGACTCCTGTGCCATGCAAGGGTATAAGGCAACAAGAACTGCTTAGAAACTTTCACCATCAGCCACAAAAAAAGCTGTTTGAAAAATTCAGGGTGATTGTCAGATCCATGCTGATTTGATCAACAAGGGCCAACACAGTTTAGGATAGCAATTTTGACAGCTAATAACTCACGTTCTTTCCAGCAAAGAAGATGAGACATGAATGGGAAATACCAGCAAACTGCTCAAGGGCTAGTTCCAGTTTTTGATGTTGGACACTTAGTTAATAGGATTTCTGTGCATTGACAGAAAAGGCATTGACCCAGAAACAAGTTTAAATCTTTAACTGAAGGACACTTGTGGATATGAGCCAGCTCCTCATTTCATTCTTTTGTCTCTGACTGTGGTTGCTCCTGTAGTTTGACCTGGTGTGTGAGGACTCCTGGAAGTTGGACATCTTTCAGTCTGCTGTGAATGCTGGGTTTTTTATTGGCTCCATAAACATTGGCTACATTGCAGACAGGTACGTGTGGGCTGACAGTAAAACCCTCTGACCTCCCTTATCGATGTTGAGCAGCTACACTTAAATAAAGGTTGTGCAACTGATACCATCTCTGCTCTTCTGAAAATAAGGACAACTCCCTGGATGTTCAGTTGCAGTGTGAGCCAGTATCCTGCCTTTTAGGATATACTTGGTGGTTAGCACAGAGCTCCTGCTCAACGAGTCCCGCAGACCCCACAAAGAGTATTTTAGTACTGTACACCCCAAACTTCCTACTGTGCCACATCAGAGCCCTGGGGTGTTAACCAAAGCCAGAAAATGCTAGTTTGAAGCTCCCACTTGATCTGTCACACTCTGTATGGCTGCAGCTTGGAAACATCTTGCTTCCTTTGGAGAAGCTTGGAAATAGTTGGCACAGTTTGCCAGATGCGTGTACAGCAGCAGCCACTGTGTAAAAGCAGATATCACTTTAGCTCGCTCTTCAGAGCCAGCAGAATCAGACTCCCTGGCTCAGGCACCTGGGATTAAAGGGAAACAAATGCCAGCACCTGAAGGCCCGGTTTCCCCCTTGTTCCCTGCCTGCCTAAGACTGTTGGTACCACAGGCTCTGAGTTGCTCCAGCTGTGAAACGCATCCCACCCACAAGGAGATCCATACATTATTAGAGTTTTGAAGGTTAAGGTTGTGGTAAATAAATCCTTTATAAATCTGGTGCATGTGGAAATATCAGAATCATAATATTAACCCATACTTATTTTTCACTCCCAGTATAATATACGTAAACATGGGACTATTCTGTTTTGTTCTGAAAGTTTTTGTGGAATTGCAGAGCAACTGGCACAGTAACATTTCATGGAATAGAAAAAATAGAAAGATAAGTGAGTAATGGGCAAAGAATAAAAAGCATGTCTATTTTGCATAGCAAAATTGGATTTTTTTCCCCCAAAGATACACAAAGCTCTTACTAGTTTAAAACACCTGTGCTTCCATGACTAGTGGTTTGCTTCATGCATATTATTTTCCGATGCAGGTTTGGCCGTAAGTTTTGCCTTTTAACGACAATTCTTGCAAACATTGTCTGTGGAATCCTTCTGGTCTTTGTGCCCACCTACCTGTGGATTGTCATCATCCGGTTCTTGCAAGGGCTGGTCAGCAAGGGCTGCTGGACTGCAGGCTACATCCTGGGTGAGTTCAGGACCTTCTCCCAGGAGCAAGGCTAGCTGCAGAAGATAAAGGAAAAAAACTCAACTCCAAAAAACCTGAACAAAAGCCATCTAAAAAATGCCTACCATGGTGTTTTATTAAGGAATTTTTTCCCTCTTTGATTTCTCAGGATTTTTTCAAGCACTGTCATCAGGGAGAAATAACAGTAGCCTTCAAAGCTTGAGCAAGTGGTGGTATATTAGCGCTGTTATCTTGAGATGGGCTTTCCCCTATGGTACAGCTCATCTTTGCAGATCTACCTGAGACCCTGAGCTCCTTTTCCTCCCCTCAGGCTCTGGCTGGAGAAGGCGACGGCCCCAGGCAGCCCACAGCCCCTCCAGCCTGGTCACAGACAGGATGGTGAGAGAGGAGGCCATTAAAGAAGCAGGCAGTGGGTGGGGAAAACTTGAGGCATTTTTATGACACAAAGAGCATTAAAGGGCCAACAGAGGGTTCATAGCCTAAAAATAACTGAAGAATGGCATGTACTTGCTGATAAAAAGAGAAGGTGTTTGTGTACCTGTGTGTATCACAGGTCTGAGTGAAGGCCAAGCCATGCCAGGAACCATTCTGTGTGGGTGCCTCCTCTGGTGCCCTGCACCAGCTATGTCTGCTGGAGAGGCATGACTGTGCAGCCAGGTTGGGTCTGGGGCCATCTCAGGACCATTTTCTGGTGCAGAGTAGAGCTGTCTGGGACTTCTCTGATTTTTCAGGAGTGGAGTTCAGTCTCTTGTCCAAAATATCTAACAGCAGGCAATCACCAAAGCAGCAGGTCAAATATTTTAAAATCTGAGCAATAGAACCTTAACTGGGTTAGGATGTCAGGTGGCTCCACCAAATATTTCTGAGAGATGCAATTCACTGTGATAGTGGTAAAAATGTAAAAGTCAGTGTCCTAAACTTCCATTAAGTCTTTCAGTGGGGGCATCTTGCTGATGCAGTTATCCAGATGTCTGATATAAATAAAATAAAAGCACCTATCCCACAGTCCAGACTGTCTTCTGCTAAGACATTATTGTTCCTTCCTGTGCATTTCTAAATGTTTGCAGGGCCTTTTAAATATTTTTCTGGCACAAATGAAATCTTCATCCCTTCTTGTGGGGAACTTTAAGCCACTTTAGAGCACAAAGTCCCTCTTGGGACAATGACTTGCCCTATCCTGATATTTTCTCTCAGTTCCATCTTGTTACTCCTGGATTATCTTGAAACTCATGAAAAAGATGCTATCCAAAGGCAGCCCCAAAGCCCCCTTAAACTTGTGTCTTCTCCCTAAGAGTAGCCAGTAACAAATGTCTAGGGAAGGATACAAGGACAGAACAACCTTGTTATCCTGTTCTCCTGGGGCACTTGTCTACCCTTCAGCTGCATCTGGTTCAGTCCTACTGAGCCTGAGGAGGTGTCTTTGTGCAACATTTGGCCAAGCAGTATTAGCTAATCTGTGGTTCCAAAATCCAGCAATTCCTTTAGCTGCTAAATAACTGCTTTCTGTTCTTTTTCTAATGAGTTTGCTTTCTCAAAATCGCACAACTGGATGCAAAATGTTGAGTGCACTTGTGCCTGCCTGCTGGAATAGTTACTTTTAATTCTGTAAACAAGACTTAATGCATGGGCTATGCTATGAGCTGGAGTTGCAAAGTGCAGAAGAATCGTGGTGCCACCTTGTCCAGGGAGCTCTGTGCCATCCTGTGACACAGGCTTTCCTTATGTACTTGGAGTGAGATGCAGGTTGAAAGGCTGCACTTCAGAAACAAAATATTCTGCTTGGCTGTGGGGTTGGAGACACTGTGTACGTTGGCCTTAGATTTCCCAACAAAATCCATCTGTGAGCTCTGACAAATGCTTGATTTAATCTGAGATCTCCACAGCAGAGGACACTCCTGAGTGTCTTAAGCCAGCATAAGACCAGGAGCAGTGTTTTCTTCTCTGCTGGAGTTTGGGAGCCAGAAAAGCAAATCAGGGGATTTTGTCTGGATTTTGTTATGCCAGGACGCCCATGGTTACCAAGGTTTCTCCAAGGCGTTACTATAGCGTTGGCCTTCCAGAATCCCCATGGAGCAGGTTTCTCCTGCACGGAGCAGCCACGGCATTCACCTGTGTCTGTGCACGTTTGCAGTGACAGAAGTCGTCGGCCCCGAGTACCGGAGGATGGTGGGAATCCTCTACCAGACGGCCTTCTCCGTTGGGCTCCTGGTCTTTGATGCCATCGCTTACGCCATCCCTCACTGGCGGTGGCTGCAGCTCACGGTCACCCTGCCGACCTGCTTCCTACTGCTCTACTACTGGTAAATGGGCTTTTCTTGTGCCTCTGCCCATGACCCAAAAGACCCCATGTTCCCCTGCTTCCCAAGGCTTGACAACAAGAGAGACTGGGCACTCCTTTTTGGTGGTGCACACCTCTAGGTGCAAAGAGGAGGTTCACAGCAAAAAGGAGAGAGAAATGGGACCCGTCAGCAACTGAGATCTTGTTGAATCTTAGCGTGTGCACCTCACCTGACCTTGTGCTTAAAAAACAGATCACTTTGAAAAACACCAGGGGAAAAGTGGATTAGTATAATTTATAATTTTCTGTAAGCATTTCATAAAAGAAAATAGATGCCTTGGCATAATTTAGTGGACCTTACACTAAAAATATGGTTATTGAGAAATTATCTAATGCTAACATAACTGTAACAGGTGGTTAGCTTGTTCTTTTAAGGAAAAAAGTTGCAGTTTTTTGTAGTCCAACCAAAAAAGCACACTTGGGTACTCCTTCATTTTGGTTTCTCTCCTTTAATTGATATTTTTTTGTTTGAGTGCTTTGGTTTTGAGAAATTGTCTGGGTGGGTCAAGAGATTGGGAATAGTAGAAAGAAATTTGTTGCATTCCTTTTTCCGTGCTTTTGAATTGGCAAGCCAGTTCTAACTTGTTTGCTACTTCTTAACCTGCAATGGCAGAACTGAAAAATGGCTCTCTTAGAGGAACTGTTTTGTGGTGAATGGGTTGAATAAGATGAAAGCAGTCCTCTCACTGAAAGCCCCTCCCTGATTTATCTTTAGTAAACTCATCTTTGACTAAAGCCACTACTTCAAACTGCTCCTCTTCCAATCTCAGCCATGGGATATGCTACTTTTCGTGACTGGGGAAGTGGAAAGTAGCACACAAAACCCACCCAACCAAACAAAAAATCTGTCTGCTTCTATTTAACCAAAGCACTCTCTCCAAAGTCTCCACACATAGGAGCACCTAGATGGGTTTTGTGTTTTGGCATATAATGACATCCACTTGCATTTTAGGTGCCTCCCAGAGTCTCCCAGGTGGCTGATATCTCAAGGAAAAAATGACAAAGCCATGAAAATTGTCAGTGATATGGCTAAAAAAAATCGGAAGAATATGCCTTCCCATTTTAAGGTGAGCTCAGGGTTTTCCTGTGCACGTAAGTAAGCATCGTGACAGTACCTTCCATCAGTTCCTCCCAGCAGAAACTTAATGTACTATGTACTGGCTCTTCCATAGGATATTCAGTTTGAAGAGGAAGATTGTGGAAAGCAGAATCCCTCGCTAATTGACCTTTTCAGGACACCACAGATGAGGAAAAACACGCTCATTTTGATGTACAACTGGTAAGAATATAGTGTTAGAGAGCTGGTTTTGAAGCTCTGGTTTTGAAAACTCCATCAGGACTAACAAACCTGGGATGCTCTTTTCTGCCCAGGTTCACAAGCTCCGTCCTCTACCAGGGGCTCATCATGCATATGGGAATGGCTGCTGGGAACATGTATCTGGATTTCCTCTATTCTGCGCTTGTTGAGTTCCCAGCTGCCTTCTTCATCATCGTCACTATTGACCGCGTCGGGCGGCGCTACCCCTGGGCTGTGTCAAACCTGGTGGCTGGGGCTGCCTGCCTTGCCACAGCCCTCATCCCAGAGGGTAAGTCACCTGAATGAAGGCCTGTGGGGGCTTCCCACCCTGTCATCTGGAACCTCCATGCTGCTTTGTGAGGCTCCCTGTGCCACTGCTCATGTGGTGCTGACTGTTCCCATTCCCTCACTCACACAGGCGAAACAAGGTCCTTTAAAAACTTCACCTGACATGGGATCAGAGGTTCCACAAAATAACACTGTTGTATTAATTGACACCTGCTACATCACTGGGATACTTTTAAATATGTTGAATCCTTTTTCTCTGCAGACATACACTGGTTAAAAATTATTGCTTCTTGCATTGGGAGAATGGGAATTACAATGGCTTTTGAAATGGTTTGCTTTGTAAACACTGAACTGTATCCAACATACATCAGGTAGGTGTATCCTCCCCTCTCAGTTGGTGTTCGGCCTAGAAACAAATAATTAAGGCTGATGTGTATGTAGTGTTTTATGCTAAATTATCCTCAAATGTGTCAGAACTACACAAGCACTGTTTAACATGAAGTAGGTGAAGCACAATTGAAATGCTTTAAAAAGGTAGCTTAATAAAGAAAACAAATGCACTTTTGGACAAGGGGAAACTCATGTGACTGAAATACAGGGAAAAGTTGGGTGAGGGATTTGAAGTCCCACACAGTGCCTGGATTTGTCCTGTGTGAGGGTCAGAGTTGTGATCCATCCCTTTCCAGCTGCAGTGCTCTGATGCTAACATGATCCCTTTTCTGCTGAACCAGGAATCTCGGGGTGATGGTTTGCTCCTCCTTGTGTGATATTGGTGGAGTCATCGTCCCGTTCATTGTCTACAGACTGGTGGAAGTCTGGCACAATTTGCCGCTGATTGTCTTCAGTAAGTGCCACCCTACCTCCTTGCTGGCCACTCCCAGGGTGCAGCAGGGGGACACAAGTTCCAAAGGGAGGGAAAAGCCACTGAGGCAGCTGCTGTAAGTTCAGCAGAGGACCCTTGCTGTCTGTAAGGCCTTAGCCTTCGGTTTATGACAACCTGGAACTTGTTTATGCATTCATGTCTCCCTTTCCCCCTATTATTTCTCTTTGCATTTTAAAGGAAGTTAGAATTGAATACATGTTTGAGAGATGGCAAAGAGCTGAGAAAAATTTTGATGAGATTAATATTTGATGAATTTAAAGCTGATTTACTGCTCTTCTGTGAGTTATACTGTCTCTGTCCAGGAGTCAAACCCTAGAATTTCACATAATTGCCTATTTAATGGAATACGAGTATGCCTGTCATGCTTCAGCTTTTCTGACAGTCTGTTAACTGGCTCTTCTCCAGCTATTTGGAAATAGGCTGGTAAATAAATGCAGGGTAAGTGTTTGCAGAGTAGCAACCTGAAATCTCAGATCAGGGCCTGCAACGCTTTTATGAATCTTTAGATCAGCACATTATTTATAGAAAAATACTTTTGAATGGCAATATGCAGATTTTACCAGATAGGACATCTAGAAGGGTGCTTAGTAGATTTGAAATATATATGCCACACATGTACAAACTGGATAATAGAAACTATCAGTGGAGAAGTTAATCACATTGTTTAGGAGATCATACATTCTGTATATATTTTCTAATCTTACATGAATAGCATAAAAATGGAATGCATTTGCTGGCGTGCTCTTGCACCGAGAAGGGTTCGTTCCTCTGTAAAGGAAAGAAGGTTCTTTCCTCTGTAAGCAGTCTGTTCAGTTTGAGGTGTCCTTGTTCAGTGCATAACTCACAAGAGAACTTGGCTTGGTGCTGGCTCCACAGGGCAGCCACATCCTCCATTTTCGTACCAGCATGGCAGTCTTGCAAATAGAGATTTGAGGTGCACATCTTGGATGAAGAATGAAATAAAATGCCATTGACAAGTCCTTTCTGTCTGACAGTAGGAAGCGGTTGATATATACTTACAAGCACTTTGTGCCTCTGTTTGATTTGAAGCTGTTGTTGGTTTGATTGCGGGTGGATTGGTGCTGCTTCTGCCTGAAACTAAAGGAAGAGTTTTGCCTGAGACTGTGGAGGATGTTGAAAACTTTCACAGGTCAGTCATGATGGTGAACTCTTAGCAGCTTTCACTTGAACTTGGGCAAAATCCCTGTCCAGAGAGGAGTTGCTTGGCTGCCTTCTTTGTTTCCAAGAAGCTGCTGCTTAATTTCCAGACTCTCACTGGACAGATTCTGGACTCCTTTTACCACATATCTACCTAGGCATCTTGAAAACAAGCAGCCTAGGCCTTTACTGGCCTGTGAATAGCTACACTAGTCTCTCAAATGTACTGCAACGCCACTATAAATGGTATCTGTGTTTTAAAAAACTCTTATCAGTGGAAGAGAAAAAGGGCACTCTTCATAGCAGCTTCACATGTGGTGTGTGAAGCACCAGTATCTGCTGAGGAGTCAGAGAAAACCTAGAAGAATATATGGTCATTTCCTTGGGGCCAAGGCAGAGCAGGTAAAGAACTTCAAGTTAGGCGCTCACTGAACACCATCATCCCTGGTTGATGTTCATGTCCTGTTATTCTTGCAGGCAAAGTGCTCCAAAGACCAAAAAAATCTATCTCCATGTCCAAACATCAGAAGTAGCACGTGGCTGAAGAAGGCATAACTCTTGCTGAGTAGTCTGCTTTGGGGCAGCAGCATGGGAAGGCCAAGTGGAATAAACACTCTCTCAAAAGTCTTGCCTCTCTTATTTTAATTTCTCTGCATATGCTTTATTTACAATGTTTAGGGTTTTCTGATGGGATTTTCCCTATTGCTGCATAGCTGCTTCCCTCCCTCCCTGTACTCTAAGAGAAACGTATTTTAGGGCTGGGAAATTTTTGTCTGTGTGGACTTGAAAAGTTCTTAACTTGAGGATGGTGGGATCCATCCCAACAAAAGCCTCCATGAAGTCTGACTTTGTTGGTTTTTCTTATGAACAGGTAGCACAATATTACAGAGATTTATCTCTGTTGTAGAAACAAGGTGTCTACAAACCTGGTTCAATCCTGTTGCAGCTTGCAACAGTTTTGCACAGATTTTTTTTTTTTTTTTAATTTATTTTATTTTCTCCTATTTTATTGGCTACTCATAAGGGTGGATACTCGTAAGGATGGGCATGTGACAAGTCCAGAGCATGAAAAAGAGTGCATAGGAGAAAGACTCATAATCCTGCATAGGGTAATAGCATTATACATGTGCCCTGCAGGGGCATTCCTTTGGAGTCAGCTGGGCTCAGGACTGGGGACTTGCAGAACCCTCTCCTGTGCCCCAGGGAGCACCAGGGGACAGGACTGGGTCTTCCAGGAAATATCGAACACCTTCACAAATTTCCTAGTCCATCCCATTGAACAACCCTAACAGACTTGTGGCTGCAGAGCAAAACGGGGACAATGGTACTGTGGTCCCCTGTCACTGTTTGTGTTGCTGGCTCCTATCACTGCTGGGAAACACTGGTTTTCTAGAAGGGTACTGTGAGCAGGGTTTATGGTACCTCTGCCTTTTGATAATCAGCTGCAGGGAGAGCTTTTAGCTGAGCAAGGCACTGCTGGAATCTAGGAGGCAGGGTGAAATTCCCCCAGGATTGCTTCCCAGAGCAGCAGTACTGTGACCTTGCACATGCTTTCAACCGGCCTGAGCCTCAGTTAATGTTCAGTGTTGCTGTGAGGGCCTCCAAGGCAGGGAAGCATGTTGTCCAGCGAGGCAGGGCCATGGCAAGGTTGCCCTGAGAAGAGTAGGGACAGATCAGGAATGACATGACTTTGGCCAGGGCAGTTGCAAAACTAGTATTTGCTTCAGGATCAAAGGGAAACAAGCTTGTCCTGAGAGAACAAGAGGGACAGTGAGGGTGTCATTTTGTGTCTGGTAGAGCTGGTGTCCTGCTGTGGTTGCAGAGATGTCCCCACTCTGCACTAAAAGAAATCTGTCAGAACTTCTGACTCACAGTTCATTGATGTAAAACCCATTAAAAACTGCAGGAAGAAAATGGGGGCAGCAGCAACAAGTCAAGCAAGGCAAATACTGAGGTGAATAAATGAGTAACTACAAAAGCTGACTCTCAAGACCCTTAGCCACCACACTGTTATTTATTTCCTTAAGCACAGCTACTGCCACAGCAGGAGCTACAGAGGTGGCAGGCTCTGGCGTGCCTTTGCTTTGCAGTCACCTGCAAGTGATAGTGGCATTTGCTTCTGGTGGCACCGTAATAAACACAAGCGCAAATGTCCTTTGTCAATCTCCTTACTGGTGACCTTTGTCCATTCATGGGTTGCTCCCTGGAGCTGGGAAGTTGAAGAGATGTAAAAGCTGGTCTAGCTGCACATGGCTGCTCTCAAAATGTGGAGCAGCAGCGTTGTGTCCTGGGTGGGTGGTGGGAGTGTGTCTGCTCCAGGGTGTGAGACAAGCTCACATCCTGCCCCTAATAACACAGTTTGACAGCTTCCTGTCCCCTTCAGAGCAAGTGAAGCCTGGCTGCTCCTGGGGCTGCTGGAGTATAACCAGACCAGTGGCAGGGCTGTCCCTGGGGCTTGGGAAGGAGCACTTCAGCACCAACCACCATGTGACTCTGGCAACCCAGGCACCATGCAAACATGGCTGGGTTAATGAAAGTGGGACTGGCCCTGATTACTTAAATCTGGACTTTATATGAACTGTGCCTAAAGAGAACGTAAAAACTCCATGTTTCAGGGCATCTGCCAACCTTCACCAACTGTGTTTTGGAAAGAATTGCTTGTTACTTTTGCAAAGTTTCTGGTGTTCTCCATGGCAACATCTGATGGGCAGATGATCTTGTGGCCGAGGGCTGCACCTTTCTAAGCACTGTTCTTGTCCTCTGCTGTTGCTGTCAGCACCTAAATCCAATTGCCAACATGCAGCCATGGCTGTTGTTTAGCCACTTCTGTCCTCCTATCCCATCCCTACTCTACAGCACTGTGCCATCCTACATCTTTAGTGTTTTGAAATATTCAGATATTGGGCCTTTTCCCACAACTAGAACTGGTCAGGAGGCAAACTCAAATTCAGAGAATACATACAAGTCGATGAATATAATGTGAATCACAGCTTCCCAGGAGCTGTGGAGAGGACTCTTCAACATTCAAGAGCACTACAGCAGTGATTTTCCAGCATGGTATGGAGGGAGATCTACTTCAAAAGCCATACCTTTTTTTTTGGCTTGTCTTTCCCCCCTGCCTCAGTCCTTATTCCTGACAGATGTTTGGGAGTTTGGCCATGCAAATAATCAAGCTCAAGGCATTAGGAAAACATTCATGCATAAACACAAACTTTAATATGCAGGGCACAGTGTCCTGTTACTGTTTGTGCTGCTCCCAGGGGGTGTCTGTGATGGGGCTTTCTCCCCCTTCCCGGTCACTGATCCTGCATGTTGATGTAGTTATACACAGCCCACCACTTCATGAGGCTTCACTGTCTCCAACTCCTCATTGTCTTCCTTTTCATTTTCCAGCTTGACTAATATCCAGTCAAATTCTGGAATGCTGAATCTTAAAAGCCAGCCTGGGCTTAGAAGTGTTTATTTTTTGTATTTATTTCTCTGGAAGAAGAGGAGCAAAACTAGGAGGGAAAAGGGGCTTCTGGATGCCTTGGGCTTCCAAAATGGCCTCTACAGTGGTGGTGCTTGCTGCTGGGTGGCAGGAGCTGAATCACAAAGCTGATCTGCTGGGCATCAGGAGCCATAGACTGATCAATGACACCAAGATTTTAAGGGATTTTGACGGAATTGTGACAGTAAATCAGCTACTGCCTATGTGATACTTTCGTGCAGTCAGGTGTAGCTTGGAGGAGGTGAGCGGGGCTCATGACTGCACTCCTCCTTGCTACAGAAATGAGCTGTGGATGAGCAGCCCAAAGAGATTTTTAGGTTTATAAGAGGCACAAAAAGGTATTCTGTCATGAACCTCCCACTCATGACATATGAGTTGCTGCTGCTAGATGCCCTGGGACAGCAGAACCATGAGTGTGTTCAGGAGGCAAATAGAAAAAGTTTGCAGAAGGACGGTCCATGAGGGAGTGAAGCAGAAATGCGGGCAGACGACCCCTGGCTCAGGAAGTCCCCAAGATTCAGAGTGCTGGCAGCTGGGGGAGTGCAACAGGGAAAAGATCACCGCAGTGGGATGGCTGGTCCCCTGCATGTGGGGTGAGGGCTGGGCTGGTGGCTGCTCTGCTGGCCCTCTTCTGCCTCCCTGCCCCAACAAAGGCAGATCCAGGGCAAAATGGGCCCTCACTTGGGGGCAGCTTCGGAAGTCAGAACGTGAAGATAAATGATTTTTTCTTTATTTCTCTTCTGCCTGTGGAAGGAAAGGGGAGAAGACAGCATGATCTACCGAATAATCCATATTCTTACATTAACTGAAAACTAGGTTTAATTGATATCTCATCACTGGCAATTGTTCAAATGAGGTTAGATTATTTTGAAGAGCAGCAGAATAAGGACTAAATTGGAGACTTTTTGTGGCTTCGTTGCAACTGTGCTGCTGTCTGGAAATCACATCCTGATGGTATCTTTCGAATCTTTAACTCTGGCATTTCTTACTGTAAAAGCTCTTATTCTAGGTGGTTTCTAAAGTAACATTTGGGTGTGTGGTTGCATGTATGATTTTCCTAACATTTCCTAGAGGCAAGCTCTCTCTGCTTTACACTGTGCTATGTTGCCGTCTCTCTCTGGCCAAGTTAGGTCCTTTTCTTCCCACACTCAGTTTTTTACTAGGCCAACTATGTTTTCGCCTCACAGGAGCTTCAGTAAATTCAAACAACCCTTTCAGTGTTTGTGGAGCTCTACCCTCACCCTGGGAGGTGCTCCAGAAGCTGTGGGTTGGCCCAAAAGGCAAAAGCACTGAAACCACAGGACATTCACTGCATTGCTCCCCAAATTTAAGACCACACCACAGCAAGACCACACAAGGACTAGTTTTTTCCTTGTCAAGTGAGGACATCTCTGGGGACATCAACAGTACCCTCACTGATCAGTGCTTTTCAGATGGCCCATGGAACACCTTCTCCCAGTGTCTGGCTCACATGTAAGGTGTTTGTGGATTCTGGCCAGATCATACAGGAGAGCCCAGAGCCTGATATTTCTATCAGAGATGGGTCACCCACCAGCCATCAACTGTACTTATATGTGTACAACACAACCCAACAGATCCCCACATATGTACAATAAATGGAGCTTTTTTAGCAGATTTTGCAGATGTAAAGGTGAGTTTCTCTGCTTTGGAGGATGTTGCTTATTGCTATACCTGTGCAGATTTTCAGCATCTTCGATGGTCTCAGGCAGAGCCTTTCCCTTCATTTCAGGTAGGAGCAAAACTAAGCCACTGTCGATTAGAACAATCACAGCTGCAAGCACAGAACAAGGATCACAAAGGCCATGCAATGGTCATGCCCATGTTTAATTCCAAGTCACTAATTAATTCTCACTGAGACAGGTTTTCCCTCTGGTTGTCCAGCTGGCACAGAATTGAGGTGACACTGGCTAGCTGTCACCACCACCTTTGGCTAGAATAGGACATGCATGAAAGGTTACTACCAGTCCACCTAGCCAATTTCACCTTCTGATTAGTTTTAGACCTTGCTATGATCATACTGAGGGCAGATGGTTCACACAGGCACACAGGTTTGAATATGTGCAGCAGCTGACATTCAAGGCAGCCCTTTTTTAGGGTAGCACCTTGACAGGGCTGACATGCTCCTTTGCCCTCCTAGATTGCCACAGGACTGGGCACTGGGAGGTGGAGCATAACTTTTCTGCAGGGAGACAAGGCCATCCTGCTTGGGTAACCATGATGCCTGTGAGAGGGACAGAACCCAAAGTGATTCCTCCCTTGGGAAGGGCTCAGCAGGAGGAAATCAAAGCTTGAAAGGGCGGTCCCAAAAGCACTGGGTCCCCTTCACTGAAGAAAGGGCTAAGGGGTGCCTTTGCTACCACTTCCAAAAACCTAGAGAGAACAGACTCACCAAGCTGGATCTCACACATGTACACGTGTTTATACATCTCTCCATGGATTTTTTTAAAGACAAGAAATAAATCACCAAACTAATCCATCTCAGCTTTGGCCAACCAACCTTCCAGCTCTCTTACCAAAGATGACCAGAGGCAGTTCATGCCAGAGGTCTGCCAGTCTGTACACAAGGAAGGGCGTTATAATCCCACCGAGGTCGCACAGGGATGAGCAGACGAGGACTCCCAGGTTCCTGCAGTGCGCATGCAAATACACACACACATCAACACACATGTCACCAGCTCTGCCTGGGGTGCCTTGTCCACCTCTGCACCCCAGTGCCCCAGTAGGACCCACAAGGGTTCACCAGCCCTGCTGCCAGATGAGCAGGCCAGCACCCTGCCCAGGATTTGCAGCTGATGGGAGAAGGGATGGGCTGTGAGCCCTGGGGAGGAGAAGACAGATAGCACCCCGGGGCTTAGGAAGAGACTTGGAAAGGTCTGGTCCCTGTTGTGGTGAATATGATCAAGAGAGAGCACAGGCAGAGCATTCTCATAGGGAGACATACCACAAGATGAATTGGGTGAGGAGGGGGCGAGTTAGGCAAGGTGAGACACTAAGACTAGCCCTGTATTGGACAGATCAATGAGCATTTCACTTCTGCTGGTTCACTGAACTACACTGGACAGGGAGCCTGAAGGGTGTTGGGAGGGTTTCTTACACATCCCCTCAGAAACTTGCTGCCTCAGAAGTGGGGAGGGGACTTTGGCCATGGAAGGAGGTGAGTTTCTGCTGCACCACCCAGCAACTCTCCTCCGCCTTTTCAAGGTGTGTTTTATACAAGCAAATTCCTCTCCCATGGCAGTGCATCCTCAGCTGTGAGCCAGTCTCATGGTCTGTCACAGAGAAACACCCAGTGCTTTTGCCTGTCGACAGAAGATGATGCACTCACCTGAGAAATGTTGGATACAGCTCAGGATTTACCACGCATATAATTTCATAGCACATGGTAATTCCCATCCTGCCCAAGCAAGCTGCAGTCATTTTAAGCCAATAAAGAGCTGGAAAGACATTGTGCATATTAAGGTTGGAATACAAATACGTGGTTTTCTTCTGTTCTTGACATAAACCAGCATTAAATATTTAATTTAAGGAAATAGTAAATTTTGCTATCCTGAAAGGTCAGGCAGGCAGTGCATGATGCTCTTCTGTTTCACTCAATAAAGAATTTATAACACAATTGTCTTTTGATTCAAGCAAATAACCAAGTCTTCAGACTTTGCTAGGTTGCTGTGACAGAGAGTAGAGATCAGTGATACAAAGTGGTTTGGGTTATCCAGTGCATTAATCAAAATCCTGTGCAGGACACCACTTGTTGCTTGCAATAAAACTTAACAGAAGGCAGCTGCATCATTTGGTGGTTGAATTCTGCCTATCAGCAAGGTACTCTGTACTTTTGCACAGAGGCTTGTGACGTCTTTCAAGCTGGGATGAGTTTGTGTTTGCCTCCCCACCTCTCAGCGTGTGATCTACAATTGCTTTCACACCTGGAGCTACAGACGTCTGCTGCAAATAAAGAATATCCTAGCCCTGCACAGAGTCAGCCCAGGACTCGTCTGTCTGCCACGTGGGCTCTTAGATCCCAAACTGTCCATGCCTGACCCCAGTGTGAGGAGCTCACTCAGGCACTACCGTGCCCCATGCCCTGGCACAGGCAGCAGCTGCGGGGCCACGGGACTCCCAATCCTGCCCTCCCCCAGCAGAGCCCTGTAGCACCTTGCACAGCCACTGTGCTCCCCAGTTGCTTCGTAAAATGTGTTTCCATTGTCTGGACATTCTGGGGGTTTTTGCATATAACATTTTTCTGTGGCATTTTGTGTGTTTGTTCTTGTACCCCCAGTGAACTCATAGTTGTGTGGCACTGTTATGTCTGTAGTTTCAGTCTACTTATATACCATAAAACAACAGGAAAGGTATTTCATTCGATGACCCTTAGTTGACACACTGCTTTGAGACAATGGCCTTGGAGCAAACACTCAGCTAAACCAAAGCCAAGTCTGACATCCTAACTTCATTGCAGCACCACTGTTGATGGCAGGAAGCACTTACTGTAGCCAGATGCTGTTTAAGTGTGTGCATGTGCCTGTACATTTTTCCTTTTTAGAAACAGAAAATGTGGGGTTTTTTGGGTGAAATCCCTAAATTGTGCATTCAAATACAAACTTTTGGCCACACAAAAATTGTGGACTTAACATGGTGTGCTTTGTGACCTAGCACCTGCAGACTTACAATCTGATTTGATGCCATTTTGGAAATATAATTCACTCCATTTCTCCAGCCTCTCATTAGCAGGTATAAATGCTGCTATAATCAATTTTTGTGGTATTTGCCTTCACTGCATCACAATGCTGACATGGGCCAGGTTATCAAGGATAATTTTTTACTTTCCAAGGCAACAGCCAAGAGATGGGGAGAGAATTCCTTGATGAAGGAGGTTTGCACAACTCACTGTCTGGGAGGAATGCTGCAACGAGGCAAGCAGCCCCCGTCATCACACTGGCTGCAGCCCAGGTGTAGCGACGGCCGATGCGGTCCAGCGTCAGCATGAGGATGAAGGCGGCTGGGAACTCAACAAGAGCAGAATAGAGGAAATCCAGATACATGTTCCCAGCAGCCATTCCCATATGCATGATGAGCCCCTGGTAGAGGACAGAGCTCGTGAACCTGGGAAGAGAACAGGGTGCAAATGAAGCCAGCCCCCCTGGGAGAGAGTTTATGCAAAGAACTGAGATTTGCAGCTGGTCAGGAGCAAAACAGGCTTAAATCAATGACCATGATTTAAGGGCACGAAATCACACACCTCCATCTGGGCTGCAAAAGCCTTCCCACCCTTACCAGCTGTACATCAAAATGAACGTGTATTTTCTGATCTGAGGTGTCCTGACCAGGTCTAGAAATGAAGGTTTCAACTTTTCTCCATCTTCATCTTCGGAGCTGAGATTCTGGGAACATAAGTGACAGTACGAGAAGTTGCAGTGGGTGGGGAAGAGGGTGGTGAGCAGTGCAATGAATATTTTCTTTTAGATTGATGGAAGAATGAGGGTTTTAATTTGCCAATAACTGAGGGCAAAATAACTTCTCCAGAGTACTTTGTGTAAAAGAAATATGAATATTTATACAGTCTTCATATCTCTGTAGTCATGTATGGCATAAAGCAGCATTAAAAAAAAATTAATAAGGATGTTCTGGAATTTGAAGTCATGAGATTTGGCGAGTTTACTCTTGATTGATACTACTTAAAAGAAGAATTTTTGTTGTCTGCACACTATTTTTACAAGCCTCTGTTCCCAAATATGCTCTGTGAGGATCCTAGGCAGTCAAAGAAAAGAAAACTCACTTGCCTTTGCTTTAGGAAACTGTAGTGATTTTGACCACCAAGCTGTTCCCTACTCTAAACAATGCAATCCTAAACTCATTATTTGTCCTGAACTTGGCACATATGCAGCAAATGCAGTGCAGTCACCTGGAAAGAAAGAGGTAGCTTCTTCCTATTTCCCTTGGCGATGCGCTTAATAACTTCCATAGCTTTATCATTTTGCTTTTGAGCTATGAGCCACCTGGGAGACTCAGGCAGACACCTGCAACACACACAAGCATGACAGCTACAGGGAAGGAAAATGCACATTACTGGTACATGGAAAATTAAAATGGAACTGAGTTGCCCGGGCTGGGATCCTATGGTACTTTGAGGATTCACAGGCAGAATTGAACTCAGTGGTAGCTCTGGCTGTCAGTGAAACAGTGCACTCTGATTTGTACTCCACTTGAATGGCAAGGTAGCCTGAATTTTTTTTTTTTTAAATCTAAACTCAGTTTATTATAGTTTGGAAACACTAGTCTGAGATAAATTCTCTTGATAAGTTTTAGAAATGGCTAATAGTCTGCAGTTATAAAAAAGAACAGTTGTAAACCTGATCCTCAATTTCTACCATGTTAAAAATAACCTTTCAAAGGAAGCTCAAACAAAAAACCTCTCCCAATTCTCTTCCCAGATCTAGTTATGGCATTTTTTAAGGAGTGTTTTTAATCAATTAAAAAAAAAAAGTGTGTTGATTCCATTAAAAAAAATTAAAATCAATTACCAATAGTAGAGCAGGAGAAAGAAACTGGGCAGTGTGACCGCAAGCTGGAGCCACCTCCAGTGTGGAAGTGCATAAGCCAGAGCGGTGAGGACAAGGAGTCCCAGGGTGAAGGCAAGCTGGTAAGTGATGCCTGTTGCCCTCCGGTAGTCTGAGCCAACAAATTCTGCAACTGCAAAGACAAGTCATATGAACAAAATTAGATTGTTTTGGAAAGCTGGGGGAACATAATTCTTGACAACTGAGACCACATGTAGACCCCATGCTTGCCCGTGTCCTTGCACCGTGGCACATGGTCATGGGTTTGGATGGGAAAGCAGAGCTGTTGTGGGTCCCTAAATCACAGGGCAAGTCCTGACCCTGGTCAGCCCCGGACTTTTCCCCTGCCTTTGGGGGTGTCAAGCTCTCACCCATCAACACAGGGCAAAGGCTGCTTTATTCAACCCACTCCTTCAAGCTAGGAAATAAATGGCAAAATAAAATAAACAAATGTGACTTGTTTGCCTCCATCTGCCTCTCTCAATATGGCTTGGGAACAGAGCCTCCTTACCCATCATGCAGGGGAAGCAGCACAGCAAAAATCATTTTGGCACCAAGGCTGTGAAACACAAATGTTGTCTTTCACATCACCACTTGCTGTCTTCCCCAGAAAAGTGCCATACACCTTCACAGAATTTTCAACTTGCTCTTGTCTCTAGACCTTGCCCTTCATTTTGGCATGTGCTCTCCAGGTATGAACATTTCCTAGTTTTCAGAGCTGTCTCCTAATTATTCCATTTATGTCTATGAGCTGGTGCAAGCTTGGGTCATAAGCACCTGAACTCCAGCAAAGAGGTGCAGTTTGGCAGTAAATAGCACAATGTGTTTCGAAAATCAGATGGTGCCAGCGGGGGTCAGCCCTGCTGCTAACCAGGAGGTGCCTGCCCAGAAGGTGTAATTGCAAATGCCGTAACTGAGGACGTAGCCTGTGAGCCAGCCTCCCTTGCTGACCAGCCCCTGGATCAGCCGGAACGTCACCGTCCAGGTGTAGGTCGGTGCAAAGGCCATCAGAACCCCCGAAACCGCATTGATGAGGATTGTCACCAGAAGGCAGAGTTTGCGCCCAAACCTGTGCAGGGAAAGAAGAAAGAGGCTCAGCTCCTGGTGGGGAGGGGGTAGGGTGGCAAACCAAAGGGTTTGAAGAGGCTGGAGAGGGTCTCTGTTCGTCTTGAGTAGGAGTCTGTATCTGCTCTTCCCTTTGCAACATTTTCCATTTCAATGGAAGCTCAGGGAACTCCCCTGCCTTGTGTTTTCAGGTCATTGCTCACTTTTGGTCAATGACTTAGCCAATGAATTCAAAATTGCTCTGATGTGTGTCCCCAGCCCATCTTCCAAAGCTGCAAGAGCATTTTAATGGGGATCTTGTTTGCTAACTGTGATCTTTACATATTTTCTTATCAACCTTGGCTGACTATTGAGCTCCTCTTGAATAGGGTTTTGTACATCCCTGTTATTTGTTGTTCTCTTTATCACCATGACTCACTGATAGTTGGAAATAGATGGCTTCCAAAAGAAACAAGCTTACTGGAACACTGGAAAGGCATTTTTTTTCCTAGCTGACAGAGATACATATTTGTTTAGAAGTATAAATTATAAAAGCCATTAAAT
The DNA here is from genome assembly GCA_013397565.1 of Ptilonorhynchus violaceus. Taxonomy (NCBI): domain Eukaryota; kingdom Metazoa; phylum Chordata; class Aves; order Passeriformes; family Ptilonorhynchidae; genus Ptilonorhynchus; species Ptilonorhynchus violaceus. The sequence continues at coordinate 930,128 of VZRJ01003728.1, forward strand.
TAGTCAAAGCTCACTAACAAAAATAGCATGATAATAAGTGCCAGGCAAAACAAGTGTCTTTTGTTCTCCACAATAACATCAGCAGGTCCCATCACTCAAACTTCCCCTTCTCATGAGCCCGGCATACAGACATTTTTTACTTGCCTCAAAGTCTAGTCCAAGAGACCCTCGTCAGACCACATTTGAGGCTTTTGTGCTTGTTTTTACTCTGAGCACAATACATTCTGCTTGTGGTACTTTGTGTTGCTCTTGGGTGCTTGCAGTGCAGAAGCAGAGGTGAACTGGGACAGGGTGGTGTGAGCAGAGGGAAGATCCCTTAACACTCTGACATGTATGTGTTTCATCTTAGGAGGAATTGTATCCTACTCCCTCATGTCTTTTCATACTTTTGCTTCACAATAAGCCTTTGAAAAAAGATCCTTCAGTATTCTGACACAGAGAGAGAGCATTTCGGATACAAATGGCTATGAGTTTGGAAGCTTTGGTTTCCATTGGCTTTCACAGCCATATGACGGCAAGAAATGCCCTTGCAGTGAACATGATTGCTTAATCCACCTCTGTGCTGAAAAGGTGATCTGAAGAGTGGTCCTTCTGATGGTCATGGAATCTGCTCACTGCTATTTCATGTCCTGTTATGCCTGAAGGAGTGGCTGCTATGTATCCCCTCCTTCACTCCCAGAAGCTGTGCATCACTATCCAAGCCTCAGTTCTGGGAAAAAGGATGGAATGCTTCCAAATTTGCTAGAAGATTAGTCAGAAAACAAGAACTTGGATTCAACAGAAAGAGAGGATGAGGGGGATGACAAATGTTCCTGATTAAAAAAAAAAAAGAAACAAAGATCTTCCAAAATGCATGTGAAGAAAAGCCGAAATTGTCATAAATCTGTCCACCTTTGTCCTTGAAATCAGACGGGGTCTCCATCCCAGGACTGAAGACTGGATGTAGGATCTTTGTGGTGCCACTGTAGCCATTTGATGTCTTTCACCTGAGAGTGTCTTTTGCCAAAGGTGTAGCCACACACAAGATGTGGCTACGAAGAGTGACTTTAATAAATCACTATCTTCTGATGAAAAATCCATTTAAGCAGAAAGCTTATAAAAAAGCTGGTCTGGTTCACTGGCCATAAGGTAATGGTTTAATAAGGATTGGAAAGGCAGTCTGTCCAATTTGGCATAGATGAGCTTCTTCACAAGCAGATTTGTCTGTGTGGAGGAGCAGGTTGGGGTTAGCTATGACTCTGGTGGCCACTTCCCCCACAAAGGTGGAGTGCACAACCTAATGGATGGTGTGTTTGCCTGTATTGAAACATGGGAGCAGGGACCAATGAGACAAACACAGTGCCATCCTTATTTTGTGACATTGCAGAAGTACCACCAGGGATGGCTATGCCCCTTCCCACAGACCTTCCATCTTGGAGCAGTGGGACAGTGGAAAGAAGGGAGCAATAGCAATATCTGTTCAACAGAGACAATCTTGGGGCCAGTCTTGGGAGGAAAAGGCTATTGAGAATACAAAGTAAAAAAAAAAAATTCAAGACAGATTGACTCTACAGAAGGATTGTTCACTCCCTGTTACCTTTCCTTCTTCAAATTCCAGTCCCAGCCTCTCTTGCCATTTTACTGGAAAGTTTGGTAAACATGTGGAGGAAGGTCAGTTACAAAGCATTGAATTTGTTCAGAGTCTAACTTAAAAAATCCACTGGGCAGATATATGGCACAATGATATTTGTGATGGAAAAGAGGAAATAAGAGAAAATAAGGTCTAGAACTGGCTAAATACAGCATCAACAGAAAAAAAAGGACAATCAAATGAAATTTAGGAAGAAACAACTACTCTTTCTGTATCTGAGAAAAACTGTCCTATTTCGAAACCGATTTGTGGCCATCTGGATACTGTTAAAATTAATGAGAAACAAATTTTTCGCAAAGATGAGCAAATAATTCTTGGTGCAAGAGTTAAAATTTCATCTAGGACTCTGAGTTTGCATTTCAGTTTGCACCCGTGAGAGAAAACAAAGTCTCTTCACTTGTGTGAATTCCTGAGGGCTGTAAAACTGGAGCAATACCTTGGTATTTCCATGGATTCTTGGGTCACAACAGCCTTTGAAAGCAGGGTCTTAGAAACTACCATCCACCCCTTTGTAAGTGACACATGGACCTTTTGAATCAGGTTTTGACTGCATTCATTTTCTTTCTGAATTGTGAATGTTGTTCAACCACATCAGAAAGCAGATAAGCAGAGGAAACAGTTCATCTCATACCTGTCTACATACTACCTACCTGTCTGCTAGGTAGCCAATGCTCATGGAGCCAATAAAAAACCCAGCATTCACACATGACTGGAAGAGGTCCAGCTTCCATGAGTACTCACACACCAGACTAAACTGTAAGGGAAAACACAGTTAGAAGCACAGGGACATTCCCTGCAAACCATGGCTGTTTCAGGAGGAAGGAAACCAATGGCATCAACTAGAAAACAGACTCTGGGAGAGAAACCCTCTAACCTCTTAAGCTGACATCTGCAATACATCTTGTTGGATTTTCCCAAACCTTGTAAAAAAGTTACACCCTGGAAAACAATTGCATAATGACACATAAGGAGAGTGAGAAGGGGAGGGAAACTGAAAGAACTAATAAAATGTTCAGAAAAATCTCCTCCTCTCATCCCTACCCATCTTCTTGATTTTTGGAGGACACTTGGAGCATTGTCTCCTTCCCAGATGCCAAGACCTGTCCCAAACCATGTACTGCCTCGCTGCCTGAAAGCAGTGCCAGGTGTAAAAGGAGGAGGTGCTGCCATGAGCCCTGCTGTGGTGGAGCCAGGAGACGCCTGTCCCACACCTCCTTAGCACTGGCAAAAGGCCCAGGATTTGGCTGACTTTTCTCTGCAGTGAATGGGTACCTGGGAACTTGCTTTTGATTTACAATTAACAGGTTGCCAGGGCACACCCAGCAAAGAGAGGAGGGCAAACTGGTAATAACCTCTCTACAGCTGGAAATATTCACAAAAGTGTAATTAGACTTCAGCCCAGAAAGAAGCATGAGTATATTTGGCTTCTTATTTAGTCTTTTTCTATCCCAGACGCGTTTTCTGGGGCCATACCTAATAGCTCAGCTTGGTTTCCCTCATGTGGAGGACAGCTGGAGTGCTCTTTTCTGCCCCAGCCCATCTGTCCCAAGGGAAAATTAGATGGACTTGCTTTGTAACAGTGATGATAGTGAAGCAAGGAAATATGGATACCCTGCCCAAGGAAGCTGTGAAGTATCCAGCAATGCACTTTTTAAATAACAAGTTACAGAAACATCTGCTAGGCATAGTTTAGGTATAGCTAATAGAGATTTGGGACTGGAGGAGAAGTAGAAGAGATCTGTTTTGAGGTCCTTTCTATGCTTCTGGTCTCTACATGGCTTTTAGACTGTTAGTACTGGTTTGCACAGTTCTTCATATTCTAGATTAATTGGTTTACATACTGTAAGTTGCGAGAAGGGAACACTGCTGTTGCTACAGCTATTTCTGAGAAACGTAGCCTCATTCTCTCCTTTGTGTTCATTATAGGTGAGTATCTGTTTGGATTATCACCTGAAGGTGCAGTTCCTCAGTTTGGGCTATGGGGTGCTACCCTCAGTTTGGTGATGGACATAATAGTTATAAGAATAGCCATTAATTACAAGATTGCAGTATTATGCTCCCCAGAAAAGCACTGATTTCCCATTATTTGTGTATATGAATCTTTGCCCTAAGTGCCTAGCAGGTTCTGATATTCACTATTTATTAGCAGTCAGACTGAGACTGTACACCAAAAGCAAATTTTACTAATCTAGCATCTTCTAGCTTTAAGCTGTGCAGACAGGAGTGATTTTTCTGGACAAGCTATGTCTTACCTCAGTCACGAGAGAGCTCCCCTGAGTGTCATAGACCCAGCCATCCCGGCAGGGCCCCAGGGGGACGGTGCTCCCGTTTACGAGGCTGCCGAGGGGGTCAGTGCAGCTGATGCCTGTCGTGTTCCAGTCCACCTCGTACCTCCTGCAGCGGCTGTTGAAGCTGGCCCCATGGCTATCCCATTCGGGAACCGTGTGATTCAGCTGCTCCTCCAGGCTCCAGCCACACTGCTGGCTCAGCTCAGCCACCCCGGGGCTGTGGCACTGGTGCTCAGGGGTGAATCCCAGGAAAAAGATCCCCACATAAACGGGAGCAAAAGTAGCAGAAAGCAGGCATAACACAAAGAGGGCTTTCTTCTGAAAGAAGTCAAATTCTCCAACATGTTCTAAAATGTCATCCAGGGTTGGCATCTTTGTGTGTCACAAATCATTAAAATACCTCAATTTTTTTCCAGGGCTTTGGCCTTCACTGTGTGCTTAAATAACAGCTGAGGTGTTTGCACAAAACAAATAATTAATTAACTTTGTCAATTGTCAAGCCATGCATCGCAACCTCTGTGTCTAATGCTATTTCTAAACACACTTGGGCTCTTCTTCTTGGCTTCTGTTGTTAATTTGTTTTATATACGACAGACTTGAAATGCAAGATATTGTGTAGATTATGGCCGTTTCAGTCTGTCACTGAGAGTCTGTCAGTGCACAGTATGGGGCGGGTGGTAATTCCTCTATCCAGTATTTTCAGAGGACGTACGAGGAGGACATATTTTCAGAGGACATACTACGAAAGCAATACGATCCTCTTTCTTGTTGTATATATACATACACAACTGAAGAACCGCGTACTTAAAATTAAGTGGACATAGATAGTGGGCATGCTGTTTTGAGGGAATAGAAGAAAACAACACAGCAAAAACACAGCAGGGCAGATTTCTCTTAGGCACTTAACGGCTCAAGAATAGTGTTGTGCTCAAATAGGAAGCAGACCAGTGACTGCAGTATGAGTTGGGACTTCTGAGTCAGAGGTGACCAAACTGAACTCGCACAGGTTCACATGCAGCTGCCTGACACTCAGGGAGTAGAGAGTGGCCCTGAGACCAGTCACCAGTCCTTGCATGCCTATCCTGCCCTCTGCCTCCTGCCCTGCACCTTGGGGAGGCAGAGGGTAGAGGCTGCTGCAAGCTACAGCCCCATCTCACAAACACTTCACAGCTATTTAATGTTAATTTCTTAGACAATGCTAACATGTAAATGTGTGTTTAAGCAATGGAGACATCCTCAGTCTCCTTCACTCAGGGGCTCATTAATGTCGTGTGCCTACAGCCATGGTTGCATAAGGGCCTTTCATGTTGTTTTTCCCCCGTTTCCTTCAATGATGGAGGACAGGAAGAGGTTCAGTGCAACTGAACATCAAAAGTGCGGATTTGGAAAAAACACATCTATGGGCAATGATTTCTGCCTGAAAATTTTCTGCCATCTTTCTGTCATCTGCAAACCTTTCTAAGCCAGACTAATGAGTTTGTCGCTTGGTTAGTGCTTCTGAAGGGAATCCCTGAGAAGACTGCTGTCTCTGAGTTAATTTTCCCCGGAGGAACACTCAGTGACCTCTCTGAGTTTTATGAAGCACAAAACTAAACAATGAGGAAAACCGAGGTGGTAACTAATGTGATATTTTAAAGGGTTATTAAAAACAAACACTCTTGAGTTACAATGACCAGCATTTCTAGGAAATGTCACGAATCACAAACGGGACTGCTGCTTTGCAATAAACTTATTTTGCAGCTAAGAACAGACAAGACCTTTGGCCGTGTACCACTGAGCAGTTTATGTATCTCTCTTCAGTCTGACTTACACCAGAAGCAGAGAATGGACTTGTTATTTAAGTTAATGCTCAAGGAGCTCACTGCATCAGCAGCTTTTAAACCTTGCACCCACCTGCACACAAACTACTCAACAGTGCACATACTTCATGCAGTGGTTAACAGCTAAAGCCTCTGTCAGCCAAAACTGAATTAAATGCAACAAGAAATGCATAAAATCTAGAAATCTGCTTTATTCCCTTTCCTGATTCTGCCTACTGTAGTTTCATGCTGGGGAAAGCAAGAAGAAAGACTGCTGCAAGGATGGTGTTCAGATACCAGTTACGCTGGCAGAAGGTCGTGTCTGATTTTGTAGCAGATTAAGGTTATTTCTTCTGGAAAACCTCCACTGTCACTTGAGTATTCTCTTTTATTGCCAGGAAGCAAAGTGTTGTCCTACAGCGGGAGTGACCAGGAGTAGCTTCCCCTATTGCATGATGTCCAGGGGTTTTTGCTATTGTCATCCAAGCTGCCCTCGAATATCCTGGCCGGAGCGTCTCCTGTGTACGGTCTCACTCAGTTCAGGGAACTGAGAGGTCCATCTCACCAGAGTAAAGGCAGGTGACTCTTGTCACCTGGACACACCAGAGTATGATGTCTTTATGATGTTTTTAGAATGTTTTTTTTCTACTTTGCTGGGGACAGAGCAAGGAGTAAGCATGCATGCAGTTCTGCTGGTGAATCTGAGTACATGTGAACAGAGGCAGTGTGAGAGCTTGCCAGGGTGACATCTGTACTGAAAACCCAAACATGACTGCATATGGGCTCAAGCATTGTCCCATACCCACAGTGCTTAGTCTTTACCATCCTCCCTAGTACTGTTTTGTCTGATTGCTCTTAGCACCTCACAACACCCAGGCAGGTTTGGGGAGGTGATGCCAGGCAGGCTGTTTCTAGTAGGCAGGAGGGAAAAGATCACCCTGACTGGGGGTGGTGTATACAGGTGTGAGCCATTTTCTCCAGCCTACCCATTTATTAGCACAGAAGCAGCACAGCAATAATCAGCATATAAAAGGCAATTCAGCTAGATGAGCAAAGTGAAGAAAGCTGGAGCAGCTCTGCTAGCAGGGGGCATCTGTGCCCCTGGCAGAAGACCCATATCGCTCTGCAGTGGCAGGTTCATGAAACAGTGTCAAGTGTGACAGGTTTGCTGGGTATAATCAGTAAACCCTTCAGTCTGCAGTAGTGAAGCATTATCATGATTGCTTTAAAACAGCCTTCAAAAGCCAGGGTAAACGTTCCTGTACTCTGACCTTCCTGAGCTTTAGATGTAGGCTCTAAGGGTTGGTGAAATGTGAACAAACCAAAGCCTACCGCACTCCTGTAAAAAAATTACAGATGAAAGGCATACTGATAATAATATTGTATATAGCTGTTGGCTGCCAAACAATAGCCTCAATTCAAAGATCTGAAAGCATCTTCTTATGAAATCACTTGTGAAGACTGAGAAATTGAGGCAGAGAGATCTAGCAGGCTAGATCCCAGGGAAACTGGTTTTCAGATCTGTGAGAATTTAGCCTAAATTATTTGCTAAAGGTGCCTTAGACAGACTTTTCCATCCAGGTGCTTCCTGACATATTCTATTACAAAGCTTCTTGCATGAGTAAACATTTCTGCATTGATATCCTTCTAGTAAGTCATTTTCTCATCCTTGCCATTTAGTGATGATTTTGGTTCAGTACTTACCTATGTATTTGGACCTTATCATAGCTCTCTTTCCCGTGAATTTATCAAGAACATAGATTTTTAACAGGGAGCTCTGAGCACAGTGCTGTTTGCCGTAATCACAGGCTATCATGTACCTGAGCAGGACAAAGTGGGTTCAGAGGAATGTGATGGAGAATCACTGGAAACATCCATACAAACAGCAAGTCATGTACCCACTGAGGTGCACTGCCTGTGCATTGGGGTACAGGTACTTCAGCCAGGCTGAGCCAGTTTAGTTTCTTGGTGCAAAGGTCCCATCCCGTTTCCTACAGCCTGTTGTGGCACTTGTTGGTCCTGTACACCATAATTTGAGTCAACTTGGCAAGTAGACAGAGGCTGATCCTGTCTGCAGTAATCAGTTGTAGGGGCTCAGTGAAGGGATGAGGAAAATTCAGCACAAAGGAACGGACAGGACCACATGGCTCAAGCTGCTGGGAGAGGGACGCTGGAAAGGAGAGGGAAGAAGCAGGGTGTCCTTGTGGTGATGGAGAGACCAGCTGTCTTGTAGCTTTTGGTAGAGTTTCACCTGGGCTAATGTCAGCCATTTAAATCTGAGCATCCAGCATTAGGTACCTCCAGATATATATCCACATGTGGAGCAGGAGCCTGCAGATCTTTGCACTGTTAATAGCAGCCGGAGCATCCCTCAGGATGTGGCTAATCTGGACGTGTTGACACATGTGGACATTTCTGACAGGTTACCCAGGGCACAAAGTGCCGAGCTCACAGTGGGGCTGATTGCAGGTGGCCCCACAACACCCAGTCTCGTGTGAATCCTGCAGGGAGAAGGGTGCCCATCAAAAAATGTTGAAGCAATTTTGGACTGCCAAAGAAACTGTAACACAGCTGTGCTTTGGGTCATGGGATCTCAGCGCTTCAGGTCAGCACTGAGGGCTAGATATCTGAGAGCTGACTGTAGAGGGAGCCTATGTACCTTGTTTTTAGGCTGCTCGTTATTTCAAAAAGCTCGTGTTTGCTCTTGATATTTGTTTGCACCATGAGAACTTATTTTACAGCTGAGGGAAACAAAGTGTACTTAATGGTTGGCTCATATACTACTAACACATTTTTTTAGATGATAATCACACTATATTTTGGCAAAATTCTCTAGTTTAAGATTATTTGTGTCTAGATCCAAAAGTCACAGCTTGAGCTCATTTCTCCCTTGAACATTGATTACCACTTAGTATTGTGCAACCTAAGAATATCTCCCTTGGTGACAAAGACAGCTCAGTGCACAGTTCTTACTCCACGTGTTTTGCCATGGCACAGAGCATGACGTGTTTCTGGAGTTTGTCCTCTGAAGGTTTCATTTCTGCAGTTGTGAGGTGGCATTTCCAAGAGCAGGAGCACTGCTGAGCTGCTGTACCACCGGCATTTGGCTCCATGGGCTGCTGGGGCACTGTGTGAGCAGCTGTCGCGCCAGGACGACGGATGCCTCACCACCCAGGGAAAGGGAATCGGCCCTGGGGCAGCTTGGCTTGTTGTGAACCTGTACCATGGTCCCTAGGGTCCTGTTGCTTTGTTCTGAGATCCCAAGGAGATGGCAAGGTCACCCCACAGTGCGCTCAGGGTTTGTAGAGCTGCTCTTATCAAAGGACACAATGATAACAGGTTACCAGCCTGAGCAAGGGAGTCCAGGCAGCCTGGTAACTACCAGCATGGAGCCTGGAGGATGTGCTAGGCACTTCAGGAAAAACATAGTGTTTTTTAAATGCTGATCAGAGAATTTTCCCCACCCCACCAACCCAACCACTTCAAAAAACTCTTCCCAATACTGTCTGGAAGGGGTAACTACATCTATCAGCAAAACAAAGGATGTACCTGGCTGGACCAGCCTTCCCAGCTCTGGGATGGTACAGCTCAGGTACAGCACAGGCCATCCATGGTTATTCCTGTGTCTCAACCCAGCCTGACACCACAGCCACCTGGACCAGGAAGCCCATGGCTCCCAGGGCTTCAGCTTCCTGTTAAGCAGCTGTGTGTGACTGCAAAGAATAAACCCCCTCCCCAAAGGGCTTGAAGACTAAGTCTTAGGTTTGATATTTCTTTTGCAGAGTTGAACTGCTGATACCTGCTCTAAAGGTAGCAGGACCACCATGAGACAAGCAATGCAAACAGTATGGGTATCGCAAGGCCAGGTCCTACTCAGAGGACTTGATAAACAACAGAGGATGGGGTGAACTGGGGACTGAGGCTGCATCATAACATACGTTTCTGCTGGTGGTGAAAGCAGGTTTTTCTGTCATGACATACTGGGTAACTGCACCCAAAGCTACCTGTCAAGGGCTGAGGTGGTATCTATTTCACTGTGCTCAGCCTGGGCATGATCACTCCTGAGCTGGTTTAAACACATTGACTCCTTCTGTCCCACATATAGATGCTTCTTTTGGACCAGCAGCTCTGCAGGAGTGCGAGCTGCTTCATGCCTTGGATAAGAAGGAAGAGGCAAGTTAAGTAGGTTTCATGTGAAGCATAGCTCTAAGAAAGCTTGTGAATCTGAAAGGGAAGAAAGAAAAAAGCATAGGAGGAGAAAGCAAACTGGCAAGCAGGTTTGCGGTTTGGAACTGGCCCTGTTCAGCAAGACTTTGATATGTAGTTAATTACAAGCATTTAATTTAGCAATAAGGCCTTGGGAGTGTGGTTGATTAATAAGTTCCTAGATTACACATATCAATCACGTACTTACTGCTGTGCTCAGACAGGGTATCACAGCTGCACAGCATGATGGGCAGCATGGGGCCATTCCTGGCACCTCACCCTGGCTCACAGCAGGAGCAAAAGTGGTGGCAGGGGTTGAGGCTGTCCTGCCTACAGGGATCAGAGCAGGATGTCCCCATCACCCCTCTGCAGGTTGCTGCTGCTCTGAGCAGCCTGGGAGGAGAGTGAAGGTGACAAGGGAGTAGCACATCCCATCACTATTTCCAGTGTCAGGGGGCCCCAGCTCCCTACCTTCTGGAATTCTGTCCTGGCCCATGCCTGTCTCCACCTCCACGGCAGAGACAGCAGGTACCCAGAGGTGTCCCTCTGGGAGGGGGAGAAACGGGTGTTTCTCTGAGGGATGGGTGGCTGTGTGAAGAAGATGGTGACCCTTTGTCTTGTCAGACAAGACTGCACTGGGGCAAAGTGTCATGGATATGGGAAGATGGACCGGAACAGGAGGGCATGAGGAGCAACTGCTCTAGTCCTTCAAGACCAATTGATGCCCTTCAAAGGTACCTTCCCCTAACTCACCTCTCCGACCTGCTTCAGTCTGTGACAGACCCCTCTGACTCCTTCTGCTGCCCCTGTTTTTGGCCTAACCCCTTCTGAAATCCTATTTGATCCTTGAGGCAACAAAATACCATTACTCAGAGCACTGGGTTGTCTAAACACAGCCCCAATAGAATAAAAAGCAGTATAACATTATGAAAACTGATTTTTCTGAATTTCTGACAGCCCTGCTCCTTGCATATCACCAGGCAGCTGTTAGGATCACTGGTATGAATGTGGTCTAATAAGAGACAGGCAATTACAGAATTCCCTCAACTACACCATACCAGAAGACTTCAGTTCATTATGCACAATATTCTTGGATTTTCCATTTGGTCCTCAGCTGAAGCACCATTCTAGTATTTCTGTGAAATGAATAAACACACCCATCTCTCCTGACATTATCAATTGCTTTTTAAATGACAGAAGGCTTGGAATCAAACACACAAGACTTACTAAAAAGAGCAACTAAGCAGTTAATACTGACCTAGGAAAATGGTAATTGGGGATCAACCATTGCAACAGATTTAAGGAAAGACTTCTTGCCTCAGAGTTTGAGTATTTTTTTCCAGATGCAAAAGGAGTTCAAAGATATTTCGCAAGCTTGAATCTTTGGGGAGTTAAGTATCATAAGTACACAGCTGTGATGCAGTTTGTCAGTGCTTGTTTACACAATTGTTATTAGTCTGGACATTTATGTTTCTAAAAGAGCTTTCTGCTCAGCAGGAAATGAAGCTATTGCTTCTGTTCAAATGGCTTTAAAAACAAGCCCTTTTGTAGCTGAGAAATGGCACATTGGCCTGTGAGATTTTGTGTTCAGGTCTGCTGCCTCTGACACTGCACAGGTACAAGTGACGTGTTGCCCCAGTAAAGGAGGAGATATCCAACACTGCTTGTCATGGCAGGTGTTCAGAAGTCTTCCCTTCTGGGCAAGCTAAGAGCTCCTGCTCTTAAGTTTTATTTCCATTTCTTTGCTTGGATTGCAAATATTTGGGTTTTGATATCCTGTAATTTGGTTTTATGAACATTTGGGCATCCCTCTATGCTTCTGAGAGATAAAGAAATACTGATGATGCAAATCCAGTTGCAGCTACAAATTAGATAATACAAACACAATAAACACAGTTTCTAAGGGTCTGCAAGGATAAAGAAAACCATCAAGGAGACATGGCAAGAAGCCATCAGTAGTTTAAGCCCGAAGGGAACATGCAGACCCAACTTTCATAGACAAGGAGTCAGCTTTTGGTAGAGAGTTAGGACTGAACTCTACCGATCCATCCTGAATGCAGAGAGCCCTGCTTCACTTTAGCTGCAGGACTGCTGAAATTTCAGTGGGACCAACTAGAAGTAGACTAAAAGAGGCTGGTCAGAGAAGTAGGGGAAGTCAAGGGTAAGGATACTAGCTAGCAGCCAAGGTTGAAGCCAAATGCACACCATGTGAAATAGGAAACAGAGAGCAATATTTTCTGGTTGAATTGTCCCATGCAGTGGCTAATTGTCCACCTGTGTTGCCCAGTGGGCTTCAGTGCTCCCCTCCCTGCTGTAGTAAGTGCTTTCATAACTGGCTCCAGTGTAAGAAATGAGGCAGTGGGTGGACATTGGTGGTGGAAGAAGCAATGAGACAGTGATAGTCACCATTAAATATCCTGTTTGGAGCAGTGGTAGGTGAGAAGAAGCTGCCCACATGCTTCAGTGAAATCATGATGTGACCCTTGAGCATCGTAAGGTTGGTTGGCTCTTCAACAAGCATCTTTTGAACCAAAGTATCCATGGGAAAGATTAGCCACTTTACAGCTAAGGGAGTGGGTGGAACCAGATCATTGAACTCGGCACTTTGTACAGATGAACGATAAACCCAGCATGGGGACACTGTTGAGCCAGAGCAGGTCCACTCTTGATTCAGGAGGAACTGGCTAAGTGAAGTCAGGGGAGCTCCCTGGGGAAGAGCCATTCTCAGTGGAGTGAAACTAAGGCATGAAGTCAAGCATGTTAATTAAGTAACTGCTGAAGCTCAGCCTGTTTGTCAAATAAAGATAAAAACAAGAACAAAGTGTAGGAAGCATTCACAGAAGGAGCCACAAATTCAACCAGTGGAACAGCAGCATGTCCCCGTGTGTGTGTACATGGGGGCAGTGTGTGTGCAGCGAGGGTCTTGCGTTACTCAGCAGGTGATGGCCAAACAGACTCCCCGCGACCTGCATGGCCAGCCATGGAAACAGCACTGGTCCCACTCTGGTTTCCTGGGACTGGGGTGGCAGAGCCAGCAGCACAGGCAGTTTTACAATGCACAGGCTGTTTTCAAGGGAGGTATTTTGGACTGAGTGACCTTGCAAAATGTATGTCCTGACTCTCCTCTGGAGCAAGCTGCCCATTCAGTACAAGAGATTACCGATAATTTTTGAGTTATTGGGATGCTCCCATAAATACAAGAGTAAGTGGACTATGAGTGTACCAGGAAATGATGAGCCTAAATTGTCATTAAATGATCTCTCTGAGTCCCTAAGGTTGGAAGTGGGTGGGCAGAGTGGTTAGTCATACCTATGGAGACCACCCAGGTGAGTGGCTATTCTTAGGCACACATGCAAGAAAGTATGTAATACATAATGTATGTAATACATTTACATTACACATAATGTATGTAATAATGTTGGGCCAGGCCATAGCTATACCACAGCAACATTAATATTTAACTGCATCTGCCCCTTGGTTAGCACAGAAAATACTATGTTCTCAGTTTCCCCTCCTAGTTTCAGAGTATGTTTCCTCTGTGACCTGCAGCAGAATTGCCCCACACCAGTAGCACCAGTGCTGTTTCCTGGTTCAGACAGCATTCAAAACTGGCCTGGAGTCAAATACATGTTCCTGTCAAATGAGTGCACATGACACAGAGTCTATGCCAACCCTGCTTTTACATCAGTTTCAAGGCCAGCCCCAGCATGACAGGTCACAACCAAACCGCAGATAGGAAGCGACCTCGGACTGTTAGATCTCTTCAATACTTTCTGGACAAACCATAATCAGCTGAATACATTTATGCATAATTTATACCCAGCACTAGGAGCCTTACAGCCACACTGACCAGAGCCTCTGTGCCTGATATTGCTCCCAGTAGTGCATGGGCACTCCTGTGCATCAGGCAATTCTGGTGTCTGGGATTGTGCGGCTTCACTTCTTGTTTCCTTGAACACCACAGCCTCAAAGGGAATAGCAGGTAGAAATACAGCCCTCATGGACAATACCCAGCAGGAGTTTCAGCGAGTTTGGGCAGGTCTGTCTGGGAACATAGGCTTCAACTGGGACTCCTTTCTCAGGGCAGATGTACTTTGTGGTGTCTCACACACAGGTGCTCTGCCGAGCTGCTCTGTGCTGCCAACAGACAGCAAAGCCATGCCCAATGCAAAATAAATCTGACAGCTACTGAGCAGGAAGAAACATAGTGCAGACTTTGACTTTATCAAGAACATCCTGTAACACTTGTGTGTGCTCTGAGATAATTACCGGTGGCAATGGTTAGAAGGAAAGCTTTTAAGTTAGTCATATGATAGCATGTAAGAATTTTGTTTAAACTTCTCTCTGCACTGTAGTTTTCTCGGAGTTCCCAGGAACAGTGAACTCTATGAAAAAACAATCTTGAAAAAGTAATCCTTAAAAATAGCCCCTAGGTCTGCTAAATGAATCTGCTGCCTAGCAAGCGAGAAGCTGAAACCTGTCTGAAAAGGTTCAGGTTGAATGAGAAGGTGCAGGAATGCCACAACCCCATGGATGCCATATGGAGGTGGCGCCAGTATTAGTTTTGCTTTAACAGTCAACAATGCTGATTTTCAGCATTATTTAAATGTACCCGAAAGTGACAGCCACTGGAAGAGCAGTTATTCTTCCCCTCACTTCTGGGACCTCTTTAGTCCCCTCCTGGGGATGAGACTTCCCTGCTCCCATGACACGGCAGCTGGCCAGGAACCTGTGCTCAGGTGTTACCCACCCCACCACGTTGACACCTGGTGATGCAGACCCCTGCTCTGAGCCTCACAGCTCCTTGTGAGTTCAGTGTGATGTGGTGAAGGTTTTGCTGTTGGAAAGACATCACTCCCTGACAGTTTGGCTGACGCCTGTGTGCACATGAACTGTCACAGGGTTTTCTTTCCATCCGTGCATGTCCTCGTTTTGCTCCTTGATCCCAGGGTCACACTGCCCACATGTTGTGTCCCCATACAAGCTCATCGCATTCCTGCTTCTTCTGCAAACACTCCTCATGATTGAGCTTTTCTAGCCAGGGGCCTTTGCCTCAGGCTTTGTGTTGCATCAGGCCCCCCCACATAAACCATCACCTCAGCTGCCCCTTGGGAGCAGGCTGTGCCTCCTTGTCACTTGTCTGCTGCCACTGCCAGCCAACAGTGTGGCACCACTGAAGTGTGAGGAGCCTCAGCCAAAGGCAGGCACACACACACATGTATGCATGCATACAGCGTTTGTTCTTTCCTCTGAGAAAAATGAGTGATAAAGGGAAGCCCACTTTCACCAGGAAAGCATCAGCTGCATGCCTGACTTCAGCCACTGTGTCATGGGCACCACAGCAACAGATGTGGTGTAGGTAGGATGCTGGTACAGCAGCTTCCCTGTCATGCCTCTGATGTCATTTTTCCCTGCACAGGAGACCAACTTCTGAAATACTCTCTGCCAGCACAGTGCTGGAGTGACCTCATGGACACTCATGGCTTTTGTGAAGACAGATATTTTCTGCCCTGAGGTCATGGCTTGGCACCACAATGCTGACAGTCAGAGCTGCCTGCTGAGCTGTTCACAGGGAGGACCGAGGGACAAGGACACCTCCTGCCTCCTTAGCCCACTGGGAAGCCCTTCTCCTCTCACACCCTTTGGTGAGGGTCTATCCCAGGCTCTCCTTCTGCTAGGAGCCTTCAGAGGCGGCTCCAAACCTCACTTAGCTTCTCTGTAGTTACTCTACAGAGTAGAGTAGTAGTCTACTCTGGCTGCAAAGCATGGGAGGAGTTGAAGGCTGCAGCAGCAGGGAACAGGATGCCTGGATGCCAGGGTGAGCAGTGTTGGTGAGGATAGAGCCATCTGTGGCTGCCAGGGTTCTGGGAAAGGTCACACAGTGGTGCCTCTGCCTTCAGGACGAAGTGGAAGTGATTGATGCAGAGCCAAGCATGACCAGCAGTCCACAGTGACTACCACTTTCTCCTCTGCCCCCTGACTGGTCCCAGCTCTTCCTTGTCTCCTAGGCGCTGCAGAGCTGTGGGGCCACTAGAGGAACTCAGCAGGTCTCCCATGGGCACCTGACCCTGCATTGTCATTGTCCCAGCTAACCTGTTCCCTCTGTGCCTGCTGCCTGCTTTGCATATCTTCTCTTTGCCCAGCTCACATGGGTGCACAGTGTTTTAGGCAAGTCTTTGCTCCACAAGCTGCTCTTTGCTCTCAGCAAGGCCAAACCCACTCGGAGGCAGGACGGGAGGCAGAGGCAGCAGCCTGGGACAAGAAGAAAACAAGGAGACCTGGTGAGAGTGAGCAGAGCCAGCCAGCCACCCTGCAGCGGAGCAAAACAGCAGCTGACAGCGCTGTGTCCTCTCATGCCCTTTTCCTTAACCATATTCATCCCCTTCTGAACAGACTGTGCTGTTTGCTCTTAAACCCCGGGCCCCAGTTTTTCTGGTTTTACAGTGGTATCTGCAGTATGACAACACAGAGTGTAGCCTCTGCACTTTCTACCTGAGTCATCAGTTCCTTTAAACTACTGCTCCCCTTTCACCATATACTTAATCCTCCTCTTTTCTGCCATTTCTCATGTTGCTGCTTCACAATCTCTTGTGCAGTTATTTTGTTTGTGTAGGTGCAGGACAGAGTCAGCCTTTTGCCAGCATGTCCCAACAGAGCAAAGCTGTGTCGGGCCAGCAAGGCCAGGCAGGATGGGGCTCTGAGCAATCCAGTCTAGTGAGTGACATCCCCACCCATGGCAGGCAGGTGGGAACTAGATGATCTTTAGGGTCTCTTCCAACTCAAGCCGTTCTATGAGTCTATGATTCTGTGACAGCCTGGAGGCGAGCATGGGTTAGTCTGTCTCAGGTATGGGTGTGACAATCTCTGTGGGCATTGTGGGGGTTAGACTCAATGCCTGGTGAAAAAACTGCTCTGGCACCACCACAGCTTGCAACCAGCAGGAATAATTTTGCTATTTGGCACTCCTGTACTTTCTTTTGCACACACACAGTATTTTCTGACAAAAGCATAAGAAAGCAGAGGTGAAGTCAGACAAATCCAACTTGTCTTTCCAGGGGAATGGCTTAGCACAGGTAGCATAGACTGCTGTTGCTTGGAGCTTTACGGGGAAAAACAAACACAGAATCATCACAGATTGGTTGAGGGTGGAAGGCACCTCTAAAGATCACCTGCTCCAACCCCCCCCCCTCAAGCAGAGCCACCTAGAACAGGTTGCCCAGCATCACTCCCAGACGGCTTTTGAGTATCTCCAAGGATGGAGACTCCACAACCTCTCTGGGCCACCTGTTCCAGTGCTCAGTCACTGTCACTGTAGGAAAATGTATCCTGATGTTCAAAGGGAACATCCTGTGGCTCAGCTTGTGCCCATTGCCTCTTAAAACACGCTTCTTAAGCATATACTTTAATTCCCACCTGGAAAATTTTCTGCAGTCTCTGTACACAGAAGTCTGGACACGGCCCGAGTCAATGAATCTCTAGAAAATCTTGGCACGGTCTGAACTAACAGAGATCACAGCTGGGACTGTGGTTTCAAGGCCTGAGGCATCCTTGTGCTGGTCACAAAGCTGGTGTTTCCTCTTGGACTGCTGGCTTTATGGAACAGGAGAGCAACGGGAGGAGGGATTTCTCATATTGTACACAGAGGTTTTCAAGTTTCTGGTTTTGTCCAGGAGCAAACTGGACTTGTCTGAAAGGTTCATTCTCAGAGGAGGGAAAATTGAAGTGGAGCAGAATAATATAAGAACAAAGTATTATGTGATGGGGAAACCAAGAGAGAAACTTCCCTGAATATAGAAAAATCAGTGAAGGATTAGTTAGGAACACCTTAGACTTCCAGAAGATAAACAAGGAGCTTCCTTTTTAAAAGCTGACACATTGCTTAGCTAGTGCCACCTGTCTGCGCAAAAGCTGTTACCAGGAAAAATGCGAATGAGGCATTCCCAGTACTTTAGTGTAAACTGCCATTTTAATCATGCTGCTGAAAGGAAGGAAGAAGAATGATTTTGAAGCAGAAGGAAGTCACTGA
Source organism: Ptilonorhynchus violaceus (assembly GCA_013397565.1). Taxonomy (NCBI): domain Eukaryota; kingdom Metazoa; phylum Chordata; class Aves; order Passeriformes; family Ptilonorhynchidae; genus Ptilonorhynchus; species Ptilonorhynchus violaceus. The sequence goes on from VZRJ01003728.1 coordinate 948,077, forward strand.
AGTTGCCTTTAAACCTCCCCCAAGCTCAGATGAAGGCTGGGAGAGCAACAGCCAGGACCTACAAAGCACGAGGTGTGTGTGACAGCCTTCCTCGGCTGCACACACTGCTCCAATGTGTGCATCACCTTGCACCCCGGCTCTGCCAGCCTGTGCTGGATGGACAGTGAGTCTGGGATAGGTTCTGCTCCCCCTCACTCTGTGGTCTGCAGTCCTACTGCAGATGAGGAGAGGAGGAGGTCCATGCTTGTGCCTGCTTGCTATGCAGGAACATAAACCTCTCCTTGGCTCCGCTGGCCCAGGAGCAGTTTGCTGTTGAACACAGGACTGGAGGAGGATAGTAGTTTGAGGGGTCAGGATGGTGCCAGCAGCTGTACTGATGATTATATGGAATTTCTATGGTAATATTGCTGTTTTCATTTATTAAACAAACCCAAAGTAAATTCTTTTTGCTTTTCTTCAGCTATCATTTTGCTAAAAATACCATATGAACTAATCCTCCAAACAATATTTTCATAAAGTTCATCTCTGAATAAGTCTCCTAAATCTAAGTTTCAAGGAGCTGGCAGTTAGTCCAAGAATTTCTTGTTTACTGAAATTGGTTCATTCCCCGTCTCCTCAACTTGATGCAGAAGAGCTGATACGTGGGGTTGAAAATACTGGCTCCCCTGAAGGATGGACAGTGGGCTTGCACCCAAGGAAGGCTACCCAACCTGGCAGCAAATGGCACCATCCCAGACTTTACAAGACCACCCAAATTCCCCATTCCACTGCAGCTGGCCAGCGTGGAGCTGGGGGAGCAGTGGTGCTGTCCCTGGTCTGTGGTTGGTAATGTCCCTTCGTCATCAATCAGCCCCGGCTCTTGGCTACCGCACGGCTGCAAGGGCTGAGTCAAGGGTTGCACACCTTCTGCTGAGACCAGCTGCCAATGAGTGCAATCTTGCAGTAGGAAGAACAATCTTTTGCAGACTATACCTTCCAGTTGCTGGCACCCAGGGCTTTCCACCTGCTGAATCTTGGTGACTCTGTCAGGGACCACCTCTCCGAGTTTCCTGATCACTGTACTCCCCTTATACAGGGTGCTCTGTTAAGGTCTGTGTTTGGTGACTGAAAGCTCAGCCTAGAAATACAGAAATCATCTCAGAGTCTTCCTCTGCCAACATTATTTTACCTGGTCCAGCTCCCCATGATGCAGGTGTTACAGTTTCCACCCAGTCACTGCAGAATCATGGATACGTGGATATTCAGATACGTGGATACTGCAGAAAATGGATACAAATCCTGCACCCTTTTCAGATACACTCAGCTTGAACGCCTTTGTTTCAGTTCATCTTGTTGCTCAGGATTTTGGAATCTTAGACCAATGTAAACAATTCCGTGATTTTTGAATGTTTGTTGAATCATTCTTTCTTTGCGTTTCCACATCAGATATTTACATCTTTATATTTTTTCCTTAAATACTCTCAGGAACATTCACTAGGGAAGGGAAAATATAATAAATCCTGTGTAATAAATATACTGACATTTGAAATCAAATAAATGTTAAAACAAGTGAGTAACTGAAGTACCCTGTGGTAGGGCCACATACCCAAAAATGCCCATTTTAAGTAGTGCGCTAAGAGCTGGATTGTGAACAGAGAGTGTGTTCATCCAGCTAAGCCTGATGAGACTGGTCTGGTCCCTCTTCCTAATAATAAAGCATGCTAATAAAGCAGGAGGTGAGAACCCAGCTGTAAAGAATTCCTTTGGGTTGGTACTGTGCAGTTAGGACAAAGGACATGATGTTATAGCAGAGATACACTACAAAAACAGAGTGAACTATAAATAGATTGTTACCACTAAGAGCTTCCAAAAACAACTACAGGGAGATTAGAGAAAGGGACTGAGGCATTACTAGTTCCCATCCATCCTTCCAGGATGACTCGAATTTTAGCTGGTGCATTTGGAGTGTTCTGGGTCCCTGCTGCTGCTCTGAATTTACCCTGCTCCTGCAGCTTTTTTTAGTTTCTGCAGAGCTGTTTTTCAGTTCTTTTTCAGTGGTGTTAAAAATAGTTTGCTATTGTCTTGGAAAGACAGAAACAGGAAATCTGCTGAGATTAAAAAATTTTTCACATAAATATGAAATGTATATTAATTTTCCCATGTGGACTTTGATCAGCTAAATATTAACGCTCATGGGGTATTTTGAACCTGAATTGTCTTCTATATCAGATCATAGTGCTTCTACCCAAAGCTGCCTACAAGATGGACAGTAGTGGTCTAGGCAAATTTCACTGTTACCTTCTTCTCATATGTGTGAATGCTGGCATTTTTCTTACACTGGCCACGTTAGTAGTCTTTCACATTCCTGAGAGTTCTCAGCAAAAAAAATGCAATAGAAAGGCCACAAAAACAGGCTTGTTGGGAATATTTGCTATAAAAGTAAAACTGAGAAGTGGTGTGAAAGCAGATGATAGAGTCTAATATTAAAAACTCTGCAAGGGGTGTCATGTGGGGTTTTTTTCTCCTTGTTTTTTTCAATAGAGGTCCCTCTTCAGAAATAGCTAGGGAAGTATATAGCTAGAGAGGGGCATTCTCAGAACTCTTCATTGCACTGACACCATCCTTGATAAGATTTAAAAGTTTCATCTTTGTTTTCATGGAATGGATCTAGAAACTTTAATGCAAAGTCCTTTTCTTAATATCTAGAAATGTTGGCTTCCAAGCTTAATGGAAACTGAGTCATAGGGGAGGGATTTGCAACAGTGAGGAAACACAAACAAAACTGATGCAATTTTTGCTGAGTTTCTAGGCAGGACTTGAGGTATGTGCAGCTGAGAGAGGAAGCAATCTTGTGATTTACACCTGTCTCATAACATGAGAGGGAATGCTTTCATTTTATTAGGCCTTTACACCTGTCTCAGGAAACACACCTTTTTTGTTCCGTTGTGTAAAATATCCCCTGGTGAACTTGGCTTATCTTATCTTATGCCTGAAATGCTTGGTTATTCTGAGTCATTAGCAGGGATCCTGATAAACATGCTGTGGAATTACGGTATATTTATCTGAACAGGAAGGTTGAGCCTGGTGTAACCTCTTCACTGGCCTCCAGAGTGACAGAGTAAAAAGGAAAAGGATGGGGGAAGCTACATATCGACTGTGAAAATGTGTGTGTAGGAAACTCTTTTCCTCTGGCTGCCCTTCATTCAGCTGGCCTTGAAAAAGCTGATGAGCCCTTTTGGTTCCTCAGCCTGTCTCAGATCCTGAGCTGAAATCCTGATAAGCTGGTGTTCCCAGATGTGCATGGAGAAACACGTGTTTCTGCTGCTGTCCCTCAGCAGGTTGAAAGTCGGTGAGGAAGGCTATCATCCGCAAGCCGCCAAATGTGTGGTACCTGATCTTCTCCAACAGGCAAAGAGGAGCAGCATGCGAGCACTGTGGTGGTGAAACAGCACTGGGTTTGGGTAATAAAACCCAGGCCCAGCAGGATCCCATTTGCCTTGAGCAGAGACTGCTTCACCCCAAGAAAGAGCCTGTGCAAGGAAAGGTGTGGGGGGGCAGGGAGGGAGATCTGGTGGCTGCAGAGGGGATGAGCCTGGGGGAGCTCCGGGGTCTGTGGGCATTGAAACCCCATGTGCCCCCCACCCTCTGCACTGTGGCAGCAGGAGGAAAAGCTGAGGGTGTGAGAATGAGCACAGCTGCAGATTTAGGATGACTTCCTCTCCTCCTGTAAGATTTTTACCCGCATGTGCTCAAAATGACAGATATAGGCTGTCTTCAACGTGGTCACTACTGTTCTGATTTCTCCTGTCCTGTGAGGAGAGAAACAGCAACCTCTTTTCTGCTGTTTTGCTTTTCCTTTCACTCTCCACGTTTTTTTTCCCTCATTTTGATTTTCCCTTCTCTCTCCATGTCTCCATTTTCCTCTGCTGTTTCAGCTGCTGTCTTAGCAATGAGTACGGATCTGCTTGGCTGTTGTACTCTACAGTTCCAAGTACTACATTTATTTATATTTGTTCTTGGGACCAAGATGGTAAAAATAGCTTAAAGTCCATGGAAATAGTGAGGGAGGGGAGTATAATGCATTGTGCTTTGCTTTAAAGGATTGCCAAAAGGTGGAAACCCTGTTGATTGGAATTGACTTTTCCCATGTCTCAAAGTCAGCCTACAGCTTGCTAAGTTGATCTGGAGGCCTGGGAAAGGACATACTTCATTGAGTACATTTGCCACCTTTTTGAAAAAAAAGGAGGAAATCTGGAACAAGAGGAAGGGGGAGATAAAAGAAGAAAATGAAAGTGGGTGTGGGAGGAAGAAGAAAGATTAATAAAGTGAAGGAAAAAAAGCCAACAGCAACAAAAGCCAAAATACAGGAACTGTCAGAGAAAAAGCTACATGTAATTTAGTGTCCTGACCTGGAATGTAATTGTACCATGTGTGGGAGAGGGGAGCTTCAACGTCTCTAATTGCCCCATCAAGAGGTCTCACTCTGATCCTAAAAAATCCACTATTTATTTAATCTTCAAAACTGAGCTCCAATATCCTTTCTAATTCCTGCCATCTTCTGCTGTGAACCAAGCTTTGCCAGTAACCTCTGTGCAATGTACTTTGAGCTGCTACTGCCCGGTTCCTTACTGCAGTCTCTGCTCTGGGGCCACCAGTTAGCAAAGGCTCAGGTAGTCCCTGAATGCAGGGCTGTGGAGAACTCCACTCCTTCTCCTGACATGAGAGTGGAAGAAAAGGCTGGTGTAGGCTGTCTCCTGGCCCTAGGTGAGAAGCTGACCAGTTTGCACCCCTGCTGCTTAGGGCTGTCTAGCGTTAGCAGTTTTGTCCAGGGGACAAATATTTGGTACAATATGAAGCTGCATCAAGCAGCGAGAAAACAGGCAGGGTGGATGATTGCTGCCCAAACTTGTTCACAGGCCCTCTTTTATTTAGCAAGAGGCATGTGTCTGTAGGGACCATAATCCTGGGTCATGGTTTTCTGCACAACTTTATCATGGAACTGCATAACTTTATCTGTGCTGTTACGTAGGATGGTGCCTCGGGTGCCTGCAAACTGGGTGATGTCACTGTCCCACTGCTTACAGTTTTCCAAGGAGGACTTTGAAGTTTTTAAGTTTATCTGATGCACTGGCAAAGGTTACTCAGGATATTGCAGTAAAGTTTTAACTTTCCAGTATTCAGTCAGAGCAGGTATTGATCCAACTGTCTCATTTGGTCATGCAGGCATGTATAAATGGTAGTCTAGTGCCATGAGCGCACAGGGAGTGTATGTGCCTTTCTCTCCAGACTACATAGTTTTCATTCCATGTCCAAAATAGCTGTGACATTTGGGCTGCTAAACAGAACTCCAAGTGAAGATGCTTGTGATTGTAATTTAGTTGTGCTTCTGTATCTCTTTCTCCTCTGTTCCCTTTCATCACCACTTCTGCATCTGCTCTTTCCCTGGCTTGTTGCCTTTCCACTCTTCCCGCTCCTTCTTTCTGTTCTCCACATCTATTTTTACTGCTTCTGCCTTTTTCATCAGTCAACATCTTCCTTGGCTTCTTTCCAAGCCATCAAAGAGCATAATTTCTTTCTATATGCATAGGATAAAATGTTTAAAATGATGGTTTGACCCAGAGATCTGTTCTCAAAGATTTAAAGGCATTCTTTCGTGAGGTTCCAGTTACAGGCTTTGTGTACAAATCCATAATCTTCCTGTCTTTAGATGTGTTCAGCTCTCATAGCACGTGAAGCTGAAGTTCCAGGAAAACCATATGGAATCTAGGAATTGCTTGCTGTAGAATAAATGCACTAATGCACACTCACATGCATCTGTCACTGGGATATTTTAGATTTCTTTGACAAACTGGAGACTTGCAGTACACTGATACGGTGGCAAATATTGATAAGCTGGTTTTGGACAGAGAACTTAAAACAGGATTTAACACTGAGGAACCAAGGTCACTTTGACATCACGTCTGCCAGACAGCTGAAATGATTTTACTGAATGAGCCTTTGCCTGTATGACCAGCAGTGTAGCTGTGGGGAACGTTAGGTAGGCTCCCAGATGTCCTCTGCCATGACCTTAGCACCGGTCTCTCTCAGCCTTTTTGGCTTCTGGTCTGACAGACTGCAACACACGTGCTGGGCATGACGAGCATCATGGATGAGGATGTGTGAAGTTTTGACAACGGACTACTAGACCACGCTTTCTTTTGGGAAAGAAAGTAGCTCCAAAAGCAACGTTGCAATAGTGGACTGAATTCTCCCTCAGCTGAGTCTGGTCTAGCTCCACTGATTGGCAAAGAGGTGGCTGCAGTAATTACAGCAATGGACTTCTGGAACAGGTAGGATGCCGGGCACAGCTGCATTGGTGCATGGCTAACAGGGGACTAACCCTCATGATTCAGAGTTGAGCTAATATTCCCTAGTGTGACAGTGGAAGGTGTCCCTGCCCACAGCAGGGGCATTGGAATTAAATGATCTCCAAGGTCCCTTCCAACCCAAACCATTCTCTGATTCTATGGCAATATTCAACAGGGATATACTCAACATTTTTTAATTGGGCTAAGGCGTGAAGAGCAGTGGTTGTTTAATACGCTCTTGAGCAGAGCTGTGATAGCAGTACACAGCCTGATTATCAGGCTCTGTCCCCATTTCTTGTCTTTGTGGTGTTCCCTACAGAGACAATCTCCTCCCCAGCCACTGGAAGCAGTCAGAATAAACCATATAACCTTCAACATCTCAACGTGATTGACTTCACAGTCAGCCCTGTTGGGATAAAAGAACTTCTCTTGTTTGAAGCCAGCCATCAGAGTGTTCCCCATCTCCACAGGCACAAACCTGGACGCAAAGATGATACACTCATGGCTCCTAAGATTTATTACTACAAAATAGAATAACCAGGCATCAAACAAAATTCTCTCAAAAGCATATTCTAATGCAAGCACAGGAGTGCACCCACCTAGAAATCTGCATCTTTGCTGAGCTCACACCATAGCATCAGTTTTCATGCCAGATAGCCTGTATAGTAATCAAAGCCTTCCTTGATCTGGATCTAACTGTTTAAAAAAATTGTACTTTGTTTCAAAACCGTAGACATCCATAGTCAAAGCTGTAGGTAGCCAAAGACAAGGGATTGCAGGAGACATCTTTGATAGGTGCTCTTCCTCTGCTCCTTCTCAGAAGATAATAGAGTGGCCACGGACCTCATGATCCTGAACAAAGTTCAAAAAACCCCGCTGTTGCATATCTGATTTGATTTGTGGTATTCTGCACAAGATGTGTTCACATGCACACAAAATGCATCCTGGTCCTGGCTTCCTCTTTCCTTCTCTCCCCTCCTCAAACAAACAGCCAGGTATAAAAGTGAGATAACTTGTTTTCCATTCATTTTTTGAGAAAGAAACACCGTGATTTCTCTTTTAAATATTTGGAAGACTTTGAGGAATTAAAATTAACAAAGTCATATAAAAGCCTTCTTGAACAGGTAGATCAAACCCAGAAAAAAATCTTGGATTTTGGACTGTTACAGTTTGTGACCCTCACTTTAATTATGCTATGGAAGGAAAAGGCTCTTGCGAATTAAGTCTGTACGGATGCTGAAGTAGTGCTTTGGACAAGTAATTAAACTTTACCACAGTATTCATTTCCATTTGCTGAAGGAAAGACTATAGCTCGTCTGAAACAACTTTCTTCCTGCCCCGCCATCCTGTAGAGAGCCTGCATCACCCAGTGCTGCTTTTTGCAACAGCTTCTGTGCTCTGTCCCATTTAACTCTGCTTTATCCTCGCAGCTATTAATTTACCACGGCCGCAGCGGGAGCTGGCATTTGCGGCTCGCCCGCCCCGAAGGAGTTAACTGGGTTTATTACATAATCTATTTAACATTCGGGATGAATAGGAAACGCACGCCCCTCCTCTCCTGCAATATGTGTGTGCGCTGTGGCTCGCCCTGCTCCCGGGCCGTGCCACTCGGCGTGCCCCGAGCGTGCCCGCGTGTGCCGGGTGCGCGCCTGCATGTGTGCCCGAGCCGTGCCCGCTCCGGCGCCGCCCATGCCCCCGGCAGCACCGCGTGTCTCCCTGTCTGTCCGTGTCCGTGCGGCCGTGCGCGCGCATGAGGACGGAGGAGCGGGGGGCGGCGAGACCCTCACGTTTATAGGAAGTGCCAGCAGCCGATGCGAGGCGTGAAAGAAAACTCTGCCGTCTCTCGGGCAGCTGCAAGCCGACAGACCACCTCACATAATGCCATCTTTTGATGAGGTTTTGAAGGAGGCTGGGGAATTTGGAAGATATCAAAAGAGGGTCTTTTTCCTCCTTAGCCAGACAGGCATAACTTTTTCTTCCCTGTTTGCCAGTGTGGTTTTCCTTGGGCAGGCACCAGACAACTTCTGGTGCAGGATCCCAGGCGCAGCTGAATTAAGTGAACGATGTGGCTGGACGCTGGAAGAAGAGCGAAACTTCACAGTACTGCCCCTGCACCTGGGGAATGAGTCCTTCAGTGGCGAGTGCGAGAGGCTGGATGTCACTTGGGACACCTCTGTCAGCTGCACCAGCCCGCTCGCCCGCTATGGCAATCGCAGCACGGGCAACCTGCCGCTCGCCACTTGCCACGATAACTGGGTGTATGAACAGCCCCACTCATCCATCATCAGCGAGGTAAGGAAACCCCCCACCCTCTAATCAGCGGCTTCTGTCCTGGTGTGGGATTGCAGCAGTAAAATGGGATTGCCAATGCAAGGGTGGTTGCTTTGCTGGCTGGTTCTCCTTTCCAGATTTATTTTGTTTTGAGTCACAACCAAATCGGGACGGTGAGTATGATCAAGTGCTGGCATCAAGCTTTTAGGGAAAGGTGAGCTGATAGGAAAGGTGGCTGTCCAAAGCCAAGTGCCCATGCAAAGTCAAATACCCTGCACAAATATTGCTCTGTCTGTAGAGGAATTTCAGCTTAAAATAAAGAGTTAAGTCCTTGCACCTGTGGCTTCTGGTGCTCAGTTTTGGGCCAGCAACTTTGGTGGCGTAAGCTCCAAGTGTACTCTATGACTTGGATCAATGTACATTATCTATTCTTTGTATTTCCAGTATTGAATAATTACGTCTGCAGGTAATAAAAAACAACGGGTGGCAGACTGCTTATCTGAGATCTGGCAGGAGTCAGCAGAAGTGATTGTGCTTACTAAAGAAAAACCCAAACAAACACACACTTCTGCCCAAAGCTAACATTCAGCTTTTCCTGAATATCAGTGTCAGAGAATATTAGGGTATTACCACTAGTGGTAAGCACTGGAAAATGTAGTGATTTTTTAAAGAGGCTGCAAAAGGCCAGAAGAGGCTTTCCTTGGAGATCTTCTGTGTAATCTGTGATGGTGCTGTGGATGTGCTGTGGTCTGGCTCCAAAATACAGTCTGCACGCTAGGAGTGTGTATTTCAGGGTCATTCTGGCAGCAATTGTTGCTCATGCAGTGACGAAAAATACAAAGTGTGCTTAGAGGGATTGGCTCTGAAATCATAAAGGTGCACCGCAAAATGCATCAGCACAGCTGAGGGCTCTGGTTCCTCTCTTGTCTCATGAGCCTCCTGCTGTGGTTCTTAACTGGATGCTGGCACTGGAGCTGTCTCCTCTGAAACACGGAGCTGGGCAGAGCAGGCAAAGCCCTGAGCAAACACTGAATTGAAAAGAGATTCCTGTCCCATCCTTACAATTCACCATCCTTCTTCCATCCAGCCGGGACTGCTGTATCCACTTGCAGGCTCTCCAGAGCAGCAACTTTGTTCCCTGAGCACTGCATGCAACCTGAGCAGCTTTAGCCATGGTCTGTGCTCAGGAGAAGAGAAATCAGAGCACCTGACTGGCCCTTGAGCAAAGGTTCAGAACTGGCTTTTGTGTATGATTGGTGAAATCAAGACCTCTCAGAGGGCTGCCAATGACACGCAGGGAGCTGATGTCAAACTTTGGTCCCTAATAATGACATATCTCTGCCCCTGTTGGCAGTGGAAGGCAGGGCTGGGTGGGCAGGAGGACAGATGTTGCGTTGGACCTGCAGCCTGGCTCTGGAGCAATCCGTGGGATGAGGCCGCGGTAGGAAGTTTATACTGCTGCCTCCAAGGTACCTCTGGCAGAGGACTGTGAGGAGCTAGACCTTAAAAATAAAAACAGAGATTCCTTTTCTGTTGTCCCTTTTTTCCCCCTTCAGCCTTGCTATGGGTGAAAGCATGTAGGTTGTGTCTGTAAGACTGTGCTCAGAGTCCGTTTATGGCAGCAGTTTGTGTATCTAACAAAGCCGCTGTGATTTTCCAGCAGCAATGAGCCACTGGGTACAGCTATGGTAAAAGGAAACCAATATTTGTGTTGCAGCAATAAATGGGAGTGAAAGGTTCAATGTTCTCGGGCAAGTACCTCGTCCATCTCCATTTTCTTTCTCTTCTCTGCTGGGGAGACACTTGAGGGCCAGGGAAGGGAGGAGGGATAAAGGGATGCTTGGGGAAGCACTCCCCACCTGTGCTCCCAAAGGTAAATATTGGGAAAACCATGGAGTAACAGTCTGCAAGGAGCAACAGCCCAGGACTGTCTCTCCCCTGTGCCAGGGCAGCGGGTCCCACCATTGGTGTCACTGTGACTCCTCGAGGCACTCTTTATGGCCAGGTCCACCTCAGATGGAGGCTGCTGGGCTGTGACCTGTGACACATGCAGCCTCTTCACAGTTTTGCAGCATTTGCTGGATAAATCATATCCCATGAGGCTTGATTTCTTCATCTAAAAAGGAAGCTTGTGGCATGCACGTCCTGACTCAATTGCTTTGAGATCAGCTACTAAAAGGAGCTTGATATCTTGTTAATGAGTTGTACATCCAGCAAAGACAATTTAAATCCCAGATTTAATTTAGTCTCTTTTTGTGCAGCTGAGTCTCTAACAAACCATGACTCAATTTAGGCACATTTTTTGCTCTGTTTAATTAGCTAAACAGAGACTTCTTTTCTCATCCATCTACTTACAAATGCTTCTTTTTGTCCATGTGTGCAGAAATGTTTCTGCTTCTTTCAACTAAAGATTTCTGGCATTTTATGTCTGGTTGAATCAACAGTGGAAGTGACCAGGGAGACAAAGTTAAAAGGATGAGTCACATAACAATCTCAGGATGCATGTTCAGGGAGAAAGAGAGAGGAGGGGGGGAAAATGTCAGTGTACGGAAGGAGTTCTTCCAGGCCTGTGGCAAACACAGATGCAGTGTGGATCTGCAGTGTGACGGGATGCAGAGGGAAAAAGCAGGCATGTAAAGCCTTCTCTGGGAAAAGATGTCATATCACACAGCAGGTCTGGCAGCCAAACCACAGGATATTGCAATAAATTCTGAGCATCCTTCAGAAGCTAAATCATGTGGCTGGATGGACTGATTTACAAGGAGTTGTGAAATGAATGGCATTGTGGTATCTGGCTTCACTGCTCACGTTGCTCACTGGCCATTCTCTCATCTTTGATAGCTGTCTTATGCAAAGATGTTCACAGTAGCATCAGCAGAATGAAAAAAGGGGAGTGTGGACTGATAAAAAGCACACACTTCTTTGTAAGCAGCACCTGGGGTGCTTGCTGCATCACCTGCTGCAGCAGGACTCCAGAGTCTCAGTGTTGGGGTACAGTGAGGTTCTGGGAGAATGTAGCAGGACTTTCCTCCTTCAGCATTTGAGGAGAAGAGCAAATTGTATTAAGAAATAATCACAGGAGCAACACATGGCAAAGCCAGTTACTTTGTTCTAGTGATGGGCAACACAGTATTGCTAAAGATTCCCTCTTAAAATCTTTTTTTGATGTCCAACAGGCTCTGAGAATAGGTCCCTACTTCTGCAGTGACATGGCCAAGGGTTTCTGTGCCCCACTGCTTTAGGTCAGGCTCTTCTGTGAGGGCAGTCCAGATTCGAGAAAGCTCTCACTGGTACTGCACGCACAGACCAGCACTGCATTAGAGTTGAGCAAACCACACCTGGGTTGACATAAAGGTTTTGAGACATCATTTTGAGACCCAGCTGTGTTGCAGGTGGTGGATCTGTGCGGAGGACCCGGCCCAGTGCAATGTGCTCCGGTTTAATTGAGCAGGCTTTGCACACCTCCCTGTGAAACTGAAAGGTGCGGCTGCGTGAGTCAGCAGCAGGGTGGGAATGCAGTGGCTTCTCAAATTTTGCTTGGAGAGGGAAGCTGAGGGGGTAAATTATCCAGCTAAACCGATTCCTGGCTCATGCCATCTGGTGCCATCTGAAATGATGCTGGTCTCAGCAGGTGACTGGCACTGCTCAGGAGAGAAGGCTGGTGACAGCAGCAGCTCTTATAGAGGGAGGAAGGAAGGAAAGGGCTGTGTTTCTGTGCAGCAGATGGAGATGGAGAAAAAACAGTTGTGCTGGGAGGCTGCACTGGACGGAGGGGCCACAACCTCATGCTCTGGCCCAGGGATCTGGAGGGGAGCACAGGTCACCTCCTGAGCTCTGTAGCACTCAAAACAGAAAGCGTGTTGCCTGCCAAGTCCTGCTGGGTGAGCCTTGTGAAGGACCCATGTATCCAGGACATATCAAAGTCAGTAAACCTAACTTCCCCAGGAAAGTATGCTGAAGATGGGGCCACTGGGCTTTGGCACTATGTACTTTGATCCCAGTGAAGACAGATCTAGCACTTTGCGACAGGGTGGCTGAAAACAGTGTGCAAAGGGATAGACATTTCAATCAGACATTTTTGTCACTGATGACTCCTCGAAGCATGGGCATGAGTTACAGTTGTGACTGCCAGTAGAATGGTGGATGAAAGGAAGAGGGAGGTCTATGTGGTCATCAGCAGCTGCAACACAGCTGGGCATCTTTTAGGCAGCATTTATTTCAGCCTTTGTTGGCAGGAGTTCAGCAGAAGGGACAGATTCCAATATGTCCTGTCTGCAGCTCTTCACACTGTAGATGATGTCATTTTGAGACCTAACAATAATTTTTTGCCAAAGTGTGAGGTCTGAGGGGAACAAATAATCACCCGAACCTAGCCTATTGCACCTGCTGAGAATCAATCTTCTTACTCCTCTGCTTTCCAGCCATCTCAGAAAACACCAGTCAGCATATGCAGAGAAACCTGTAAGGAAACAAATAGTCTCATAGTTTTTACAGTCCCTCAGAGAAGGAGATAACATGTCAGTCTAACTCAGAGTGGAGAAAACACAGCTGGACCCTCTGCTATCCTTCTCCAAGGGAATAAACAATGCGGTTCAACCTCAGATCGTTGATCTAGTGTGACATGTTATTGGCATGGCAGTATCCTGTCTTATTTTCACTGTCGTGGTGGGATTAATATTAATTAGTGGAGGGAAAGGGCACAGAGAGCAGAGGGAGGAGCAGCAATTGCAGAATCTCTTATGAAGTTGCCACAGCCTCGTATTTTCCAGTCATTCGTCATGTACAAGCTCAGCCAGTTGCCACTCCTTCCTACAGTGATTACACCACTCATGAGCCACGGGGAGCCAGTGGAAAACCTCTTCCTTCTCCCAGAGAGATCTCACTCAAGTGGTTTGCTGCTTCTTTAGAGATCAATGAAGCACCCCAGCACCGTTCTTTCTAGTCACACCACTGCTCTGTAAATCTGAGCATCTCATTGGTGTCCAAGCCTCAGCAGGTATGCAAATGTCATCACAGGGATGCATTTCCAACAAGCAGTGGATGTCTGCATGAACTGCAAGGCTAGCAGGGTGGACAGAATTGTTTTTATCATTTGTTAAGGACACTATAGAGGACTGTCGTGAAGCAGCTGGTTCCTGCTGCCTGTCTCTGCTGGCAGCATCTCATTTCTGCTTACAATGGCAGCTCATTGTCAAAGCTAAGAGAAAAGGAGTGAAGAAAGGGACTGTTTATCAGTTTGGGAAGTTTTTTAGTCAAAATGGAAAGGGTCTGTGTTCAGGTGCACAATGGTTTGTGTCATACAGCAGATAGAAATCAAGCAAGCAGGGCAGGACTGAATGAAGAAGTGAGTTGCATGGCTGTGCTGGGTGCCTGCACTTGTGCAGTGAGGGGCTTGGCTGGGAGCAGGGCAGTGCCAGGAAGAGGATGTGCCCTTAGCTGGAGCTGGCCAGCTGAGCTAGATCGCCTGCTTGGTGATTACAGTGAGCCAGGCTAGCTGGCTTTTAATGGGATCTGGGTGTACGCAGTGCTGCACAGATCAACAAATAGGCTTAAGACCAGGGGAAGAAAAACCTAAGGCTTCACCTTACTTTTCCACATCCTAGCTCCCTTCCCCGCCCCCTGACACTGCAATAAATATTTTATCACTTTAAGAAGTGTAAACATCAGCCCATGCATGGACGGGCATATGAACATTCAGAAACAGAGAGGTGGCACTATTCCACTAACTTTTGTGGAGGCTGCTAGCAAGGAACATGCGAGGTGTTTGGTGTTTGGGAGGAATGTCATATAGGAGGACTACAGACTAACTGGAGGCAGTCTGAAAATGTGGGTAAACTGTTGCAGATGATTTTCCTACAAGGGTTGCACATAGGGATAACTTTCAGGCTCAACCAAATGAGGTCACAGCTGAAGAAGTGAAGTGGGTCTGACAGGCAGCGTGGATAAAGAAAAGATCTCTGTGGGGTGTTCAATTCTCTTTTAAAGGTTACATTCCCCTGTAAAGGTTATGTTTGCAAATGAAAAACAAGACGTTAGCAGGGTGATGTCTTAAATGCTAGGTGCTACGTCAAGCAAAGAGAAATGCTTATCTGTACCAGAAGTTATTTAAATGCTTAGAAAATGACACAGTGCGGGATTAACTTAGGAGAATACAGTTTAGTGTATTGTCACTAATCTTCAGAAAGAGCCCATAGCTCCTTAGAAGTTTTCTGTATGTTCCTATTTCCCAGAATATATACAATATTTGACTATATTGTTAGAGAAGAGTTAGTTTCAGCTGCTGCATAAATCATAGGAAATTGCTGTACAGATGAAAGAGTCCTCTCTGTTAAAGATACTTTCCTCTTTATTTCTGGCACACATTTGTTCTCCTGCCTTCTTTCATGATAGTTTATTCCTTGCTTGTTTACAGTAAAGAGAGAGAAAGTAATTTAAAAACAAATATATTTTTTGAAAAGGGGTCAAAGAGAGGCCCAGCCTCTGCCATCAGCACAGGCAATTGCATTGTATTCTAAAAATCTTTTAATGGTCGTTCTAATAAATCCCCACTGTTTTCCAAAGATACATCTTTTTATACTATTTCCCAGGATTGTCATAGCTTCAAAAAGCAAGAGGTTAAGCAGCATTTGAAATCTGAAAGTGCTGCTCCGTGTTCAGGCTATTTTAGGAAAGCTTTGCAATAGCCTCTGAGTATGACAGCTGAGAGCAAGTGACATCAAAGCCATGGCTTTGTTTAAAGTCAGTGAAGGTGGGATATCTATCAGTTTGGAGACCTATGAGGTGCCCCTTGTATGTCCTGCTTAGGCACCTCTGAGATCTCAGGCCCAGATAATACTCTCTGGGCATTACAGCATGCAAATGGGCTGAAATGGAGCTCAGGCTCATGACACTAAATTTCAGAGTCTGGAGAACTGTGAACGGCAGAAGAGGCTGTTATCTCTCTGGCCCACCCTGTGGCCACTCTGTTCAAGCACAGTGCTGTATTGTACATGTGCTGGTGAGCACAGATGTGTCACACTGAGTGTGCTTCAGCAACCAGCATCTTGTTGACGATGAAAAAATTTCTTATAGCTCACACCCGAAAGCAAAAGGGTCTCTCTAGGGTAAATGGTGGGAGATTCTGTTGTCTGTGGCTTCCTTTTGTCCCGAGGCCTCGTTGTTCCAAAGATTACTCCAGGTATGGATTGAAACTTTGTAAATCCCGTATGGCCTGCAGTGGTTAGTGTTTCTTTATTCTCCAAGAACCTCTAAAGTAATTCCGAATGCCATGCTGTCTATAGAACTACTTTGGTTTTAGTTTCATTCTCGTTTTAGTTCCTAGTCCCTTCCTTGCCCTCAATCCCTTCCCTCTTCCCTTTGCCTCCATGCATCATCATCCTCATCCCCATTAATGTGCTAGGGAGTTACGAGTGCTGCAGTATAAGGAATAGAAAAGTCTGTGAAAGCTACACCGAGAAAACACTTATTTAATGTGTCTGAAATTGACCTGAGATCTGTTTTCAGTTTCCTCAGACACTACCTATGTTTGCTTTTATCTAGAAAGCACTAAGAAAAATAACTGAACCATTTCTATAAGATGGTGTTTTCACTGGCAATACCTGTGGACCTTTGGACCACTGCACTAAACCGAGTCATGAGTCTGCCTTGGCACCATATTTAGCAGCATTGTTTGCAGAAGAGCGATTTGCTTTCCAAATCTGGACAATTGATGTATGAAAGGCAGCATCCTTTTGGCAAGGAGGAGCTCTCCCTCTATCTTCACGACCACTTGAAGAGTGCTTGCTACGGGCCCGCTGGTGCTTGTTACCGCACAAGCATATTTGAACTTCCCCTTCCTCTTGCCCTTCCCTATCCCCTTCCCCTTCCACAGTGTGGACCTATGCAGTTCTGTGATGTTCTGCCCTGAGGGTGATGAATGACCCACCTGGGTGTTTATGCCTCTCCCTTTTTCCCGCAGTATGATCTTGTGTGCGGCAATGCCTGGATGCTGGATCTCTCACAGGCCATCCTCAACCTGGGGTTTCTGACTGGTGCATTCACCCTGGGCTATGCTGCAGACAGGTACAGTGTAAGCTCCGCTGTCCTTTGGTTTGTTGGGAGGTGAAATCACTTCCAGTACCACTTGCAATAGGCATGTGTCAACATTTTGCAGGTTTAATTCACTTTGGATAAACATCCCCAAACTGTGTTAACAAAACCCGGCCAATGTAATCTTTGCTTTTATTTGGGCTGGAAACTTTATGCAATCATAGTTACCGGTCATGTTTGGACCATAAAATGCTATGAAATGAGTTTTTCTTGTGATTTCCAATGTTTCCTGTGCACATCTGGACCCAGGAAGAGCAGAAGGACACAGAAACAGAAAGGAAGCACTCAGAGGAGTTTCCTGGAGTGATGTCTACTGAACGATGTTTAATAGGCACCATTGATGAAGAAAGCAGCTACTTGAGGAAGGAACTCAGCGTGGTAACTCTCTTCAGGCTGAACTCATATGCTTACCTCTGAGGTCATAGCTCCTGCCAACCAGTCCTCAGCTCTCTGAGAGCTGGATGAAACTAAGGAAGAGTCCTCTCAATCTTACCCATTCCGTGATTCTGTGAAAAGATGTGGGTAATATTCAGGCTTGAGTAGCTAGCCTGCTCCAGAGTGGGGAGCTCCCATGAGCTCTACCTTGCTCTGAGAGTAAAGAAGGGAGCCTAGTTTGTGCTTTGTGCTGCTATTTAACAGTAGTCAACCTGTGCATTGGCTGAGAGCACCACTGGTGATTTCAATGACAGAGCATTTTTCTTCAGTTTGTAAAATACTTTCTGCCTGGTTTATTTTTTCTTTGGTATCTGTAGTAATAATAATAATTTATAGTACAATTTCTTCATAGGCAGAGATACTTATAGGCTTATCTTTAATGTCATCTCAGATAGAAAATTTTGAACTAACAATCAAAATTACTGTCAAGGAGAACCTCGTCTTTCCAAGGGATATAGTAATAAGGGAAAAAGCAAGGCAAAAAAGAGGCCATGGCACTGACTAACTCAAGATATCTCTGTCCGGGGTCTGGCTGGGCACTCATGGTACTAGCACCTTAAAACTGTGAGAGAGCAGAGATATTACGGCCAATTATTAAAATAAAATAATATGTCCAGGAGTACTTGTGTATTAAGCATAATGTAACTACTGTACAACTGTGAATGTTGTACACTGACACCACTGGGAGAATGTGCTGCAGCCAGATCATTTGATTGTTGACTCCTTGACAGCAGTCAAAAGAATGGATCTGGCTGAAAATTGCCTGGGTTTTGTCCTGTATTAATTCTTCTCATGAAACCTTTTGAACAAAATGAACAAATACTGTTGCAAATGGTACTATAAGCAACTACATCATTTTTCACGGTTTCTTCTTAAAACAGCAATGGAGAAAAGATCTGGTTGTGTTCCAAGGACACTGTACCACGCAACTACAGAGATATATTTTTTTTTAACTGTGGCTTACCTTGGGCATGTAATTTTGCTTCTTACTGGAAAATGAGACTCATGAATACATTAGGCAGATTTTGAAAAGAAGAGGTCTAAACCTAAACCAAACCTAGAAAATCACATAGAGTAGTTAAAAAAGAAACTACTTTCACAGAACTGGCTGTAATTATTATTAGGAGACTAATTTGAGCAAACAGAAATTCCCTACTAAAGTTACGCTTATCAAAAACCTGATCAGATCAAACTTGGTCAAAAACCTGAACTGGAACATACGGGCCACAGCTTAGGTAAAAAAAGACAGAGTTTTCTAAAACAAAAGGGGGGAGGGTGAGGACATCACCAGTTTTGAAATTAGTGATGTAAAGACAGTGATAACTACCACAGGGAAAAGAGTTCCATATCCCAAGGGCCAACACTACAAAGTTTCAGAAAGCTGCCCTTTGGAAAAAGGCTGGTCTCACAAAGGTGCTTTCAGATCTAGCATTAAAATGAAATGTCAGGGGGGAAAAACCCAACTTTGTGTCTTTTCATGATTTTCACTTTCTTTTCCTTTTTCTACAGATATGGCAGAATCCTCATCTACCTGCTCTCCTGCCTCGGGGTTGGGATATGTGGCATCATAGTGGCATTTGCACCAAATTTTACTGTATTTTTGATCTTCCGTTTTCTCCAAGGCGTGTTTGGCAAGGCAACCTGGATGACATGCTACGTGATTGGTGAGAGCTGTGGCCGTCTTTTTTTCTTGGTTAGGAAAAGTGAGGGATTTTTGGAAGACAAAGACTCTGGCTACATCTGCTCTTCATAATAATTTTTTTGGGAACAAAGCACTGGCCCTGGAGTCAGCAGTCAAAGAGTAACCCAAGTCCATCCTAGTTAATTGCATTTGTCCTCCAATGGTTAAGAGGTGAGGGAATGGATTATGCATATATAAAGATTTTCTTATTACACAGAAGATCACCAAGATGATAAAAATCTACAGAGCAAGCCCCAAATAAACCGGATACATGAAGAGGGACATGGTTTATTTTGGCAGAGTCTGAACATCTTCCACAGATGCTTGGAGGAGTTAGCTGCTTTTCCTCACTGGGAGGACAGCTTGGCTGGCTGCTTTCATTCTTTAGCTGGGAGACTTTTCTTAGTGTCAGGCTGGACACCAGGGTCTGTATTAGAATTATTATTTTCCTGAAAAGGGAAAAGAAAGGAAAACTTTGTTATAAATAGTGTCAAAACAGCAGAGATACAGAATCTTTGGTAGATTATAGTTTATCAGCCTATATAGTCTCTAAGCAATGAAGCTCCTCACATTGCAGGCTTACTTTTGGCAAGAAAAGGATATTGTTGTGGCATCTTGAATGACTGCCAGATTCAGTAAGGCGGTCATAGAGCATGAAAGAGAAAGACACTGAAGAAGGCATCCTACTAGAGATGGGAAGTCAGATTTACTTAAAAGGAAAATCAGCCATTTGGTAATCTACTGTTATAAAACAAAACACAGTGATAACATCATTATATAGGGAAAAAACTTGTACCATTTCTGTTGTCTATGAGGCCTATGACAACTTTTTAAAATTCCTAGTGGAATTTAGATGAATGAGAGCAGAATTGCAACCAGACGTAAACACTTACAGTGGGACCTGGAAGCACTGTGGTGATGTATGTGCAAATATACCAGTCTAGCCCTCTTAGCATCTAAAGCCCAGAACAACCTTGTTTTTCTGGGCAAAATTACACTGCTGAGCAGCTCATGTCCAAGATCCAGTGAAAGGACCAGAAGCTGCTTTTCCTCTTACATCCATGCACGTGGCTTAATTTTAAACTGAGATCTTATCCGGAAACTTTGGCAAGTGCTCTAACCAGCAATATGTTTTATGACAGACCCATGGCTTCCTTAAAATTGCCAAGCTGTAACAGAAAGGAATGTTTTTCAATGCTCAGATCAGACTGTCTGACTTTAGGGAAAGATTCAGAGATTCTGAGATCCTGAGGGACAGCGTATTACTGCAGACCTAAGCGAGGTGCCTAACTCTTGGATAGAGTGATTCCTTCTAAATCCCTTCAGGGATCGACTCTTATCTCCTGGGATCACCCAGAGTATTTACTAACCTAACATCTTTTAAGAAACATATACAGATCAAAGGTTTGGTTGCACCAGGAGGGTGGTTGCTATTAAAACATTTCCAAAGCTCTTGGTCTGTGCATCAGACTGGCCCTATTATCTCCCTTTGCTTTTACATACAACCCAGCTCTTTTGGGGGCAGTGATAAGCAGCTACCTTTAGGCAACAGAGTTGCCGCTGAACTATGCAGACAGGATGAATAGTCAATAAAAATATTCACGGTGTCATATCTCTCTGCATTGCCAGCCAAAACAAATCATTGTTACTTCCAAAATTGTCTCTCCTTTACTAAAAGAAATAAGTAAATGAATTTAAAAGAAAGTGTTTTCTGTGTATTGTAAAATAAGGTAAAATCTCTGCTTTTACTCTGAAGACTATGTGGTGACAGTTTTGGAACAAACAGGAGACGCCTCTTCATGCATTGCTCACCTCAACTGTGGATGTCATGGCCATGGGATATCTTCTGAAAAATGGGTTTACTTAGATTTTAGAGCTATTAGACACACTCACAAAATAAAAAGATCCACCAAATGATTTTAAAAAAACCCAAACAGCAAAAACTATAATTGTCCTAGTAAATAAGCCAACCTGGGCTAATACCTTAGCCCTCAGAGCAACCAGCATGGTGTGGTTAAACTCTCTTCCCTACAGATGCCCTGTCCATATTACCTGCCAGGAGAAGCCCCTGCCTGAAGGTCTGGGGCATGTGCTAAAACAGCATGACAGAGAGTGCTAAGAACTTCCCACTAAGCATGATCGCGATGCAGTCTCAAACCCCTGTTGTGGCCCCGTGTAACTTGGTAATAAACATGCAGTCAGAAACCCCTCTGACTGGAGAATGGTGGGTGAGCCGATGAGGAGTTGTCACCTGTGTTTGCCCTGGACAGCCTCAGTGACATGCTGACACTGCTGAAGAAAGGATGCTGGGCTAGACAGACCTGTGACCTGACACAGCATACCCTTCCTTATGTTACACCTCTAATATTTTTATTTCAAATTAGTTTTGTTTCTGGGTTATTTATTTTGGCTTTCTCTCTGCTCAGTGACAGAGATTGTTGGTTCCGATCAGCGGATTGTTGGAATCGTGATTCAGATATTCTTTACCCTGGGAATTCTAATTCTCCCTGGAATTGCATACTTGATTCCCACCTGGCAGGGAATCCAGCTGGCCATTTCACTGCCCAACTTCCTCTTCCTGCTCTACTACTGGTAATGTTGCAGTCATTGCTCTTGTCATTATTGCTATTGCTATTTGAGCACCTTGAGACTCCTGCTGTGATCCCAGGTCTCCAGAGTGGAAGATGTTGTAGGCTAGGAAGAAGATATTTGCATATTGTTGATTTTGTCATTAGTAATTCCTTTCTAGTAAATCACAGACATACATGACTTTCGTTTTTCTGCCCAGAGTTTGCCTCTCTGATCAGGCACAGCTGGCCCTTTGCAGAGCCCTGCTCTGTTTATAAGGTTAACTCAACCAAAGTCTGGTTTCCCCATCGGCCATGAGACCCCACTTTTACCTCTCATTATCTACTCAGTTGAAGCCTGAACTCACCCTACAGGTCCCATGAGCTGGGCAGTACAGCTGATGAGAAAGCAGAGAGCTATGCTGTGGTAAACACCTGTCTCAGTGGGGCCGTCCTGTGGGATGGATCCAAAGAGACTAACTCACGGAGCCTCTTCCTGCACATTGTTTCCTTAAACGTTGCCTGCCGTGAACTTTTAAACTGTGAATCATCTTAACCCTAGGCTGGCAGAAACTGAAACGCCCATCAGTAGTAATGCTTTCTGTTCAGTTTATAAAATATGTATACCTTTGTGTGTGTCTATCTTAGACTAACACAGCCAGAAGTTTCCTGGTCTGCCTGTACGTATTACTACACGTGTTTCGTGTTGGCTTTCATTGTTCATCGCTGTTCTACAGGAACCTTTTTTGCTGGTTGCTTATACTTTTGACAACCATTGTGCAAATACAATAGTGAGATTTTTTATTTTTCAGTTTTGCAGAGTATTGATATAGTCTATTTTCTTCTTTCTTGTCCACTAGGATCAAATATTTTACAGAAGACTGACTGGAAAAGCAGTCTTCAAAAGAGTTTCTGTATCCCAAAGACTGAAAAATCAGTATGTTTTGTGTTAACACAGGGTAAAAGAGAAAAGGCTTTGGTTTACTTATGATGTTACAGGGTAAAAGCTTTATTTATGACTTTTTTGTTCTTGCAGGGTGGTTCCTGAATCTCCACGCTGGCTCCTGACACGCAAAAAGGGAGAGAAGGCATTAAAAATCATGCGCAACATTGCAAAACACAATGGGAAATTTCTCTCACCACATTACTCAGAGGTACTGTCATATGTTTGAGCTAGAGGTTTTGTCTAAGCTTTCTTAAACTTTGGAAGGTTCAGCGGTGTTAAAATGCATTCTCTTTAAGGCATGGACAGTACTCTTGAAGGGTCACACCAGAACAAGGTTGTCAGCCCCACATCTACTTTGTTAATTACAAGACAGTAAAAGTGAACTGGCTGGAAATATATGGTCTGAAAAAAAAGTGTGCAAAACAATTAATCAGGTCTTTCTTTTGTAACCCTCCTACTTTAAAAACTTGTGGGAAATATCAGAAACTAACCAGTGGGGCAATGGTATTTCACAGCAGTTGCCATTTTAGCTGACAGAGTGAGTGGAGATAGCAGGATCCACTTTTCTGGCTCCTTTTCTAGAACTTCCTTTACAACTCAAAGACAAGATGAAATTAGAATTTAAGTATAAATTTGCTTCCATCCCAATAGCGGGAAAATATGCCACAAAATTCTCAATTGAGGAAGCTCTGCTTGAGATCGCTGTTTACAAAATAGGACAATATATGTTAGAGTTACAGTCCTTTGGCCGGTGGTCTTGACAGAACTTGAAAGGTCTGAGGCATTTCAAATAGCGCTCCTGTGTCATTGCAGTATTTGTCTTGTTCAGTGTTGGGTAGCAGTGGCCTTATGGTTTGGTGACAATAGATGTGAACAACTAGAGGGATCATTAAGGTCCCTTTCAACACAAACCATTCTATGATTCCTGTGCTGAGGACTCCAGAGCTGGAGGCAGCATTCCGGGTGAGTGTCACCAGAGCAGAACAGATGGGCAGAATCCCCTCCCTCACCCTGCTGGCCATGCTGCTTTGGATGCAGCCCAGGACACAATTGGCTGTCTGGGCTGTGAGTGCACATTGCTGGGCCATGTCCAGGCTCTCATCCACCAGCACCCCCAAGTCCCTCTCAGCAGGGCTGCTCTTGATCTGTTCATCCCCCAGTGTTGATATTGGGGGTTGCCCCAACCCAGGTGCAGCATCCTGCACTTGGAATTGTTAAACTGCATGAGATTATGAAAGGACATAGTCCTGTTCAAGTGAATCCAGAGGAGGGCCATGAAGATGATCGGAGGGCTGGAGCACCTCTCCTGAGAGGAAAGGGTGAGAGAGCTGGGGTTGTTCAGCCCAGAGAAGTGGAGTCTCCAAGGAGACCTTAGAGCACCTTCCAGTACCTGGAGCTGGAGAGGAACTTTTGTCAAGATCATGAAGTAACAGAACAAGGGAGAATGGTTTCAAACTGAAAGAGGGCAGTTTTAGATATTAAGAAGAAATTCTTCACTGTGAGAGTGATGAGGCACTGGATCAGATTTCCCAGAGAAAATGTAGATGCCCTGTAGATGCCCCATCCCTGAAAGTGTTCAAGGTCAGGCTGGACAAGTCTTTGAGCAACCTGGCCTAGTAGATGGTGTCCCTCCTGATGGCAAGGGAGTTGGAACCAGATGATCTTTAATGCCCCTTCTAACCCAAACCATTCTATGATTCTATGGATTATTGTCTTTGGCTGGTGCATATACGCTGGTGAGATTCCCACATCCTGGTCAGCACTACCCAGTGCCAAGCATGGCCCAACTCATGTAGTGGGAAATTTGTGTGGCTGTAGCTCCACCTCAATGATCAGCCCTGCATTCCTACACCTACTTCCTCTCTCTAAACATCAGCATTTTCAAAGCATCATGTCAGATAGAAAATGTGTGTCTTTGCCTTCTTTTAGTTTTAAGTTGTATTTATTTTTTTTCAAAATGACCCATGCTCGTGACTGTAAGCCACTCACAGCTGCAGCAGATTAACCTCCACACATCCAGATTTGTGCTGGATCCGTTCCTGAGACCTTTTTAATATCGAATGTCTGTCATCTTTTGTGCTGTGCCCGGAGGAAAGAGAGCATCTCCAGGAAGCGGATGAGTAACGGATCAAGTGTATTTCTCGCATTAACTCACATCAAACCTCTCTTTCATGAAGCAACTCCGGAATTTCAGGCTGAGTGCTGCAGGTGTGGAGGCACAGGGAGAAGTGAGAGGCATTATCCCTCAGTGCACTTTGGCTCAGTTTTTCCAATATGCCTGTATCAAGTTCACTGGCCAAATCCCTTACACGGCTGTGGATGTTGCAGCTTTGAGTTTTTGTTGGCATGCAGAAACCACAGATGACCTTTGTATGAAAAAAGATAAACATTTGCTGCTTTTTCTCTGTTAGTTGCGACACTGGTATGGTTTCGACTCCGACTAGAACTCATTAAATTAATTGTAAATTATAAACTCTTTTTTTTCCAGTTGTTCATATTTATCCTAGCATGTTTTTTTTTTTTCAAACTGATTTTCTAATTCTTGGTCTCTGTCCAAAACCAGAATGGACTGCAACCAGCCAAGTAGGAGCTGCTTCTTAAGAAAGTTGTGGATCAGAAACACGTCCTTTTATATACAGATAAATATTTTTCCCTACTATATAGACCATATCTAGACATATGTATTTCTTGCATACATTAACTTACATATGTAAATATTATATATATGCATGTATGTATAAACATGCATGGCCCATGCAGAATTAAGCATGTGTAGAACTATATATATAAAAGTTATTCTGGAAAAACTGATATGTAGTTCTGCTGGAACATGAAAATATGAGGGAAGTTATAAAACTTCATCCAGGGTTTTCAGATAGTGTGTCTTTGGAAACGTGGGCCCTGCCACTGAATTCCTGACTGCACTAATGTGAATAGCAAAGCTCTCCTTGACTTCAAAGAACAAAAAGAGGATTTTTTTCCCCTACAAAGAGTTGACTCTCCATAGCGCTTTTTTTCCTCCTCTATTAAAAAGTGCTCAGTCATGCTTGGGGTTATTATGACTTTATTAAGACATAAAAAATACAAGTGGCAGTTGTGCTGAATTTATCTTTAGTCCTCTGAAGAACTAAAACCATATTTGCACAAAGTCACAACTGATGGCTGGAAGCCTGTTCTTATAAACAACAGACATGGCAGCTTTATAATCATATTGTGAGAGAGTCCAAGAGCAGTGCAGAAACCCAGCAACGTCAGCCTGCCTCACTAAGGGCTCTGGCATGCAGCAGAAGTGGCAGTGCTTTGAAGCAAACTTTTGGCTCTGGTCACAGAAGAAAAGCAAAAGGGAGTAGAAAGGAAGTTCAAACAAATGCGGGGTTTCTCTGTCTTACTTAAAAGCTTTGTGTCACTCATTATGGAAGAGTCATGTGTAAATACATCCAGCCAAATCTCACTGAAAGCAGCTGTGTTACCTTATGGTATAAAACAAATAAAGGGTGAAAGCTTAGGGCTTAGCCCTGACTGAACTGATGAGACCCTCGGGCAATGCCTTTGGCTTTACCCATGTTCTCATCATGGATCTTCATGTTACTTTGAGCTTCTCCATCCCTTCACCCATGTCTCCCCACTGGCCCGGGCTTCTGCACCTGTGTTAACAGCAGGTGCTGTGGAATTTAAGAGGGGTTTGCTCCTGTCTTTGCTCTCTTAGGCCTCCTCTCAGGAGAGGGCAATAACTGAGACTTAAAGCAACCTCCCTAAAATCCTCGTAAAAAGGGGCACAGCAGGTTTAATGCCCCACAGCTGCTTTGAGAGCTGATAGCAATCCCGACTGTGGCTGCCCATTCTCGGGCAGTATCATGGTTTGTCCCTGCCTAAAACCAATTCTGCCTTATCTTCATTGTCTCTTCCTCACTTGCCAAATGACCATATGAAAAAGGGTTTCCACCTGGCTTGGACATCACACTTAAAAACTGCTGGCCAGAGTTAAAAACAGCCTCTATCAATCTAACTAATCCCTTTTTGGCCCTGCTAATATTCTGGCTCCACAGTATCTACAGCAATGAGCTTCAATGGGTAAACACAGACTATGTGAAATCCTGCTCTTTTTTGTTAGTATTAACCCTTCTAACCAATAATTTCATTGAGTGTGTCATTGTGATTGTATTGGAGGCAGCTGAGAACAGATTTATTGTACTTTGTAGGCAGTATGAGGACCATTAATTCATACTTTGCAGGATTTTTTCTTTCAGGGTAAAAGCTGTGTTCAGCACAGTGCTTGTGTATTTTAGGACTGTCTGAATTTCACTAGTTGAATATTTTGTAGCATCCAGGCACGGTCATGGATCTTCTGTTTTCTCCCTGCTGCCCAGCTGTTCCACTAGCGATGTTCCCAAGCCCATTGCTTGCTGCTCAGCTCCCTCAGCCCATCACTTTGTCCTTCCTGCTACAGTCTCCTCCTCTCTACCACCCCTGGCAGAAGGCAATTCTGCTCCCAGTGGCCCTGATGCAACAATGACAGCTTATTGCCTTCTGAGAAAATCCAGGTCAACAACGAGGAAACAATTTTTCCATTCTCAAGTTAAGATTGGGGATTTTTAAATCGATTTTTGCACGACCATCATTTTGCACAACCACAGCCCTGTCCAGTTATAAGCTGTTTCAATACCTGTGCACTGCTCTGGAGTGCTATGAGCAGCAAACTGGCTTGTCAGCACCTTTGCTTGCTGGACTGGAATATTGCTGACAACCGTGTTTACACAGGAACTCTGCCCCAGTGCTGCCTGACTCCTGACAGCTGACTACTGCTCACTTGTCTCCTCAGATCACTATTAGCAATGAGGAGGTCAGCAACCCCTCCTTCCTCGACCTGGTGAGGACTCCCCAGATGAGGAGGAGCACACTCATCCTGATGTATGCGTGGTGAGTGCCCGTGTCAGTCCAACTTGTTACCAGGGTGGTGGGTTTTGAGGAAAGATTGTGACTTTTAGGGTCTCTCCAGCTGCTTGCAATCATTTGTTTGCCTCTCAACACCTTCTTCCCTTTGCTGTTTAGGTTCACAAGTGCCCTGATCTACCAAGGGCTTGTCATGCGCCTGGGAATTATTGGAGGAAATCTCTACCTAGACTTCTTCATCTCAGGAGCTGTGGAGCTGCCTGCTGCTTTCCTAATCATAGTGACAATTGATCGCATTGGCCGGCGCCTGCCCTTTGCAACGAGCAACATCGTGGCGAGCGTTGCTTGTCTCATTACTGCCTTCTTGCCAGAAGGTAATTCCCTTCCCCCTGTCAGACTCTTGAGGTCCATGACTTCTCTCTGCCGCCCCCTGAGCGAGGACAGTGAGCCACACAAAACTGCGGATAAAACTAAAGGCATCTGGTGATACAAGCAGCACCACAGCCGTGGAACAACACACCTTATTTGCATATAGATGGCCCTGGGACGTGGAGTAGCCATGTCTTTGATGGGTTATGAGCAACAGCTGGGGATAGTCTTAGAGAAAATGTATATAAAGGCCCAGTTCTGTTTTTGAAGGCAAATGCAAGGAAAGAGCATATACAAGCATAATGGGAAAATACGCTCCCTGACATGGAAGACAGTTAATCATGTAAGAAACCAGTGATTTAGGTGAGGCATCTTGGTAGTCTTCTCCTTTACAAATAAAACGATGCAAACCACAACACGATGTAGGGGCTGTGGTAGACAACATAGAGACTGTTGCCTTGCCCTCACTCTCCCAGGGGTTTGGACAATGTTAAAAGGTTGGGAGAAAGATATGGCTTTTGATTAAGCCATTCTTCTCTGGTTTCAAAGACAACTGAAAGGTCTGATATTGCACAAGGACTTCTCAGCACTTCTGTCTTTTCCTTAAATTGTTTTCCCTACCATGTTTGGGTTTTTGTTGTTTGGAGTTTTTTTATCCCTAGGGAAGGATTTGAAGGTGTTTTGAATTGTATATAACTCTATGATTATGCTTTGCCTTACCATAGCTGGGAACCAGCAGCTGAATGGACATTAGAGAGGCTTATTCCTCCTCAGGACTGTTCCTGTCAAAGTGGAGGACAGTTCTGGCTGGCCTCAGAGGTTTTGGTAAAGTTATATCATGGGGCTGCCAACAGCCTGCCCTCAGTAGTGGTGAAGTGCTGAGAGGACCCTGCCCAGGTGAGGAGAGGGCAGCCTGGGGATTAAGATCCTTGCAGGTGGGACACTTGAGGTCCAAGTCCTGCTTTAAAGAGAAGTCTGTTTATACAGATGGAAAAAGCTGCAGTGGCAGCTCTCAGCTGTGGGAGCCCCATCACACCGTGGTGCTCGCACAGTTCGAGTGCTCTGGCAGAGGGAGGATCCACATGGATGTCACCATCACCTTGGGAGTCTGATGGACTGAAGGGGGGCCGGGGAGATGATGTGGATTTGTTTTGTTCTTTCCAGCCTTTGTTTTTCTTATATGTTTTTGAAGACAGAACTTTTCAGGGCAAAAAGCAGTGTCTCGCAACATGGGATGAAATTTAATGGGGGTTTGTTTGGTTGTTTTGGAAGGGAATAAACCCAAGTGTCTCATTTTTGGTTCGGAGCAAACTGAAATGTTTTCTTGTTCTTCCTGTTGAAGTTTTGAAAAAACAGAATCACTGCCAGAGCCGTCTCCAGTGGCAGAGCTCCCTTTTGTGCCAAGTTCAGGCTTGTTGTTTCACTTGCCTCCCTGCCTGCCCAGTCATGGTTAGACCGTCTGGGAGACTGTCCTCTCCCAAGGTCATGGCAGAAGTGCTTATTGCATTCCTTGTGATGCACTTCCAGAGAGCACCGGCTCTCCAGAGAGGAAGCTTGGACTGCTGAGGGGTTGCTCACAGTGGGAGGGGTGGCTCTGCCCTGCAGTGTGTGTGACCATTGCACTCTTGAAAGTCTTTTCCAACCTAAAGATTCTATGATTCTATGCACCTTTAGAGGTAGCTTCCTTGTGGTCAGAAAGCTTTGGGAGGTCACTCAACAGTGTTTCTTACAGCATAACATTGTTATATAAATAAATACTCCTTTCTAGAGCACAATTTGGACGTGGTCATGGAAGCTTATGATGTTCATTCTCCCACCCAAGCAGTTATGCCCCACCAGCACCTTGAATCAATCAACACAAGTGATTTCTAGTTCTCCAAAGCAGCCTCACATGACATTCAAAAGCACTAAATGCCAGCGTAGATTGATACCTACAGCAGTGGCCTTTCAGTCTGATTTTCACCAATCCAGTGTTTCTGTGGTATAACTTCTTCTGACAGGGCCTGGGGCTCTCAGAAATGCTCTGCTGGTGTGGCAGAGTGCACTTCACACAAAAGTGTTTCTTTTTGATTGAACAGATGTCCCATGGCTCAAAACAACAGTTGCCACGCTGGGAAGACTGAGCATCACAATAGCTTTTGAAGTTGTCTATCTAGTGAACAGTGAATTGTACCCCACAACGCTGAGGTATGTCGGAAGCTCCTGGGAATCTTTCGACTTTTCCCTCTGCTTTTCCCCATTTCCTATTTCACTGCCATTTAGTTGCACTTGGTTTTCTACAGAGCTTCCTAGCTGAATAGCCACTGCCCAATGTGGATTGCATATACTGGATGAGAGAATTTTGGAGCTAAATATACATTCTACTCCTTTAACTGCTGGTTAATCTGTTTGGTAGCACCTCTCTAATATCTGGTACTTTTTGTCTTTTGCAGAAACTTTGGTGTTTCCCTGTGTTCAAGTCTCTGTGACCTAGGTGGGATCATAGCCCCATTCCTGCTTTTCCGATTAGCAGCCATTTGGTTGGAGCTACCTCTCATTATTTTCAGTAAGATCTGATTTACAGTGTACTTTTGCTTTAAATATCCTCCTCCTAACAGAGCTTTTTTTTGAGGGCAAAAGTGGTGTGTGGCCTCATCTCCCCCTCAGACCAGCACCACTCCATGCCTAGAGCAAGAGGCTGAATGGCAAATGCTTGAAATGTGAGTGATTCCATTGCACAGTATGGAAGAGCTCAGGTCTGCTTGGATAACTCTGCTGACAGAGCAGAAAAGAAACTATGTGAAGTGCTTTACGACTGAGAAACTTTACAGCTAGGGTCTGTAATTGCAGAGAAGTAAGCTTAGGCTGCCAAGAGTAGAGATTGATGATTTTTAAAAATCGGTTTGGGTTTTTTTTGTAGGTACAGTTATGACTATGGATATTGTATTATCCCTAACTTTGTGTTCCTGTCAAATTCTTTCCCTCAGTTGCATTTTGGAAAAAATTAAGCCCTCTGGAGTAATTCTATGGGGGGAGGAAAAGCTATTTTCCACAAGGACATAGGAGTCTGTGGCTAAACCAGACTTCTAGGAGGTAGACATGACTGGAAAAAATTAAACTGAATAGGATAGAATAAGAAGGGAAATTGGTGCTAATGACAACTTTAGCTGAAAACAAAATTGGAAAGACAAGAGCCATTTTAAAAGATTACCATTTTTCCAAGAAAAGACATGGATAGAAGTACAGTGTTCACATTATCTTCTTATGAAATTCTGCTGCTTCTGAAGGACATATGAATTCTCTCTGTCTTAAGTAAACAACTACAAAATCAGAGGATCAGAGTGAACGGTGCAATAGTAGGTGAACATTTGATTTTTTGTTTCAGCCCTTCTATTTTTGACTTACTACATTATTTAAATTATATATATGCAGGAAATTATTCCAAAATATCCATTCCTAATTCAGATTGTGTCTGTACGTGAATGCTGTTTCCCAAGGAGAAATTTTCATTCTGAATTCCATTATTTACTTGGGCCATGGATAAAGGAAGAGAGTACTCCAGGAAAATCTCAGTGGTTTCAAGAAACACAGATGCATCTACATGACAGAGCCCTTTAAGCAAAGGCAGATTTGTCTTACATGAGAGATACCATCTGGGTTCCAGTGCCATTTTTAGACATTTGCCCATGTGTACTTATCTCAGGTTTTTGACTTCTAAGATCTTCCTTTGGGGAGATCAGGCTGCAAATAAACTCCTAGCCCTCAAGTGATTTTTTAATAGATTAAATTAATGTGAGATAGAGGTGTTTGATTAGAGTAGGTTAATCAGAAATAACTGATGCACTTAAAAATTCTCACTTCAAACTTAATCTGAATAAATTTTTCTCAGTGGATAAATGCTGAAAATAAAAAAGTAACAATGTTCTTATAGCTTTTGTATTTCTTCAATGTCCATTGTAGGTATTCTCGCAGCTGTCTGCGGGTTCTTAGTATTGCTTTTACCAGAGACGAAGGGAATCCCATTACCAGAGACAGTGGAGGATGTGGAGCAGCTTCGAAGGTATGAGAAGTATTTTCTTACTTTTACTTGGGTGTGGTTTCCTGAGGATGTTCTCCTCCAACTTTACCAACTATCATAAAGTATTGATGTTTTCCAAATGTCAAAGTAAATTCCCTAGTTAGGTTGATGTTATGAGCAGGTGGTATTTTCCTCAACAGAAACCTGACCTTTGCAGTGTCACTAAGGAAGGCTGTTAAAAAAACTTATGGCGATAAAATCTATGTTTTTCTCATAGAGACACAAAGTTGTCCTATTCATCTCTGGAAGCAGAAAGTAGTGCAGGAGAGGTGCTGCAAAGCATAGCCTGCAACTCTCTGCTTGAGAAAACCAGCCATTACCTCAATCAAAGCATCCTATGAAGAAGGGCCCCTTGTCATGGACGCAATTCCACAATTTGTGAAGTCGTTGGAATGTCACGTACGAGATGGTTTTATAGCTGAAGAGTTGTAGGCACAGCTTTCCCACTCCTGGCACACAGCAAGCCAGACTCTTCACTGCACTGCAGATACGCACCTTGGCTAAATATTTTGAGGATCTAGTGCTATACATTAATGTTTCAAGGGGAAGCTTTGGACATTACATCAGCAACTTTTGCCTGATTCAGTGTACAAACTGAAGAAGGAGGAAATTTTCTATGCAAAAAATAAATGTTTCAGTACTGCACCTTGGACTAGAACTTGAACTACATATCTTCCTGGTTTTTCACACTTGTACCCCTCTCCCCTTCTGTTTCAACAGTCATTTTGGAAAATGTGGCAAGACACGGAAACACCGGGACACCAACTCTTACATTTGACCTTTGAAAGACAGCACTGACCAAAGAACTTTGTTCCCATACTGGGAAATTTTTCTCCACCTGCCACCACTTCAAAATTTGCTGCAGAATATGGATTAAACTTCATGTTCTCCTTTGAAGCACAAGGACATTTAATAAAAGTAGTGTATTTTTCTATGAATATGGAATAAATTCTTTTTCTTCTGAGTATGCTGTTTGCAAGAAGGGAATGCTTTGTGGTTCTTCAGAGAAAGCAGAACAGCTTTAAAAAGATGCACTGTCAAGCTCAGTGAGCTTCTATTTCTTTCTTTATCAATTTTTTTTATTGTTTTGTTGGGATTTATGTTTGGGTGGGGAGGGTTTAAACAGTACTGTTTGCTTAAGATTTAGATGACCTTGAGGAGGAGAGGATGACTATTTCAACCTATTCTCCTTTGCCCCTGAAGAATCTGGACAAATAGAAGATATGACAGCTCAGGAAGGAGGGTATTGATCAGTGACTCTTTTCCTGGTTGGCAGGAATGGGAATCGGCAGTGTG
Source organism: Ptilonorhynchus violaceus (assembly GCA_013397565.1). Lineage (NCBI taxonomy): Eukaryota > Metazoa > Chordata > Aves > Passeriformes > Ptilonorhynchidae > Ptilonorhynchus > Ptilonorhynchus violaceus. The sequence continues at coordinate 981,003 of VZRJ01003728.1, forward strand.
CAGCAGGAGAACCTCTCTCTGGTCTGATTGTCATCCACATTTTCAACAAAATCCCTGCTTCCCTCCTTGTTCAAGGGCTTTCTGAAATGTGGCAGCAGTCCTCCTCACCTTTCCAGGGCTTTATGTAGGTGTCATACCCTGCACAGGGCATTAACTCTGCAGGACAGATTGTCCTGCTGCCCATTAGTGCCTTCCCCCAGACACAGCTGGAGTTCATGTGACACCCCTCATATCTCCAAGGGAAGAGCTTCTGCCTGCTATATTTTGTTAGGTGCTTTTCCAAATACCTGTTTCAAGAGCACGCTGATTTTTTCCTTTCCAAATCATGCTCTCTGCCCATCCCTACAAACCAAATTCCTTCACCCTGACCTCTGCCAAGGTGACCTACAATTTCTGTCTTCTGTTCATTATTATTGTCATCTTTCTGTCTTGGGGATAAATTTTTTGGGTTATTGAGAGAGATGTTAAACTGTCTTGGGCGGGGATGAGACAGGATCTTTGATTATGGAGGGACATGTTAAAGGGTCCTGGTTGTTTGAAGCTGACATGTAGCAGAATAACTTTACTCTCTGGCTCTGCAAGCAGATACCAGGGACAGACTGCCTTTCCTTTCTCCTGTATGACCTTCATCAAGAACTGGGACCTGGCCACTGACTGGTGAACAACATGCTCCTTACAGGGAACGACTTGAAAAGATGTGGCATTCAAAAGGTATCCTGTTACCAACAGCGAAATAAATAAACAAAAGAAAGTCAGTGAGCTGTTGTAAAGGGCCTTAAGCTCGGGGAAAAAAGCCATATTTAGCATAAACAAATATAGGACTGAGCTTGGAAGGTTCATACCACAAATGAGTAGCGCTACATTACAGTCGGTGAAACTGAATGACCACGGCTCCAGTCGCACCATCCTACAAGCCCATACAGGCCTGCACAGGAGGATTTCCTATGGGGAGAAATATACTGTGTGTTTCAACAGTTCCCAACTCTCCCTGCCTTTTCCCAGCAACTGCCCTTATCACCAGCCCTTCTGGAGAAAAACAGGACCTTTAATAATAACCTCAGCCTAATGTTTGCACACTTGAGTGATAAAGGCGTGTCTTTCAAGGCAGTTTCTAACTTACTCTGAGGCACAGTAAAGGTCAATGGGATGCTTAGCAAAAGTCAGTGGTGACTTAAAGATATGAAACTAAATGAACATCTTACAATGTATCTGGCTAATCTAGAAGACAACCCAAAACTGGAGCTACTGCTACAGGGAGAAAACTTCTCCTATGCCAATACAGTCTTCTGTAGATAGCTGAAGACAATGCCCCAAGGCTGGCTGGTGGAGACCAGCCCTGAACTGGAAGCTGTGGGCTTGCACTGGCCAGGTGCTGTGTCTCAGTGCAGGGCGGAAAGTGCAGGCACTTGGTCACAGAACTCAGCCCAGCCAGCCCACGTTAAAGGCAGTCTTGGAGAACCAGGGTGAAGTGATCAGATGTGATGGTGGGTGAGCTGAGCCTCCCTCTTCCGTTTACTATCTCTTCTTTATGTTTTTTTTGTTTTTAAATTGGTGCCTTTTGAGAAGGATTGCAGAGATCTTTTAAAGCTATGACTTTCCACATAAGTGCGGATATTATTTGCCAGCTGCTTCTGTTTGTGGACAACTAAAACCTGTTGAGAAGTGAGAGATGCAAAGACTTGTTTCTGCCTTTCAGATTATGCATTGTTTTGCATAGCATCATGTGTTGCTCAGAAGAGAATGCAAGTGAGATATTTCAGAAGGTAAAATGGCTAGGGGCAGTGTCAAAAGTTTGAATATATTTATTTTCTAAAAATTCATTTTGTAAAGGACAGCATTAAAAAAGCCTTTGCATACGTTTTGGCTTCTAACCTAGTAGTACTTAGCAACTTCAGGAGGAGTTTGTATTTGGTGATTGCTCCTGTGCTAAGTGTTATCCCTAACAAGGATTTGGTAAGTTGAAAAATCCTCCCACCTCTGTGAGACTTTTTGTTGTCTCATGAAGGTTGTATAGTGGGTAATAATGTGGTGTATGACCAGCGGTTTGGTGATGGTGGGGTTACACTGATGTGGGAGAGAGGACAGAGGAGGTGGTGGAAGCAGATGAAGAGCTTCAGTGAGAGAGAAGCCCAAGGAAAACCAGCTGCATGGAGGTGGATGCATGTGGGCAGCCAGACCACTGGACAAGCTGTTTGTTTAAAAAAAGTTATTCTAAATTCGTATGTGCCTCAAACTGCTTAATGCTTTTGGGAAGGTCCTCCAAGCTTCTCAGGAGGCACAGCAATGCTCTCCCAAGCTGCATATGTTGACACTGAAATGGCTGTTGTGACCCAGCTCACTCAGTGAGAGGCACCTCTTCAAGGAGGGCCCGAACTCTGTCAGCTGTAGTTGTCCTGCATGAGTATATTTCAGAGGCTCAGTGAGAGATGTGAGGCACGCAACAGACAAAGGGTCACCGTACCATCACCAAAGGCACACAAACAACGTGACTGCAGAAACCCAGCCGTGTTCTTCCTACCAGCAAAGAGGACCAACAAACAGGTGAAAGTGCTATTTGGGTCAAATGTGCCACTGACACCAAGTGCGCTGGGTTACTTCATCCGGTCTGTGCAAATGGTTGTCACAAAAACCGGCAATTTTTATTGCTGCTGACAGCCTTGCAGAAGGAAATGATCACAGTTGTCACTCTTTGAAAGGTTATGAGGTGGGAGTTCTGTGGCCACTCAAGCATGTCCAGGCATTTCTAGCCAGTTTGGCAAGGAGAGCAGGGCCACTGGATTCTCTGCCTACAAACCAGGTATTAACCATGCCTTCAAGAGTTCACATCTGAAGAATCTGACAAATCAAAGACCAAGATGCAACACAGAATTCCTGTTGTCAGGGAAGTATTACAAATCTCTTGGCTGGCTTAATGATCAAAGTGGATACATATGGAAAATATGCAGGAGGGTGTTTGTGCTCACTGAATCCTGCTGACCAGAAGGGCGGGTGGGGTGTGCTTTATCAAATTGCTCCTGCTCAGGAAGGCAATGTGCTGAGATGATTGCATCCCCCAGAGTCAGACTCCAGATGTAGAAGCTTCAAAAATCACTCTGCCACATAGCTGTGCTTTATAGGTCTCATCTCCCTTTGAGGCTATGGGGGGGTAAAAAAAAAGAACTCCTAGGATGCTACCCATCCCTTCTCTATTACACACATACAAAAAAATAAAGACAATTTAAAAATGATGTGCAGCTTGGCTTGCCTGGGAGTGCACCTCTGCACAATGGACAAGATAAATCCCACCCCAGGAAGCAGCTCTGTTACTTGGAGTAGATTCAGCACACCCTAGGGATGCAAGAAGGACCCCATGCAGAACTGGGGGTCTCCAGATGCCTGTGGAGAGCTCCCTGGCTCATGTGCAAGAGATGCAGGATATGAGCAGGAGTTCATAGTTAGCAATTGCTTAACTTTGGCAAGTATGAGTCAAGCCTTCCCTTGAAAGCATTTCTAAAGGTTTAAGCTTTCACTTCCTATAACCACATGTGTACATGATCTTCTTTTAGAGAAGAAAAATGTACATCTTACAGTTATGTAGTCAGATAAAGTTATACAATGAAATAAATGGGTACTATGGACAACACAGTTTTATAATACATAGATGCATTGTCACTACTTGTGGTAATTATTGATAGTTATATCTCTTTACTATGGACTAACTTTAGGCTGAGGCTATTTTTTATTCACTGTTTTGTATCTTTGGTGCAACATTTGTACTTTAGCTGGCACACATATTTCCATGACAATAAAAAATATGAAAACACAACCCAAACGTGTTTGCAGCTTATTTTTTTTTCCCCATCCTATGTATTTAATGCTATCAGATAAATCTAATAAAACTTCACAGGCACATAAGACATGTACTGTGAGATTCTTCTTTGGTTCATAGCATCAAATTGGTAAGAGGTTCAGACAACTCATAGAAAATAAAAAGTATTCTCCTCTCTTCACTCATTGGAAGCACAACATCTTGGAAATGATCACCTTAGAAGAAAATGTCATTGTAGAACCTAATATAAGATCAAAATGCAGGCATCCAGTTACAGTTAAGGTTGGGATTTTCGACATGTATTTCAGAGGTGGGTAAGTCTATTGTCAGACATAGCAAACCACAGAACATATAGCAAGAGGGTAACAGTGTCAGTTGAGTTTCTTGGCAATAACTGTTAATTTATAGCATTTTAAAAGGGATGATCATATTTATTTTGCTTTCTTACGAATGATTGCAGATTTAATCTTGGAATCTTGTATTTCTGATGTGCATACTGCTTTCCAGGAGAGGGCAGTCCATACCCAGGATCAATTGCTGTCCATTACACTTCTAATCCAAGGAATATAATTGGAGACTCGAACGTAAACACCAGGTTTCATGGGTTGGGCACAGCCAAGGCCCCAAGAGGTGACTCCATGTTGGACAAATTTATCTTGGTCCAGACAGACTAGAGGTCCTCCACTGTCCCCCTAAAAAGAGAAAGAACAGGATGATTCCTTCCTGGACAGACCCATGTGGCCTTCCCACAGGAGGCACAGAAACAGAAGTACCTCTTACATATGAAGGCCACAGAAGTTATAAGGAAACACTGGAATCCTAGCCAGGCAAGAGTTCTCTATGCATGTTGTTGAACACTTTTGTAAAGTCATCTCTTCACATCACCCAGGCATTACATTTATTTTTGAAGAGAGCGTATTGAGAAAGAATCTGATTACCCTTATTAACTTAAACAGTGCTTCCTCCCTCAGTCTCTTTTCTGAGGTCTTCATGGGTCCCTGTTGTTACTAGATGATCTAGTGGCACTGATACTTAGAAATTAGTAGTTCCTTTGGCCCTTGTTCTGCCTGCATGGCAGGCTCCACTGCATTATTCCTTGATTGCTAACAGAGATGTTGTTAACTGAGCTAGCTTGGAAACTGGAGGTAATCTGTCTGAGGCAAGGAAAGGGGTCTGGGGGAAAAATATCAGATCATTTGTCGTTCTAAGTTTGCTTCCTTACACCTGACTTGTGCAGCTGCGTGTTATCATGTGCTCTGTAGTTTAGGCTTATCTGAAAAATCGCCCCACTTCCCAGCAGCAGACAAGGGAGCAAGGAAAGAGCAGAATACACGGGCAGTTGTCATCTTAGATGCTGTGTGGTGTGGTAACATTCCAAGGATAATTCTGGGCCTCTAAAGCTCAAAAGGCAATGCCCTATTTGATTTGAATGTGCTTACAATGGACTCTGATGCCCACAGACTTTCTTACCTGGCAGGTATCTGTGCCACCATGAATATTCCCAGCACAGAGCTCGTGATTTTTGACTCTACCATTCAAAAATTCAGGGCGGTTGCATATTTTGTTCTCGATTACAGGAAAGCCAGTTTCCTTTAAGTAGCCATCACCAGGAGTACCTTTGCAAATAAAAATGAAACCAAAGAAGAATGAATGACACAGGTAATTATCATATTCACAAAACACAAATATCAGGGTATGGATAAGCAGTAAAATCAACATAGTGTGCACTGTGCATATACTTCCCATGCACAATATGAAGATATACCAAAATCAGTATTTTCAGTATTATGGTTCTTATCACACTCTATCACCCATCATTGACCTTCCTGCTCTCACAGTATATCCACAAGGGTCCAGTACCCACTGATACTTGTGGGAGTCATTCCTGAGCCATTTTATTTCTCTATGTCTGAGTTTTCTGTGGAAGAAATGAGGTAGGAAGTAAACAGTTGAAAATGGCATGATGGGCAAGGAGGCAGAGAAGGTACCAATGTTCTTCTCAACCAAGACAGAGTGGGAGGTTTTGAAAGTGAGGGTTATATTCGTGTGAGATGTGAACCAGGCTGGTTGGGAGGAAGAATCATTCAAGAGAATGAGCAAACTCACATTTATGTGATTATGAAATAACCTAAATCTAGAAAAATTTTCCTTCCAACTGGGCAAAAGCTCACTTTGGGGAAAAGCATTGTGGACTGAGAGAGAGAGGAGTCAGTGGCTCCTTAGGTCTGGTTCTCCTCTTGTAGCATCAGTTTAGAGGGTTTCAGTTTACATGGCATTGAGTGATTTAGGAGAATCCGTGTTAGAGAGAGACAGTGGAAAGATTGGCAGCACCTGATGAATTTTGATGAAATAAGCTTTTCATCACTAGCTCATGTGAAGCACAAAGAAAACACACTTTGGATACAAGTATATACCAGCCTGCAAACATGGAGCTTTTAGATGTGTTAATGCTGTCTCACCTCTTGTATCCCCCCAGCCTGTCACATAGCACTCCTCTCTTCCTCCTAACACAGCATTTTCTTTTGGTAAACAGACTGGGATTACATGATTATTAATGACAGCTGGGCTGAAATAAATAGACAGGAACAATCATTAGCACAATTATACTTGATACTACCTTCAGGTTTCTAAAAATACTTAATATACATTCAGCCTTTTATCATTTAAATCCTTAGTTTCAGTTAAGGTTTTTTTCTGATGTGGAGAATTGCTTTTTAGGCTTTAAACCCTCAGAAAGTGATACACAAAAGGGAAAGGTCTGAAATGGAGAATGACATAAAAAGAACCAACATTAATCCAGGAGAATGCTTTGATTTAGGCTAGTGCATAGCCAAAAACCCCTGATTACAAAATTATTACAAAGGGTATGAATTAGTGGCATTTAACACCTAGGTGTTAGCTTGCTCTGTCTGCATCCAGCCTGTCTATAAATCACCTTCTGATGGGACACTTAGCACACAGGAGAACCTAAGTCCATCTGACTTGCCTTTGGGTGCAGCTAAAGCTCATTTACAAAGCCATGTTTTCATGCTGACCCTGCATCTGTTTTGGACATGCACTGCAGCCACAGAAACGAAACCCCAAGCACCATACATTCACATCTGCTTGCAGCTGTATGGACATATTCCTTTTGATTGCACAGTCCCACTGCAAGCATTTCTGATGAATGAAAACTGATACAAGAAGGGCCATATGGGGTATTACATCAAACTCTTTGCCTGCCCACTGGCCAGACCTGCTGGAAATCTCCCCACCACAGCATGGAAACAGCATGGAGTGACATCATGCTAACATTGCAGGTTTCAATTATCATTACCTTATCAAGGTAGAAGCATGTAGAAACACAAACTGAAAGCTCCTCTAGGCATTACCTCCTCCTATTCTGGTGCCACTGCCTCACCTTCCAGCAGCTGGCACCCAGTGCATTTCCAGCCTGGGTAACTGTCCCTAGCCCTCCTCCCCTCCCAAGGCAGCCTTCCCTTTTCTGAAACCCTGGAGCTTCTGCAGGAAAGGAAGAAAGAGAGGGTCTTAAGTCACTAATTGAATACAGAGTGTGCAGAAACACACATTTCTACAACACCAGCAACCACTTTTTAGTCAACTCGTCCCATCAGAACAAAAGAATGCTTCTGGTGAAACGGTACCTGCTCAGTTTGAGCAGAGCAATATCTGCTCTGTGTGGCTCCTTGAACAACTTCTCTACATCACGTTTTTGTACGGATTGCTCTGTCGCTAATTCTCTGTGTAATCCAAGGTATACTTTATATTGAGATGGTCGTGAGGACCTGTTGGAAATGATTGCACATGGTTAGCTGATGAATACACGCCCAGGACGTAGACCACTTGCAATGTTATCGATCACCTTGTTCTATCAAAACCGGACAGCCAACTTTGGAGTAAACTTAATCACTTATTATGGCACACGAAAGCAAGTTGGCAAAAGTTATCACAGTCACTGTGTTTTTAAGTCAAAACTCAGCTTTAATGAACGACAAATAGACTTGGCTCAATTCTCAACTGCTTGCAAGCTGTTTGCAACCAGATCAGGTTGGTTGTTTGGTCTCTTTTTTGAGTCCTGTGATATTCTATCTAGTGTAAGAAGTTGCTGGTGCAGACTATAACAGATACTTACTTTTCTAAGCAGTGGGCAGCAGTAAGAACCCACTGAGGATCTATCAGCGTTCCCCCACAGAAATGCAAGCCGAATCTGTAATAGAGCAAAAAGGCATGAAAAGGGCATTGGTTTAAGACGGGGAAGTTAATTCCACTGTAATTTATCAGGTAATATTTCTTACATGTGTGCCTTCATAAGCTAAAGACATTACTCCACAATTTCGTTAAGAAACATTTTGCTTTCCTTGAATAATCTTTCTTACTATGACAGTAGTGTTCTGTGGACATTTTTATGAGGCCTTGTATGAAAACACTTAGATCTTTGCTCTTAGTCAGTGTTTCTATTACTGGAAAACCTTGTGTGCAGTGAGGTTCACCATTTTAGAGATTCTGATTTTTTCTAGCTCTAATCACAGTCATAAAGCTCTGCAACTGGTCTTGATTCCTAGTTTTATTAATAACTTTGCCAGTACAATCAAATACTTACATGAAGGGACTGATCAAGATGTGTACTAGCCATACTGTTGCTTCTACTCATGGGAAACTGATTCTATTGTAGAATACAGTGACAGATTTTGAAGCCATTCTGCCTTCTAGTGAAAATATTTTTGAAAGTAACAATTTTTTGATCCTCTGGCTATTTGTCACAAAATAGAGCGTTCTTGATTGTCTAAATGACCGTCTTTAGGAATAGCACACACAATGTTTAGCCTTGAGCTATTTTAACATTAAAATCAAGCTTAGAATGCTTAAACCGCATCCTGTAACTTCCTATGAGAGGCGAGGTTTCTTTGCATGTGAAGTTTGATGTAGTGGGGAACAACCATACCTGGTACGGAGACTGATCTGCCAGGGCCAGGAGTGCGGATGCGAAATACAACCTGCGACAATCCTTTGAGCACACAATTTTGGTCTGAACTTGGATTTTCCACATTCATACTGAGCAGGAGCTACAGAAAAAGGAAAAAAAAAAATCACTGTAAGGAACTTTAGTGTATTCATTACACATTCACTATCAACTCAGAAAACTAGAAGGTGAACCTGTTACATTTGTCACTTCAGCTTCTGATTCTCTTCAAGTAATTCTATATCATACACCACATATATTTTGTTAGGTTACCTTCATCTGGAACACCTAAAAAGGCCTAGTAAATTTTTTTTTCCACATACAATTCTCAGGAGCCAGCAAATTACAAGAGTAGCTCTACAGTCAGATAGAAAAAAACCCCCAAAACAAAAACAAAATGGAAGGAGAAAGAAAGAAAGAAAGAAAGAAAGAGAAAGAAAGAGAAAAAGAAAAAGAAAGAAAGAAAGAAAGAAAGAAAGAGAAAGAAAGAGAAAAAGAAAAAGAAAGAAAGAAAGAAAGAGAAAGAAAGGGAAAAAGAAAAAGAAAAAAAGAAAAAGAAAAAGAAAAAGAAAGAAAAAAGAAAAAGAAAAAAAAGAAAAAGAAAAAAG
>VZRJ01003728.1:990404-1124339 GCA_013397565.1 Ptilonorhynchus violaceus
AAAAAGAAAAAGAAAAAGAAAAAGAAAAAGAAAAAGAAAAAGAAAAAGAAAAAGAAAAAGAAAAAGAAAAGAAAAAGAAAAAGAAAAAGAAAAAGAAAAAGAAAAAGAAAAAGAAAAAAAAAGAAAAAGAAAAAGAAAGAAAATAAATTCTCCCAACATCCTTGAATGTACTCTTAGGGATATCAGAAGTGCAGAATTTGCAGTGGAAGGTGTTTTAAACTAGTCTTGGTGGTACAGCAGGTGAAAGTCTATCACTGTCTCTGTGGAACAAAATTTTGTCAACTCTTATCTCAGGATCATTTGGCACTTCAGATGTCTCTGAGTTATTAAAAAGGATAGTTCTTATTTGGCCATGGCAAACTGACTTATCAAGACAATTAAGAATTTGTTGTAAACAAAAGGAACTAACTAATGAAATTAAAGGCAAAAGCCATGTTTCCTCTATTCTTTAGATGAACATCTCAACAAAAAACCTGTATTAATTTAAAGAGGAAATGGATCATCAAATTGAATGCAATAGTCATGTGAAAATGTCATTTTTTCCCCTAAGAATTCCAGCCCAACCCATTCAATGCAGTACTACTTTTACAGCTACAGTGTGTGCATGTTATAGAACAAGTTTCTTTTTCTTATTTTCTCCATTGTTCGGTTTTGATCTGAGCACATTGTTTCTGCTCACTGCTGAGAGGATAAAGCAGCAAGAAAGTCAGCCTTCTTTTGAGATTACCTCTCTTCCTAGCATAATTTTTGTTGTAGATAGACATGAAAGGACTGGAAACCAAAATGTTGTAAAACTTTATCATTGTACACTTTGTTGCACCACCTCATTCAGAGTACCAAATGGCTTCATTGCTACTAAAAAAGGGCATCTGGTTAAATATTTAGGGTCAGATGCATTTTCTAGACATCAGATATGGTACAATCTCAGGGGAGGGACAATCTGGTTGTCAGCCAAAACAGTACCAGAGCCACATGAGCATGGAATGCAAAAATTTTGCTAGGATAAGAGCATGCCTTGTTCAGCCAGGCCACACACACAGAGTTATGCCAGGTGACTAGGCAGAAGCAGGGAAAATTTCTGCTGGAACAGCCCACTTTGAACACATGGCAAAACCCCACGAGCTTCAGTGGGCTCCATATCTTATGTTGCATTTGGGGCTTTCAAGGAATAAGACCAATATTAAGACTTCAGACACAGACTTTGAACATGACTTCCCAAAAGCCTTAATTTGTAATCTAAAACTATTGCACTTAGATCGATCTTTCAGACTAATCACTGACTGTTCTCCAGGTGTCATAAAAAGTTACAGGAAAGGGAGACACTAGTCTTTAAGGGGAAGGGAGACACTAGTCTTTAAAGGAATAATTACGGCACTTGGGAATGTCACAGTACTCCCAGGCTTTTCTCGGGTCTGTTGTGTAGCACCAAGGTCCATTCACATCTCCATCAGGATTCCTGCAATACTGTAAGAAAGAATAAAGACACCAGCTATTAACCAGGTAATAAAAAAGCCTACCAATTAAAGTTTCAAAATAAAATAAAATAAAATGTGGGAGATATTTTTTTATTTCCTTTCTTATAAGTGATTTCCAATTCCTTTTGTCAAAATTTGTTTCATTTTTCTATTTGCTCTGTGAGTTTAGAAAAGGATAATAAAAATCAAACTTCTCACTTGTCTTCAGACAGTAAGCTTCACTAGGGCAACTTTGGATCCCTGAGGTCTCAAAAAGTAGGAGATCTTGACCTTGGATGAAGTTTTCTAAAGCATAGAAACTATCCACTCCTGCTTTCACTGCAGTTAGTAGGAGCAGTAGGGTTTGTCCTGAGGTCATTTCACATCCACTCTGGCTGCATGACTGGGGCAAGTGGGTATTGTGTAAGCTATTCTTGCACAACCTGGTGATGCCTATGGTGATAGAGGGCTGCAATATTCACCCTCATGTGGGTGCTGCTGAGTCACTCTCTAGATTTTTCCTGGGTGTACTAATCTCTGCTCAGCACAGATACCCTGCACAACTGCATGCTACCAAGTATTTTTTTCTAGTTCCCTCTCCTATCCTGAAATATATCCTATGTCTTAGGAAAAGGAGAAAATATTTGCTACCAAGAGTCTCTGACAAGAGTTCTCTGCAAGAACCAAGAATTTATGGCAGGCAGATTTTCAGAGGGAGTTTCCCCAGTCTGAGCTGGAATTCAATACAGGGTATATGATGCTATCAAAGAATTGACTAAAGCAAGTTCTAAAGTCATCTACCTGGTGAAAAAATAGTTCAAGGTGGCAACATCAAACACGCTTTTTATATAACATACAAAGCTTGTCACAAATTAGGCAAATATTGCATATGGGATGTTATAAGTCAAAAGAACTAGAGATGAGTACAGGTGTTAGAACTAGGGAGATGAAGGTTAGAAAGACAACTGCCTTACAGGATGGTCAGGTACATGTATAACCTAGAATAATGGCTGTGCCAGAAGCTGGAGGGCTGAGGGGGAATTTACTAGAGGATGGGGGGCTACAATCCATCAGCTGTGTATCTCAAGGAACTTGCGCTGAACATCAGATTCATCACCATCTCACCTGTCCCTGTTACTACTGAAACCTATGACCCCAGGCATTCTTTCTGTCAGAGGAGACAGAGGTGCTACCCAGAGACCAGCTCCAGTTAGTCCTCAGTAGCGAGGAGAAGCAAGTGCCCATCTGAAGCTCCTTGGCTGTGCTGCAGAAGCATTCGATAGAGCTTCTGGGCATCTCTGTGTCCCACAGAAGTACAGATTGCTCGTGTCAGTGAGAATTATCATGATCAGGTTTTTGGATTGAACTGAGGAAATGGAATTAATTAACAAAGTCACAAAATGCTTGCTGAAGGACCCTGAAAAAGACAGGCAAAGCTCAATGACAACGAGTATTAAATGAACCATTGTTTACATTTTTTTCCAGGCCTGCTCTTGGGTGAGTTACGGGAGTGAAATAATCATGGCTATGAGGTCTCTGAGAACTCCACTCTTGACAAGTCCTGCCCCTTGCAGTTTTTGCCACTGTGCCACGGTAGTCTATACCATTACCAGTAATGCAATCTGTGAAAAAAGAAAAAAGGAAATGGTTGTTAGGCGTGAGCTGTTGGGCCATGTCTACACTTGATGGTGGTGAAGCAGAGAGAAATTTGAGGAAGTACTACTACAGTTTACATGTCCCACACGATATATAGACAAGGAAAGAAGGGCAACATAGTGTCAATGATGACTAACAATGATATTTTAATTTCCTTGCATTTTAAAAGTTTTCTTCATGATCACAAAAGCCGTAAATCAAAGAAGCTTGCATTCAGTTGATCCTTCATGACTCCAGAAATCAGGACTACAAAGACCATGCACTCAAAAAGTGTTTTCCTTGCTGACACTGATATCTGTCCAGTGCCACATTTTACAGTAGGTGGAAAGCAGTAACACGTGCTCAGCCAAAATTATTAGCCTTCTAACCAGAAAAATGTGTCAGAGCAAAAAAAGAATTTAAAAAAAGGAAAAACTGCAGTACTCTAATCATCTACTGCATAACAAAGTTGCATCTGAACTGAATGAAAAAAGGCCAGGTGTCCTCTGATGGGAAATGGAACCCTGGAAATGTGAGTGCATGGTACAGAAAAAGACTTTTTGGAGCAGTTGCCAGCAAAATGCCATCACCACTGCATTTTCTGTCATTGCTAGTTGCCCTCCCACAGTAGTGTGGAGACTAATAGCCATATGCTTCCTTGTGTTTCCAATATTGCCAGATGTAGCGGATAACAGATGTGGCATTACTCTAAAATCTCATGCAGAAACCTCACTATAAAATTCTACAAGAATGCTCAGAAAATGAATAGAGTGGATACAATACTATATTAAATTCTATGTTTATATAGAGTTTTCTGTATTTCATCCTCATTAAATTCTTGGAGATGTTTCCCTAAAAACCAGCTTGCTGGTTATGAACACTTCTGGGGGAAGCTGAAAGTATTCTCACCAGGATTTGTTTCCAGTGTTGTCTGAGGAGGCTTAGGTACAGTCTGTGACCCTTGGGCATCACACTTCTTCAGGTTGCAGTACTCCCACCTCACACTGGGGTCGGTGGTGTAGCACCAGGGACGGCTGTCGGCATCGGGGTTTCTGCAGTAATTATGGGTCAGGCCCCTACAAGTGCAAACATATTATGATCCTCTCTGTGCCACTGATCTGGGGAGAACTCAAAAGAACATTTTAGAAGGCAGATCTGCTATGGAGTTAGCATGTATCATTTATCATGTACATTCTGTCATTGCCAGTTGCAGTCCTTTTTCCAGGATAAAGGAATCAGGACACATACACAGAATATTTAAATACGCCACATACTTATTCACTAATTAACACTTATAGTAGAATATAATTTTAAAATCCAGACAAGTAAATGCACAAATGTATAGCAAAGATATAATTAATTTTACTTTTTCAAATACAGTAATAGCTTTTAAAAAAGGTATAGTTTTTTGCATTTTGGAATAAATAAACGATAAATATTAGGAATAAGGAAAAAACCGATCTCTTCCTCAAAGCTCTAATGACTTGCAAACTAGAAAGGAAAGACTTAAGCTTATGAATAAACTCATGCATAGAAACAGTTCATTTCAGTATAAGGGAAAATTTATAATAACTATTCATTGCTTTAGAAGCAATGTAGAAACACACAGCTAGTTAGTCTGAAGTATAATAGTGACAACTGTGCTTTCTTTGAAGATGAGGTTAATAAAAAATATTTCCATGTTAAAAAAAGAAGAAATGGAAGGGACTATTTCTATCAAGTACACTCCCTTTCCTGATTTATAATCCTTGTTGTGCAATGACGATGCAAATCAAAACAAGTTCATGAATGATCATTGTCCAGTGAAACCTGGAAATGGGAAGTACACATACGCATCTGGGAAGTTCTGTGCTGTTTTGTTGTGCCGGTGAGGTGACATTGAGCTCCAGGCTTGACATTTCTTTCCCGTGAGAGTGAAAGAAGCTGTACCACGGTAAGTCACCCCATTGCCCTGATAGCACTCCTCAGTAACTTGAGCAACCTCGGGCACATCAACAGCTGCAGTGAATAACAGAAACGAGTCTCTTGCATCTTAATACTTTGACATTTATACATGAGCATAGAAAGACAACAGAAAACAACAAGCCAGAGTGTTTCAACAATCACCACTTCACTTCCAGTAGTCTCCTGTTCTTACCAGGGGCCTCTGGCTCTGTACTGTCACAGGAGGGGATCTTGCAATATTCCCACCGGGCGGTTGTGTTGGTGGTGTAACACCATGGCTTCTTCTCACCATCAGGATTTCTGCAGTAGTTTTCCTCTAGGCTCCTAAAACAGAAAACTTGACTGATAAAGTCTCTCATGGAAATCTATTAAAGGCTGTAAGCAAAAGGAGAATCTCTTGTGGCCTAGTTTACTGTTGTATTTACTGGTAGGTAACTGCTACTCTCATTTACTGATGCCGTCTGTTATATGAATAATTGCAATTCACTGGTGTTTCGGATGTGCTAAACCAGACACCTGCTTGACTGATGGACAAATTAAGAGATTGCAGTACTTTGAGGCCAAGAGCAGCACAGCAGAAATGATCTAGGGTGAAAGAATCTAGCTCCAAGCAAATATCATAATTGTAGCTTTCTTACTCCACATGGTTGCATCTGAGCAACCATACAGTAAAAGGATGAAATGAGGAGGGAGAAAGTCAATCAAGCAGAGCTTGAAAGTCAGAAGAGGAGACACTAGTATTCAAGAAAAAAGAAGTGAATAAAAAGAAATGTGCAAAAATCCTGAAAATCTGAGATCCAGCAGGTGATGAATGCTGGCGTAACTGAAGAACTTTGCAATACCAATGAAGAAAACGAAGTAATTTTGTGACTTGGCATTTCTCATGGACACTGAATAATGAAGGGGTTTCACTTACTGGCAGGGATAGTTTTCGGGAGTGCGAGCGTGTCTGTGGGGAGATTGAGAACTCCAGTGCTGACAGGTATTCCCCGATTCAGTAACAGATATTGTGCCTCGATAGTCTTCTCCTCTTCCTGATAGACACTGACGTCCCGGGGTAGGAGGTGGTGGGGGTGTTGCTGTTACAGAAAAAGGAACTGAAATTAATCAGTGCCTTCTAGACACAGTAAAAAACTAAAACAACAAACCACTCAGCTTTATAATTCAGCGGGATTTTTAGATTTCTTTGCAGGTAAGGCTTAAATATCAAAATATTGGAAAAGTCCAAAAGGCAGAGAAAAGATCTAAATATATCTTTCTTAACTTTTCTTTCTCCCATTTTAACTTCTTCACAAGCAGTCAGTCTGCCAGAATGGCATTTGCATCTGCCCCTTTACAGAAGCCAGGATACTATACAGAATACAAAAGTCAGGATACCAAAGTGCTAGCAGCCCCATCAGAACACAGCTGGAATGTGACCAAGTGGTAATACTGTGAAGAAAACCAAAGTGAAATTGTCAGGCCCATCAGTGATATATACAGGTGTAGATGCAGGTGTAAAATAGAAGTACTCTGACTGGTGAGAGACAGCAAGGATGAGGTGAGAAGTCCCAAGGAACAACAGAATGCCAAGGACAGGCTTTTAGGGGAAAAGAAAACTGAACAGGTGGAGAATTGATTTGGAAGAGCAAAATAAAAGCCAAAGTATTTTCAGGAGGAGTGAAACTGGCATCAAAAGAGGAACATCAGAAGAAACATCAGAACCACTGAAATGCCTGGTCATAGAAACATCCATCAAGGAAGCGAGATGTGCTCCAGGTAAAACCATTAGAAATGCCTATGACAGAAATGTCTAGCCTCAAAAAAGCTATCAGAGGTTCATTTCAAAGTGATTAATTTTTTTCTTTGAGATAAAATTCAGCAGTCTTTTTTCTTTATCTTTGGGACCTCTTCTATTTGTTCTACATCCTTGCAGCACTCTGACTGGAAGAGGTCTAGAAGTCAGACTCACTGCAACGAGGAATGTCACAATATTCCCAGCGTTTAGTTGGACTGGTAGTGAAACACCAGGGCCGAGGTTCACCATCAGGATTACGGCAATAATTCATCTTCAGATCCTTCTCTGGAAAACTGAACAGGAAAAATAAGTTTTAAGATATTTTACTAATAGTTGTAACGATTATACTGTCTGGTGCAGGGTGATCTTCAGACCACCACTGATAATAAACAGACCATCACAGAACCTGACTCACTTTTCTGGGAGGTATCCATGAGAGTGAGGATGCTGGGAATCCCAGCGCTGGCACTGAAGCCCAGACATTGTTGTCGCAACTACTCCATGGTAGTTTTCTCCACTACAGTGCATGCACTCTACTGTGGGAAGAAGGGAGAATAAGGACAAGAGAGACAGAAAGCCCCTGATGAACCGGTCCATAAACACTCCTACTCATCTCACTTGAAGTTCAAGAGCCTGATCAGAGCACAAGGCAGAAGTACAGTCTTTTTTTCGGCAAAGTAAAAGCTTATTTTCCTTGATAAGATGACTTCAACTAGTTGATTGCATTTATAGTATTCCATTAAAAAACCCCAAACCAACAGTATAGACTACAGATTTTAAAAGAGCTAAATTGAAACTATTAAGATATAGTTTAAAATCTGTGCTTTGCTACTGTCACATTTTGTTGAGTTTTGCACTAGCAACTGTCATTTGGTTCAATTCTAAGTTTACGATATGTGAATACACTCATATACCATTTTTCATCTAGGGGGGAAAAAAAGACTTTGTATAGCTGTTTTGAGGGTCTTTTGATATCTTCCTTGTTGGTGTTGAAAATGTCTTTGGAAAGTTTTGTGTTGAACTAAACTCAAGTTTGAAACAAATGCTCAATTGAAAATAAAAGTACTTGAGTAACTTCACATTCTTGAACACATCTTGCAAAAAATGGAAAGAAGACAGTACGTGTATCCTGACCTTCACACTCAGGGATGTTACAGTAATCATATCTGGTAGCAGGATCTGTTGTGTAACACCAGGGTCCCTTTTCATCACCATCAGGATTTCTGCAGTAGTTTTCCTCCAGTCCTGCATTGGGATATTTTTCAGGTGTGTAACTGGAACAGAATTAAATGGCATTAGAAAATAAGGAAAGTGTCCTGATTGTTCAGCTGAGGACTCTAAAAATGAAATCTTTATCTGAGGACCATTTTGTAGATGTTGGTCTTTGGAGGGCTCCTAATTGTTACTGTGCGACATTGCTGAAGCGTTAGAAGTGCCACAGCGATAGACTTTAGGATATATGGTGCCTCTAAGGTCAGTCATGTCTTTAATACTTGCATTTACTTTAGCTATTGGTTTCCTGCAGTTATTTCTTGATTGAGGTACCATGTAGCATGTATTGTACTGTTTCCCCTGGGATATGTTCCCTAGAAGATGCAATGAGAAGATATTTGCTGAAATGTAAGAGTCCTCTGTAACCTGAATGCTGTAACTTCTGAATGGAAGGTTACTAAATAAACCCAGGTAGGTATTTTTTATTAAATACAAGAAATACTGCCTTGTTAATTGTGGATTTACTGATAAAATTATGTACCTCTATCTCATCTGCCACATGTTATGCCTTTGGCCAAGAGAAGAAGTTCTTGCTGTGGTGACATTACTGAAAAATTCTGATTTCAGCAGAACCAGATGTTTCCCTGCCTAGTGTTTCGCTCTTGTAAAGACAACAAAATTTAAATGCGACTGCCAAGGCTGACAATGTCTCTATTGATCATGTAGCATCACTTGGAGGTCTCCGAGTTACAACTCAGATTAGAGAATTATTTATTCCAGATAGCTATAGAAAAATATTTTATAGGAAGACTTCTAACACCAAACAAATTGCTTACAGGACTAATTAGCACAAATGTATGGCTTGACAAAACTTCAGAAAAACATATAAACAGATATGAAAAGACCTTACTTTGGTTTATGTGGAGCACTATCAGCCCACTTCTGGCATCGCACACCTTTCTGAGTTTTGGCTTCTGTTCCTCTGTACTTCACTCCTTTTCCCTCCTTGCATTCTAGAAGATAAACTGAAATGATATGTGCTTATTTAATCAGTATTGTGACATATCCATTGGGTTCTAACATATACAAAATCCATTTTCATGCTAATACATTTAAATACATTTGGTCATATTTTGACTTTCTTATGCTCTCAAAAATAGACAGTTCACATTGTAAAAATTTACTAGTTAGCTGATGTTTAAGTTGAATTATTTAGGACTGAAAAATGTATGTGAAAGCAAAAAACTTCCACACCAGAATTCCAGAGAAATAGGTGTAACAGAACCCAGTTATTTTGGGAACATGCTATAGTAGATTTAAATAATAAAATATGCTTTTAACATTTAACTAGGTACTATGACAAAATAGAAACACATTCTCTTTTTCTTATCTCATATGATGTTATTATAGTTATGCACAGTAATTAAAATCAAACCTTTAAAGACAGCCACCTGAATTCAGCTGAAGATGCAAATACATACTATTTTACCAGTTTAAATAAGCAAATTTTTGAAGTTCGTATAAATTCAGATGACATTTTTCCATTAAAGTTTATCATGTGAAGAATGAGATTTAATTAATTTATGATATGCTAAAACAATGACTTTCTGCTGTTCAATATAAAACGGATAGTTGATTGAATGTGTGTATTATATATACTTTTGCACCCTTATATTTTGGAACTTAATAGTATTTTCATGGAAAATAGAAAAATAAGGACTGAAAGAATAAGCAATGAAATCCTGTCTGTCTACAAGACAACCGGAATTTTAATGCTGATGAAGTCTGGGGTTTATGTTAGTAGTCTTAAAACATTAAATTATTTTAAATGAATAATCATTAAATTAAAGGATAACTGAAAGTTTAATGTTGTATTTTTTTTTCCCAGGAGGTGGGAGCAACCATAACCCCATTGCAGCCTCTAAGATTTTCCTGGGAGACCTGGGCAATCACCTTCCCAGCACAGAACTGCTGACTGCGAGGGGAGAGATGGCTTGCAAGTGGCATCTCTTTCAAGGCACAGCTGAAGGAATTCAGATCTTGGCATATTCCCTCAGAGCTTCTGTACCTGCAGTTTAGGGACAGTCACTGTCAGGCAACAAGTCCTCTGGCTCTGAAAACTAAGTAAGAAACTCATTCAACATTTCCCTAGGGAAGCAATGTCTTTTAGGTTGTGATCTGGTTTGTCTCAACATCTTTAAGTAGTGTCCAAATCAAATAGTTGCAGAGGCCCGGTTTTGCAACAGTTTTTCTCAACATCAAAGGTGTAACAAAGCTGACATATAAGCAGAAGACTAACAGAAATCTGGAGAAATAATGCCATTTTACACAGATCTGTCCTGCCCAAAGTGAAAACAACTAATATTTTAATCCAAAATAAGGTCCAGCTTTTCTAAGGGCCAGTTGGTTAGACCTGGATTTATAGATGTACCTTTAGGCATGCTTTTATTTCAATGTATATATAGAGGCAAGTTTACTCTAGAAACTTTAGCTGGAAGCCATCTGGATGTCTCAAACAATTTTGCAATAAAATAACATTAAACCCCTCAATTACTGAACATTGAATCAGTGAAGTGCTGACTCTTTTTGTTTGTGTAAACTTTTGACCGTTTATATAACCTTTAGAGCTTTTTCTTTCTGATGAGAAATGACTAACTTTGATCCCCAAACTCAACCCGTGTCCCTTGGGTTAACTATTTACAAACAGATATGCAGATAACAATTCCCAAATGCAGCTTTACTTCTGATTACTTTTACTATAAGTCAGAGAAGGTTAACTTTCTCTTTAATAGCACATACTATAGAATAAAATAACTCCTGTGACTCAGTTTATACTAATTGTCATCCTTTTCTTTGAACGTAATGGTAATTAACAACTAGGTCTCATCAAGTAATTGCTTCAACTGAAAAAAAACCTGCAAATAAAAACATGAGCAACACAGAAACCATCTCACACATGCACAATAAGATGTGTTTTTGATATTCATAATACCAAAGTCCATATTTTGGTTTCTGAAGGTCAAGGTGCAGTTTTTGGACATTTTGGTTATGTCAAACAACAGTTTTTCACACTTTTACTGGGGTTTTGTTTTTTCAAGAAACTAAAACACATGTCTATGGCCTCAAAAGAGGTAGATCTTCAACAAGTATTGCAGGACCAGGTTCTAACCTCAGTAAATCCAAGGAATGTCTCAAAACCAAACCAAAATCACAGTCTAGCTCCTGATCACAGTAAGCAAAACCAATATGATTATTTACATATAAGTTACTCCTTCAGTCCTTTAATTTTGTTATTTTTCAATTGATCCACTCAGTTTTCCTTCTGAATAGGAATTGCAGAAGATTTCTTAGCGTTACTTAATCATGACTGATGGAAATTCCCACCTGCTTCTGGATCTAATAAAAAAAGCTTATGTTCTAAACATTAATTTACCTACCAACAAAATGCAGCTGGCCATAGGTTTCAGAAAACATCAGGTTGAAAAGAACTCCCAGTGGTCTTTGGTCCAAAGCCCCAGAAAGAGCATGTTCAGCTTCTGAGCTGGATGAGACTGCTCAGAGGTTTGCCCAGTCAATATCTGCAAGGGTGAAGGCTTCACAGCCTCTCTGGGCAATGTGGTCCAGTGCTTACCCATCTTCCGTGAAAAATTGCTTTCCTTATGTCCACAATGTCTGAACAAAATCTCATTTGGATGTTCAGCTGCAATCCAGCTATAGCCATTGAGTTACTATCTATTTTCTCCTTGTAGCTGCTGTACATAGAGCATTATTTTATCCCACAGGCAGGGATAAGGGCAGGTCGACAGAGAATTAAAGATGCATTTTGCTGGAGCTCAGAGGTATTTACTGTCTAGTTATTGTGATTCTTGACCTTTGGTTAGAAACTGGTCCATCAAAACCACTGCACGATTTTCAGCAGCTGAGAACCTGATTCATTTCAGCTTTTGATGCACCTTTCTTCATTGAAGGAGACCAAAGTCTTGAGATAATATAGTTTCCAGTTTCTGAGTATTCTCAAATACATTAATTTTTTTTTAAAGTTACAAATCAGCAAATGGTCAATGTTCAATAAGTCATTTAACACAAAACAGTAGTAAATTTATTCAAAGTTTACCACATTATCTTATATCTGAATGATTCCTAAAGAGATATTTTCTTCCTTGCATATTACTAAAGTCAGGGAACAGCACAATGAAATTTATGTTACATTAAAAATAAACCACATTCCTTCTTCCCTGTATATAGCAAGAGCTCCATGCTTGATAATATATTTCAAAAATAGTGTTAAAACTTGATTGTTTCTCTGCATCTGGCATAAAGTGATAAAACAGGGAATAAAAAATTGGATAGCTGCCATTTCTTAGAGACAGACTTCCTATTTTCAGAAAGAATTAGAGACCAAATACACTTCTGTCATATAAACCTCATCTATGACAATAATGTTCATAAATAAAATATGTACAAAAAGGGAATACAAAAATCCACCATGTCACTTAATTATGCCATAAAAATAGGATGAAAATGTCACTAAATTCATTAACTGAAGAGTACAAACATCATATAACAATACTATAAAATATATCATATTTCTTATAAATATATATAAATATATATATTTATAAAATATTATAAGAACAGATCATTTTTATCTGAAGTACAGTCAAATAATATAAAAAAGACAGAAACATACTTCTTTTTTCGTAAAGAACTGCATTTGCTCTTCTGAATACCATTGCTGTTTTAGTGTTCTCAGACAATGTTAAACACTGTTGGTCTTTACTGGTAAATAAGAAGGCCCTGTTGAAATCAAGAGGAGAGAGCAAAGTAAGAAACAATAGCTGAATATATGCTTATTTTCCTGAACACGTTTTTGAGTGTTCAGTTATCATTTGAGCAAACACTACAGTTCAGTGATATTTAAGATTGAGTGATATTTTCAAATGACTGAGTATGCAGTTCACATTTTCAGTTGTCATTTTCACTCCTAAGTGTTCATGTCAAACTTAGGTTGAAAGGGAGCTACAAGAACAAATTATAACAAGGAATAAAAGGTTTATAACCTGCCAGAGGTTCAAGAGATCATGTTGAAGCGTATGTATGCACAAGGCACCCTGACCTCATTTCAAAAATATTAGTGGTCATTCAAAGAGTGAGACATTCTACAGTATGCAGCAGTTAGTTACCATGGAGCAGGTAAAACACAATCCAGGACCTTAAATTATCTTGTGGTAACCGTTCTGAATCTTTGTACATGAAGCAGTGTAAGCACTTTGTAAGACACAGCCATTTGTCTTTTCAGCAAGTGCCTAGGCTATAAACTGCAAAACTGAAGCAGATAGTGTAGCCTTTACAATAGCATCTAAGGAAACCTCCCGACAGGCTAAGTAATTCCTACAGCCGGGTTTTCTGAACCAAGAAAAGCGCAATATCAGCATGGCATTCAGTGGGTAGATCTATATCAGGAAAGCAAATAACTCACAAAGCACATTCTGTAGCCCTGCACCCAGGTGACATGGCCACAGTGTGCCTGTACTTGTAAATTCACACAGCCTCTTCCCAAAGGAGAGGGATCACATTTGGACTCATTGCTGGCTAACATGTCCATGAATGGTCTGGAGAGTGCTGGTTGTCCTAGGTCAAAACCACTCCAGGGCTGTTACCCCAGTTAAGCCCAGCTGTCAGTAAACTTAAATTTGTAAGTAAGGAAATAACTAATGGGCATGGCCCAATCCAATGATAAGGCGGGATAACAAGTCTGAAGTATTGATCTGAATAGATTCATCTTAGGTGAGGATGCTGCAGTGCTGGCTTGGTCTTAAAGCTCTTCCTAACATTCATCTTTCTTCCCTCAGATGCTTCCTGCCAGATAGCACCTGATCTTGCTTGATTGTAACAGTTCTTACATAATTAATTAAGGAGACCCTGGGCAGAAGCTAAGGAATGATATTGTGTCTGACTATGCCTCAAAAGGGAAAATTAATTCCCTGCAAACTGTAAATATATACTCTGAATATATAGACCTGCCCTCTCTGTCTTTCTCCCTACCCTCCTAAACCACATGCTACTGAAGCTCTGCCCTCTTTGTGGTTTTCAGAGTGAAGCTGGATCAAAGGGAAGGGGTGGTACTTCACACAGTCAGCAAACCCCTGTCATCCTTCAGGGTTACACCTTTTTAAAGTAAGTCTCATTTTCCCTTTTGATTTAAAACACAAAGTTACAGAATACATTTAAGAAGTCAGCACCAGTGTATCCCTGCCTTGAATAAAAGCATTAAGTAAGACCAAGTGCTCGAAACAGCCCTGCAGACAATCAGTATGCTGAGTTCAAAAAGGTGTGGTGCAGAAGTGGTAGATCAAGATCTCATGAAGATTGGAAGAGACAACTCCTCTGCCCCATATGTGAGGAGTGCCTCCCACCGCAGTAATGGATATCTCTCCTCACTGCTCCAGTTTCCTGCTATACTGCTGGAGCTCAATGGGCTCCAAGGCTTCGGTGCAGGGGTTCCAGAAGCCTTAGGCTGAGAGCAATAGGCTCCACTGCGGCAGAAGCCTGAGCAAAGACAGACATGGTACAGACTGTATCATCTGTATCATCAACACCTTTCATGGTTTCTAGCCCCTTGAGCCTGGTTAACACAAGTGCAGAGAGAGCCTGGCTGAAAGTAGGGTTTGGGATCATTAAGGCTTAGGTTGCCGTCTCTTTCTGAAAGTAAATAGAAGTTACCTAAGTCCAAATTCTAGTAAAATTCAGAATAATGGATTTATCTGCAAGATAGATATTGCAATGAACATAAGCAATGCCATTACTGCCGTCCTAAATTTCCAAGAAATCAATTATGACTTTGTTACAGAAAGAGTGCAAGACTCTAGATAAAACCATGTCAAGTTGGTTTGCAGCATGTCAAGCTGTACATCAAGATATTGTAATGTTTTTCAATAAAAATTCAACATAACTTTCTAAATTTCTCTGTTTCTTCTGTCTTCATCTATATGTTCCAGGCATTTTGTTTCTACACATCTTTTGTTTTTCCAGCAAACTTCGAATCCACACATACTCATAAGGAAAACCTCGAACATTCAGACTGCAGATAAAAAAGGCATATTTTTCCATCACCTGCAATAAAAGATATATGTGGGAACCAGTGGAAATTACCTGCAAGAAAACTCATCTTCATTTTCACATTTCTCCGCACATTCTTCTTCACTATTTGTCCTATAAAGTTGCTTCTTGGGGTTGAGCAACCAAGC
The DNA here is from genome assembly GCA_013397565.1 of Ptilonorhynchus violaceus. Taxonomy (NCBI): domain Eukaryota; kingdom Metazoa; phylum Chordata; class Aves; order Passeriformes; family Ptilonorhynchidae; genus Ptilonorhynchus; species Ptilonorhynchus violaceus. Next base: position 1,005,674 of record VZRJ01003728.1, read on the forward strand.
TCCCTCTGTTCTCACATAGCGGTCTAGGATGCTTCCTTGCACTAAAAGGAAAAAGAAAGAAAGGTGGGAAAATGGGAATGAGGATATGATTTATTTCAAACTCTCACATTAAATTCTTTGTCACCTGGTTGTGTAACATCACCATTTAATTGCTGGAATAATTGGCTTAATGGTGACAAAATACGGGTGAATCTTGCCTTCCTGGTATAGTAAAAGGTAGCATCTCTGAAAACACAATGTAAGGCAGGACAGAGAAACGGCCCGAACAGTGCTTTGATTCATCCTGAAAGTCATAACAAGTAGCACAAACCTATGGTATAAAGTAATGGGAACAGGGAAGATGACCCAAAGAGCAAAAGAAAGTGAGTTGTTTCAGAAAGAAAATATTGGCCATGCATACTTTGGAGAAAGTGGAGAAATGGGACTCAAGAAAGATGTGAAACAACGTTTTTCCATTGCTGTCCATCTATCCACATGGAATGAGTTCAGATTTATCAGTCACTTGTTTTTAAAGGCTCTTACTTTTGCAAGAAACAAATCATCGTCAGTCACGGTGGTTGTCAGATGTTCAGTTTGTCATTTTTGAAATAACCCTGTATTGAACTTACTTAATAATCAAGGTAGCAGTTGTTGCCCTCCACTGCAATGAATTAACACAAGACACTAGACTGGCAAATAAATTCACCTAACAACTTCTGGGCTACAGCTGTGTGTCAGATATATATGATACTAAAAAGTACAGCTATGTTTAATGGTAAACTCAAAAAACGTTCAAGAACAGTCCTCCTCATAAAGGGCTTTGCCATTTAGTATTTTCCTTTCCTGTTACAGCTATGGAATCTCTGAATGCACAGCTTAGTGCACAGCACTGTGCCTTTCATGACTTCCACATGCAGGGTCATGGAGTTGCATGAGTCCTGTGATTTTTACAGCCTCTTTATCAGAGCAGCATATGACTCTTCTGACGAACGTTTGGCTCTGGGAGTTACCTGTTCTGTAGGGTTTCAACCCCAAAGAGACACCCTGGCCCACGGTCATTGCAGAACATCTCAGTCCTGCTCTGTGTTTTTGTGCCTGGCTTTACGCAACTGCTGAATAAAAGGCATACAGGGGATGAACCAGACCGTGACCGGCGTCTCATGCATAACACCCATGCTCCAGCGAGGAACTTCTTCACTTTTTCTGACCCCTGTTTGTCTCAGCCATGGCTCAATGCCAGCAGGAGGGACAAAAAGCCTTATTGTCCCACTCAGACCCCTGGCCTGTGACCAGGGGATCCATTGGCTTGTTCAGTGATGTCTTTCCAGCTAAGAAAGCCAACAGCTCCTCCCTCTCCTGAGCAACTCTCTTTAGTGAAGCAGGCTCATATGCGTCCTGGTATTAAATTCCTTCACCTGAGAGATAGCTCAGCCTGCAACTGGGTATTTTCTTGAAGATCATTTTGCACCTACAAGTTGGAGCTGATAAAATAGAGATAAAAGCCAAATCATATGTCCTCTCACACAGTTTCAGAAGCAGAGAAGTTACTGAAGAGGTTTTTCTGCATGTAGATTAGGGAAGAGTTCATCCCTAAGGGATGACAATTTAACAGTATGCATGGAAGAAAAGGATAGCTGCTGGAAGAAAAAAAGAATAAGTGAAAAAGGATACAAGGGAATTTTTTGTGACAGGCAGACGAATCATTAATTCCACTAGTTATTTCAAAACAAAAACATTAAGAAGAAATTAGTTGTGAGAGAAAACATTAAACTAGGTTAAAACAATGTCATAGGGATGCTGCGATGCTCTCCACAAGAAAAAGAAAAACAAGTAAAGAATTCCTGTTATGGTACAGCCTTAACGCAAACTTAATTCTTTTCTGTTTTGACATTTTTCAATAATATTGTCATTATTATTACAGCATTTGATTTTAGAAATATTGACAGGGTCAAAATGAATTTGGGTCATAAAGATATTTTTCCCCTTTTCTATTATATTTACACGATACTTTCAGAAAAAGAAAGGAAAATATGCAATCTGAATAAAAATCCAGTAAATTTTCTTGCTACCATTTTTTGTATGTCTATTGTATTTTACAGTCTCAGAAAGATGTATTACTATCTTATTAAGTAATGCAAATATTTACTGCCATTTGATAAAGGATTTGCAAACAAAAGTATAGTATTTCAGATAAAAGCCCAAATTGTTTCTTTTCCTCCCCCATATAAAATTCTTCCTTAATTGAGAAAGGTATTTGATTTGACTGAGGCTGTTCTTCTGCAAAAGCAAAGCTTAGAAACTAGAATTTAAACTAAGATAAAAATTATTACTACTAAATAACAGATTTTTTTATGCTGCAGCATGTCTCTAATATTTCCAGCTAAAATCTACCTATATGTTTTCCTAACTGTTACCTTTTTTTATATGTCAAACCACACATGTAAAATGTTTGTTTATTTTATTGCATCTTCATATATGCATTAGCACACTCATAACTGTATTTTTTACTGGAATCACAACATACTGTTTGGTTATACAGACACCTGAAAGAAGATGGTTGATCTGAATCTCATAATTCATTGGAGTTTAAGGTTTTCAGGACAGAGAATATTCATATCTATGAAACCCATATAAATATATCTAAAGAGCACTATTTAGTTCTTGTGTGTTACAAATTTTTTGTACCTCCTTCCACAGAAATATCTTTTCATACCAAAAGTATTGCAGAAATTAATGTTGTTCAGATTTTGGTCTCCTTATCACATGGAATGAAAAATTTACTGCTAAGATTGTGGTTATGAAAAAGACAGTTGTAGAAAATTGCAGTGTGTAGAACAAGTTTTTCTTTCCTTTGCGATTCTGTTTTGCACAAGCGTTAACAAATTTTAAAACAAACAAAATAAGGATCACAGTGCTTGGCAATAACAGAGGAAAAATCCCTGAACCTAAGATAAAAGGCTGCTGAAACCAGAGGTAGCCATGTCTTTCTAAAAGCCTTTGCCAGGCTGCTTCCCAAAGGTGCCCCCATCTCTGGCCACGGGAAATGTTTACCAGGAGCCATTAGCTGCCCATGCAGACACCAAAGCTGCTGCTTTTCTGGTGTCTCTGATGAACACAGCTCTGAAGCAGCCACAGCTCTCACTCTGTTCAGCAACAGCAGCTCTTGCTGGCCAGCAAGCCTCAAATCCATCATCATTCAGGGAAGTTGTGCAGCAGGGATTTGGGGAGCTACCTTCACCACATAGAGCTTGCAGTTTGGCCCCAGTCTCACCTAGGCAAGCAGAAGGCAAAGGACTCTTACCTGAGCTGAGCAAGAACAGAAAGAGAAAGGCAGCTTTCCTAATCCCCATTTTGGCCAAGCTGGAGGGTGCTGGAAGTTGTGTGTGTCGGTGCACAAAGTTTTATTGACTCGCACTGGAGTGAGGCAGCATCAAACAAACAAGGCAGGAGGATTAAGTTAATCATTCTCCCATGCTGTTCCCCCCTTGCCGTGGTGTGGCTGTTCAAACAACCTTGAATTGGATGGATTACCAAATCAGATTCAATCATTTCTACTGGATGCTATTAAATGTGAAGGAACTTTCTTGTTTTGCAGGGTATGTTTTGTTCTCAAATGGTTAGGTTCTCCTGTCTTTCTCTGCTAGAGAAATGACAGGAATAATGTTGTTGGAAAGCATGGGAAATCATGTGTCTGGGCAGAATTTGAATTTTTCTTGCCACTAGAGTCCCAGTAATAGATTCAGCCATACATACCTGTATTGATTTATAAGGAGCAACTTCTATTTAATTTTAGGGTAAGCACGATTATAAGATTCAGATAATATCAACTCTGTAAAATAGCTTAATATTACTGCTTTGCTAAAGAATTCATTCGTCTCCTTGACCTAGAGTCTTCTTTTTTCCTTCTATTTGGGAGTAGGACTTAATTTTCATTTCATTTAAACTTTAGATTCAAGAGGCTACTCTAAACCTTAAATATTAGGTTTAAGAAGCATAGGTAGCAATTTAGTTTTCTTCCTTACCAGACATTTAACCCCACACTGCATGAACAAACTCATCCAGTGAGGGTGTCAGACTTTGCTTATCTGTGTGTTATCCTGATTTCAACATCTGCATTTCCCAAGCAGCCTTTACCTTGGAAAAGTTGCACTGCAGCACCATTTCACGGCTTCTCTTGCATGTTAACACTCTGGTGTTCCTTCAAAAAAACTTACTGAAGTATCAAATGTGCTAGTGACTTGCCAGAGGCAGGATCGGGATGAATATTGGATGAGGAGAAGAGACTTGAATGGACACTGCTGGATCATGCAATTCAGTCTTCTGCAATAGAAGGCCAAAAGTTTACAGAATCACGAGTTCCTTCTAAAAGCTAACGAGGCTACCCTCTTCTTTGTCATCCTGCTTGCTTTAAGTAGAAGTTACATTGTACTGAGGGCTTGGGATAAAGTTAGGAGTGCAGGAGTAAATATGTGAGAGAGGCATTCCAGCATGAGAACTAGATTAGATTCTATTTTATTGATTATGTGAAAAATCTAGAGCTGACCTTGCTTGTGGTCCTATGCTACTTTTCTCCTGTAGGGTATTGTAATGCCATGTTATTTGGTTGTCTTGCATGCTTGAATCTGTTTTAATGCAACTTGTGAACAACAGCAAAGTGTGGGACATCTGTAGAGGCTTGGGATACCACTAATGTTAGTCCAAGGAAACAAAGCAGATGGGCCCAAGAGAGGAGCTGATTGGAGCTGGACTCATCTCAGGGAAACGCTTGAAGGGTGACAGGGAGAATGGGTCAGATACAGTGTAATTATATGCGGGATCAGACTTATCAGATTTTAGGAACTGTTACTCACTGGGAAAGAAAGATAAAACAAAGGAGCAGAATACCAAGTAGGCTTTACAAGCAAGCAGACTTTTGAGAGCTATTCATCTGGTTTAGCCTCACATGTTTTTAACAACCTTAACCCCATTTCCAATTCTTCCTCCAGACCCTGGTTTCCCTCTCTCCTGCTCCATATTCCCTGACTCCCTTGCCACAAACACCATCTGCTTGCCAATCCCTATGTCTCCTTCCCATCAGGTATTATCAGAGGGTTTTTTCCTTACTTCAACGCAAAATTTATTTTCTGCTCAGCCTTGCCCTCCTCAGCATCTCTGGCATCTTCCCCGTTTTTCTGTATCCCCCATTTCCACTGAGGTACTCATTGAGTTGCTGTGTTGCAGTGCACATCTGGTGGTTAAAGTCTAAGAAAAAAAGGTGCATAGGCGGGTGAGTGCAGCTGTTTCTCTTGCATGGTAAGGTTTGAAAAGCTGTGAGTCTTAACTGAGTTTGTAAAACTCGTCAAGAAACACTATGTGTTAAAGATTTTAATCAGATTAGCTTTTCCTCCTAGTTTTCAAAACCAAATAAGCTAATTGTGGTAGCTAAGGATTTGTTAACCCATGTCCAGGATAGTCTGGGAAAATATGCATCACATAAGCAAACTCTTTTGCAAGCTTTCTTCATGTTAAAGGTCTACATATACTCCTTCAGAGTCTATACTCCTTCCTTATGGTCTATAGCAGTTGCAAGTTTTAGGCTTGGCTCTGGTTCTTCTCTCCATCTCATTGCCTCAAATCTGATTAAAATGCACCTGCATTGGTGTGGATGCTCTGAAGAAAGGAAAGAACAGTCGTATTGCCTGGTCATTCAAAGATGGCAATGCAGATTTGAAGAAATATTATTAATCTCTGTCTTAACGGATCTGATCCTGGAAAACTGGACTTGAGAATATTTTCAGCCATTGTTCCTGGTACAAAAATGGTCATTCTATAAGTTTTCCACAAGCAAATGACGAAAGAGAGGTGTCTTTCATCTGCCAGACTGGCACTCCTCACTTATCTTGTGACAAGGATGTCATCTCTCAAGGCATTGTGTTTGAAATGATCTCTTGTAAACTGCTGATTTATTTGGCTCCTTTTGTCCCTTTCTTTCTTGCCTCTTTCCCACACAGATAGATCCACACAGTATCTAAATCTTTCCCCTGTTGTGGTCTTGTGGTGTTTGTTCTCATTTATTTGATCATTGTGAGGCCCATCCATAGGTGGAAGTTTATCAGATCTTATTTCAGAATCAGGGTACATTAGTTAGCACAGTGGTTAAAATATAAACAACAGCAGGAGGCTTTTTAAATAGAAGTTGACCCTTGAAATTGGGCTTTCTGTAAGTTTGGAAAAATACCCCCAAAAAAGAAATTGCAAACAATGTCAGAACACAAAGCAAATTTTTTTTAATAAATTCACATAAACATAAATTCTCTAAATTTCAGAATCAGAAAATGTCAGAAAACTGCTACTTAGATATCGCTTACTTACTAAGAGGAGAGAACCAAAGGCAAGATTCAGTAGCCTTTGAAAATCTTGAAAGGAAGAGAAAATTTCAAAAGGCATCTTTAAGGAAGGGCAATTCCAAAAGACTGGGGTGAGCATGAAGTAAAGGAGCTCTTGTAATTGCTCCAAAGAGTAGTGCCATGACATAGAGCCAGGAGCAGCTGGGAATTAAGGAAGGTATTTTTACTTTATTTTCAAACACAACCAGAAAAAGTAACAAAAGTAAGACTTACATAGCCCTGATTCACAGAGCCAGAGGAAACTTTGAGCAGCAACTCCAGGTGGATAACATGGATAGCTTCTAACAGCAAGAGCTGCTGAATGTAAGGTAGGGAGGAGTTCAGGAGGGGAAAGGTAGCCAAGTTAAAAATAAATTCTGTCCTTGCTCTGCACATGAAAGAACAGAGAGGGCCGAAGACCTGGTAGATATACTCACCTTTGCGATTTCTGGCCATAGACACTAATGTATCCAAGGAAAGGAGAGTGACGGTAAGGAGATACAGAGAGAATGTTTTTCCAGTAGTGAAAACTTCCGTCTTTGAAATGTTCATTTGTTCTGGCTGCTGCCAAATGCAAGAAACCAGCAGAATAAAATCAGGCAGACATATGAGAAGAAAAGTCAAGAAGTGAGCAAACTGAGTGCCATATTTATAGCAGAAAGATCTAAAGGATTAATTATTGGAGTTTCTGCATTGCTGAAAAAGTACCTGGAAATACAGGGAGCCTGCAATTGCCTTTAACAGGGGGGTGAAGAGCATTATTGCCATAGAGAATCTGACAGTGGCCTTTGCTGGAGGTATATACGAGAAAATGCAGTTCTTTCCACACCTCATAAGTAAGCAGCTAAAGAGTGAATTCAGATGTAAACACTTACAAATATTGGGTAGTACAGCAGCCAGCATTTAGCACACAGTGTGCTACAACTCTTTGTACATGAGGGACAATTCCACCACGTCGCTGCTAGATGAGAGGGTAAAATCATTCTTCATTTCCTAGACAGGGAACATCAGAGAAACCACAGCTAAGCTAAAGGATGGTGAACAGCAGAGTGAGCCTGTGGGCAGCTTTGAGTCCTGCTTGAGTGCTCCAGCATGTAACACTCAGTACTAGCACTGCTTTAGGAAGTGGTTCAGCAAAACCACCGTGGTCATCTGCTGTAGCCTACTCCACCCATGTCCCACACCTAAACTCGTCCTTTCTTGGTCTTGTTATTCTCCTGCTGTACTGCTGTCACCACCCTGCTGAAGAGTGCTACCCACTGTTTACATGTGGGGCTGCACAACACAAACAGAGAAGCAGCACATAATAGGGCCTGAAATGCAACTTGTATGTCTGATTTTCTTTCTAGTTCTGTGTTCTTCTTGGAAGAGTCTGTAAGAAAGTGAGTGTCTGTTTGCATTCAGGCTCCTCAAAGACTGGTGCACACCAGGTCATGGCTACACTTTTTTGTGTTTAGCAGGCGAGTGGTTCCTGTCTCTGCTGCTCCAAGTCACAGGACTCAGCTGTGACCGCTGTTCTGGAGCCCACGCAGAGGAAGGGTTGTTGAACTCTTATCAGTCCTTCCTCTCACACCTAACGGTGCAACTTAACCCTTTGACCACTCTGTTCAAAATATATTACAGGCTTTACTTCAGGTGAGGGGGGTGTTCACAACACTAGGCTATGAGTGGGATATTACCCTACACAATTTTCCTGCTATTCTGGTTGACTGAGTTAAGAAAAAAAAAGTTATGTGTACCTCAGTTCTTAGGCTTCATGCAGAACCTTTGAGTTTCTGAAGCTATTTCTAAGCCTTGAAAGTACAAATTACATGCATTATACTCAAAGTTAGGTTATTCTTACCTCACAGTTATCAGTGCTTTCAAAAGTAAATCCACCACAAAATACATGATTTTTCATACTTCTGTTCATAAATTCAGGGTGATTACATATTTCATTTTCAAGTGCAGGGGATTCAATGTCTTTTAATCTGTTGTCTGTATTGATACTGTTGTGAACAAGCAAGAAAATATAACAGTTATAAATTATAGCCTGTGTGTTGTGATCCAGTGAAGCCTCAGTAGTGAAAGGACTGGGATCCATTCCCAGCTCTACTATACTCTCTGAGATCCTTGAAGGACCTTATTAAATCTTTCAACGTTTTTATGCTTGGATCATACCCAGAATTAACAAGCAGAGGCTATTTTACTTTGCAAAGTGTTACTAAATAAATAAAAAGACATGCTTAATAATCAGAGCCATTGTACTGGTTTCTAGTCTTTCATGATGGTGCAGTAGAAATTACTTATTTCTATTTCTATTGCTTATTTCTATTTTCTGATTTGAACTCTTTCAAACATAAGGTGTTTTCCAGACAAGCAAGATTTTGCAAAACCAAGGTTGAAATTTTCCAAAACATAGTTTATTTAGATGTAGGATTCTGTCTCTGCTCCTCCTCCCCTGCTGATTTCATTACCAAGTTACATGACATGGCAGGACTCTCTTTCCCACTGCTTAAGTGCAAAAGTGGTCCGTTGATTTTTCCATCCTACTAGACTTCAGAAGAAATCTAGCCTGTAGCATTTTTTGGTGGCCATGATCACTAGAAGATAGGAAGCAGCTGCCACCGTGTTGCAAGCTGAACAAAAAAAAAAAAAGAAAAGAGAGAAAATTGCAAGGTGGGAGAGAGGAAAAAGTTGAGAGGAAAGCCAGTAATTACTGTCTATGCTAGAGAAAAGTGTTTCTTACTAATGCTGATGAGTTACACCAATATTAGAGTGATTATTCTTGTATTTATTTTTATAACACCAATTTTGTTGCTAAATGACACAAGAAGGGGAAGAAGGTACAGCAACCTATGCGGAAGCTTTATGGTGAAACTCAGAGACAGGGACATGCTTTTTTTTTTTTCCCCCCGAATTCTGTGTGTGCACACACAGAGAAGAATCCATTGGCTTTGTTTTACAGGTGGATTATTACAAAGGTGGGTCTGGCAAATGGGGTGGTAAAGGCAGCCCTTGCATATAGCTCAGCAAGGCCGAGTGCGTATGTGGGAGTTGGGACTGAATGAGGACAGATACCAGCATCACTGCTGGAAGCTGCAGGGATGAGGAATTGCCTCAGCAAACTCCTGCTGCAGCAAAAGCCAGTCAAAGGGGACAGGGTATTCTCAACCCTCAGCTTAGGTGGAGTGACAGCTGGGCAGCAGGACACCACAGGGTTGATTTTTAATGCTAGACTGTGAACAAGATACAGGTAAGGTTTTGCTGACATTAAAAACCTTCAGGTTGAACTCATTTTGTCTGCACCCCAAAGATGGCCGGATCTGGGCAAGCTCTGATGTAAAGGATTCATGGTTCCCAGGATGCCACCTTGTCTATCATACAAGACCTTAAGGCTGGTACTTGGGCTTGGTTTTAAGACTTGCCCATGTATCATAGAATCACAGCACAATTATGGTTGGAAAAGACCTCTGAGATCACTGAGTCCAACAGTTGAAAAACAGTGTTTTGTTCATTTTGCTTTCAATCATCAAACCATTTAGACGTTTAATTAGCAATTCACTAGGTTTCATTTCGAGTTCATTTTACTCAGAAATTAGTCTGAATGTCAACTTGCACTGACTTCTAAACATCTTTATAAACTTCTTATGTGACTTCGATAGAACAGTGCATTTAAGTACGACAAATTAAAGCTGAAGTTCTTATTTTTGGGCAGATACCAAAACTGACTATAGCACAGTAGCAGCACATTGCCCTAAGAGAGGCAGAATTACCACATAACTCAGTGCCCATCACTGCAGAAATAAACTGCACGTTAGGTTGAATGCAAAATTTCAGTACAAAACTGAGACTTTTCATGTTACTTGGCCCCAGATGTTTCATGACAAAATGACATCCAGTCAAAACACATCCAGTTTTCTTGGAGTTTGAATAAATTTTAAAAGTTACTGCAAGCTATCTCACCTTTGACTGCTATTTAGACATGTGCAAGCACAAAGTGCTCTCTACAAAAACCAGCTCCTTCCTATGCATTGGCCAAGTGCAACACATTCAAATGGATCATCTAGAATCCATCTAGAAAGGCAGACTCTTGGACTTCAGTACAAGTCAAAAATTGTGTTATCCCATTGTTAATCACAAAAGGATGAAAACTTTTAATGGCTTCGATATAAAAATATAAATTTTACAAAACAGTAATGTTTTTGATAAATATGACTTGAAAATTTGTCATGAAGGCAGACAAATTTACATTGGTTCATTACATTGGTACCTCTCAGACACCTTCAGTGAAGTTTTAGCAAGACTCCACAACAGATTGATTAGAAACAAGGAACAGCAAGGGTGCACGACACCATTTTTGCAATAGAATTATTAAAGTATTTCCCAAGTTAAAAAATGGCCACTCTTTTGCTGAAAGTAGTGATTCATACCCAAGAAACCAGCGGAAACATGGAAAGAAACAAACCTTAATAAAATACTGAAGAATAAAATATCCCAGAGAAACAAAAAATAATGTTTAAAATGGTAGGCTTGAAGACTTTGAAAAAAAAGAGTTATGAGAACCTACCAAAGGACTACAAATTAAAGTCTCCAAACTGATCTTATAAAAAACCCCAACCCTTTAAAAGAAAGAAAAGGCACCAGAACCACATGATGTGTTGAACCACATCAACAATTACATTTTGAAAAAAAAACAAGTACATTTTAAAGAATAAATTACTTTTCTGAAAAAAAGATTGTGGGAAGTAGTCTACAAATAAAATACTATTAACCTGAGGGATATTCAGGAGATTAGTTACTCTTTATTAAAGGTTATTGTACAGCCAATAGACAGCACAAAAGGAAAACTATTTAATTAAAACACACAAAAGCAAAGGTTAAGCATGGTTACCTATCTTAAGCAAAGATGCATTAACCATACAAGGGGAACAGTGGTATTTTGAAAAGTTAAAAAGCAACAATGCTGCACTTAGTTACAAATAAATTCTAGCTCCAATATCTAGCGTTTCCAGGACACTTCAGAAAAGTTAGACTTAATGACATGTACTGTTACACTGCCATCTTGTGGCCAAGTACCCGAAGTTTTCCAATAACCTGCTTTCAAAAAGACTTAGCATTTTTGTTCTGAAGACAGGAAAACATCAGTAGAGATTTAGCTATACCTCAGGAGATGTTGCTCAAGAAGCACTAACTTTACTGAAAACACAATAAAATTTTTCTTCAGAGGGTTCATGACCTAATTGTCTGGACACAAAATTTGAACCTATGCCTTCTGAAACCTTGTTTTCTGGCCGTCGAACAAAATGAGTTTATCTTCTTTTCCTCATGTTGCAAAATAAATAAATATATATCCTAGTATGTTGAACATATTGGTGCACAATCTGAGGTGAAAGGGAGTGTTCATGTGACTCTCCTCATAACTTCAGCCCATTTAGAAAGAAAAAGAAAATTACCTATTAAAAAATGAGGAGTCTTACATTTCCTATGAATACCAGATCCTAGGATTGTGCCACTTCATAGTTTCAGCCTTGCTTCAAGTCTCTGCATTAATATGATGACTAAGACTTGATTTCCTTAAAACATTTTAAAGTGCTAAATTGGAAACACGTTCAAATAGGGCAAAAAAAAGTAGGTTTCTTTAAATGTTTTGTTGAATATAAGAACTTTTTGCATTTGGCCTACATGAAAAAACTGTAGTGAAATCAGTTTTCTGCATTACAGAATTTTAGCTCTGGGAGAACTATCACCCACAAGAAAGTGATTAAACACAAGAAAAAGAAAATCCAAATTGGTCTTGTACCCACTCTGGAAAACACTTTGAGATGGTAACTATGGCTCAACAAAGTCAATAAGGATAAAGAACATTCTTAAAACATGCAAAAGCTCTTTTCTGAGAAAGGACTGCTTATGTGTGCCCCTGCACTAAGGGCACTGACTTCAGGAGTAGGAGACAAGTCAAGGACTGAACTAACATAGAAATCTTTTCAGTTCAAAGACTTTCTGATCTCTGAGAAGCCGCCACAGAAATTTAGATTGCCAAATAAACACGTACAGACATTTCTACTGCCGATATCCATCTATTTGGGGCACACCAGCTTTCCAGCACAGTTAGTCCTTATGACTTGCTTTCAAAGCACTAGAAATTTAGCATGCAAGATGCAATAATGTCAGGATGCAGAACATCTTGCACAATTTGTCTCTAATTATTAAAGGAATTAATGACTGACTTTAATTTTTTGACACTTCTTTTTCTTATCAATATCATATATTTAAAATTCTTCTTTCAGTTCCTCCATAAATTACTCAAGCTTCAACTTATGTCAAACAATCACATCGTTTGCTCAGAATACCGAATACCAGAAGCTCGATTATATTTTGCTGTCAAGAGGAAATAACCCACTAATCAGTTAAACAAATAACTTCTGCCAAAATATCACTGTACCTTTAGGGCTCTCTGAGTTATCCAACCCTATTTTGTACACTCGAGTGACACCTAGAGGTTGTCCCTGCATGTGACAGATTTTACCTTTTGCTGAAAGCAAGGCTCTGACAAGAACCTTGTTCCATTCTCCATCATCCTGGAATTCCTGCGAGATATTCAGAACATATCTGATGTCTACAAACTTTGTACCTGTACACTACAATATGCCATCTTTGTTCATGTCCCTTTTTTACCTCCCACATATACCAAATGTAAGATTCTGTGAAGCCTTCTCTGCACAAGCCCCTGCAACTGAAAAATCGGGTGAATACAGTGAGCACATGCTTTTGAATCGGTTGTAAAACTCCATGCATCCATAATTACTGTTCTGTCTTCTTCAAAAGTTTTGCTCTTCTCCTTGTAGCAGAACAAGAATTGCACACTTGTCTCTGCTTTTGGGCCGCATGTGTTGTGTTTGGAGTATGCTTTTTCTTTGGTCTGTTCCACAGGCCATCAAAGCACAGACAAAACTCATCCTGTTATTTTGGGGAGTGTACAGGTTCCCAGGCTGGAGCCCTTAGGTGCTGCTCCATTGCCTTTGCAATAATGAGTAAAGCCCAAATATTGTTAAAAAATTTCACTGTCAGGAAATAGAACAAAATAGATTTGTGACACTGACACTGGAATACATACTGCTGCATCTTTAGCTGTAATGGAGGTGTGATTAGCAGCTTTGGGAACTGTTTAATATCAGCAGGTCATGTCATGCACTACGCAAAGTACACTGGAAGAATTGTAAGACATAGGACCTTGTAAGAAGTAACACGGGGTAAAAAAATCTTTACATCAGCACGTTAAACCTTGGCTTACAGTAGCTTTCTATATGGAACATTCTTAACTTCAGAATAGTGATTTTTTTACTGTCCCAGGATGAAAGTACCAAATTTAACATAGACTTACTGGTTTTATCACAGAATCTGTTCTTTATGAGTAAGAGCGGCAGTGCTGTCATCTGTCTCTATCCCCCTAAAATCCAACTAAAGTCAGCTGAAGAGATCAGACGTATTTGCCTCTGCCATGGAAAACAGGCCTGACCACTACTTCCTTATAGACCTCAGACTGCACAAATACCTTGCGTTCTTCAAAGGTATAATGGCCACAGAAATCTTTAAGACATTCTCATGAAACAAGTGTTCCTGGAAACTTGACACAAACTTATACTAGTAATAGAAAACCTGTTGATGTGTAGTGCCAGGATTATGGAGGCGGCTTTGTAGCCCGTTACTGCTGCTGACAGGTCAAATATTAGACGAAATCAGATCTGCTTTCTATGTCAATGATTAAACTAACTGGTTTTGAGGTAACCATAACTGAGGCTCCCAGCTGCCATAGGCCACTCACTCTGCCAGGCTCAGCATTTGTCAAGCCCTGGGGGACTTCTGTGCTCTCACATTTTAACAGATTTGAAAAAGTAAGAACTTTCTTCAGTCTTCCTTTCAAAAAAGACATCTGGCAATAGCCTCAACATTTACCATCTAAGAATTATACCCCTACATAGCCTGGGACTTTATATGGTGGACACCAATCCACATCTTAGGGGGGAACCATTTTGTCATGTTCTCTACATTAAAAGTTGGGGCTAAAATTTGGATTAGAATTTTTCTGAACCCTGCTAAGCTACAGACATAAAAGTGTGGCCTTTGGCAAGGGTATTTACCTTATGACTAGCCCTGAGACCATTTTAAGCGTCTTGGTTACTGTAAAAGCTAGCAAGAGATCTCTCATCTAATTATACATCAAATATAAACATAAGAAATAATGACACAACCATACAACATAGTTAGGGAAGAACATCTGGATTTCTGGTCCAATCACCTGTTCAATGCAAGGCCAGCCTGAAAGTGAGATCAGGTTGTTCAAGGCCATTATTTAATGGAGTTTGGGGTACTACCAAAGACAGAGATATAAAAGAATGGAGATATACTAGGGATAAAAAGAAGCACAAGAAATGCTGAGGGGTTGGTTTTTGTTCGTGTTATGCCAAGGCAACCCAGGACACCTGCCTTATGAAAAAAGAAATATCCTGACCTATCGGTTGAGTGCATGTAAGCATTTGAGAAAGCAGAGGTCAGGTAAGTAGAAAAAGAGACAGTAGCAGGTGTCACTAGTAACCCTTGAGGAAGAAGGCAGCAAGGTTTCCGAATGTGCATTCTTTTGGCAGCCAGTGTAACTCATTGACAGAATGTGAGGGGCTCTATGTTTGGGAACTGTGTCACAACCACAGGATCACAAGCATTTGCTCACCTCTAGGTTGTAAAAATTGCTCACTGTCAACCAAAGGCTAATTTTACCCAACTTCCCTTCTGAAAAAAACTTACCACGTTCATCCAAAACCTTGAATTAATTTCTCAAACCTTTTAATGCATGAGGGACCTTTGACATCTACAGTTTTAACCAATTTTTACACAGAAGAAATGAACATACAATTTTTCCATGACAGCAATGGTATGCTATTATCCCTAATGGGAAAAAAAACCAAAAAAACAAACAGTGATTAATCCACTACTAAGTAAGACAAGAAATAAGTTTCTCCAGCATCTGCATAGCTCGAGGACGTCCATTTGCGCTGCCTTTTGCAGAAAGCTGGTGTCCATTCCAAACACTTGCCAGACGCCCTCCTGACTCCGACAGAGCCCGTGATCCAGAGACTTTATTCTTCCGCAAGCAACTTCTGTTACTCTTAACTCTGAGAGCTAATACGTACGTACGACACTTTTTATTCAATGCACCATAAGGTATCACTGGAAGGGCTCCCGTTTCTAATGATTTTCACGGTCTTTTTTTCCTTTTTTTCCCCCGAATTCCAATCTCACGTTTCCAAAATGGTTTTCGCAGCCACCGCATCACGCAGGAGAGGAGAACAATTCCAACCTCATGTCTCCAGAAAGGTTTTCGTAACCAGCGATGACGCGTGGCAGGAAAAGGAGCAGACCCGGAACGCGGAAGGGGGCACCGCTGAGCCAAGCGCCGAGATCCTGTCGTGTAAACCACGCTGCCCCTCACATTACTTTAGCCACGCGGCGGGCACTGCCTCCCGATGCGGCGGGAGGCGGCACGGGGCCCCTCTTCCCGCCCCGCTTCCCTGCGCGCCTGCGCCGCGCGCGCCGTTTCCTTGGAAGCCGGGATTGTTTTGGGCGGAACCACCCGCGCGGCGCTGCGGAGGGGGAAGCGGGGGCAAGGAAGAGCCCACTGGCAGGGAAGGGGGGAGGCGGGGCGGCCGCAGCAGCCGCCCGGCCACGTCGCGGCCGCCACGGGAGCGGACGGGGCTGGTGTGAGTGATGCCCTCGGCGGGGAGCGGGGCCNGGCGGCGGGCGGGGAACGGGAACGGGAGCGGAGCGGGGCGGGCTGGGCGGTGGCCAGCGCGGGCCGAGGTCTGCGGGCGGGTTCGGCGCGCTGCGGGAAGAAGCGGGAGTGGGTCGCGCAGCTGGCGAGGGTGCCCGGATTAACCCCGGAGTTGTCCCGGAGTGACTCCGTCGGGCCGGCGGAACAGGCGGCCTAGGGCGAGCCTCGTGCCTGTCGCTGTCTGGTCGCGGCGCGGTGGCACGGGGCGGTACCGCGGGAAGCCGTGATCAGATCGGCGGTGTTGCCCCCTCCCCTCTCTTGAAAAGCTTTGTCGTCCACTCGGGTGGCACTGCGTGGGCAGTTCGTAGTGAACAGACAGTGCTTCTCCATGCCTGGCACCTTGAGCTCCAAAGCGGGGATGCCTCCCTCGCACGTCATCTACGCGATGCACCCGCACATCACATCCTCGTTAGCTAATTCCATCGGTTAGTCCAGTTGTGCTGTGTCGTGGGAATGTTCCTTTATATCTTTTTAATCTCCCACTATTCTAGGCAAAGCAAAATGCCACACTGCAAATTAAAATACTTAGGGTGGTCTCTTGCTGATAATTTTCGTAATTATCATCTGAGGTAAGGCAGAGACTTAAAATTTAATAAACAATAGAAGTCGGCTGTATTTCCTTATATATAGAACTGTATTCCTTATATAGAACTGAAGTCCATAATTTTGTCATCAGGGCAGACAGTCTGTTTGCACCTTTCTCTTGTCTAAAGGTGCCAAATTTCTGGGGGGAAAGTCCCAATCCAACAGTTCCTCTGAAGCAAAAACTGTGATATGTTGCTACTAGAAAACTGAGGGTAGCACCAGCTTTTTGAAACATCTTTTTTAATTAGTGTGAGCTCGAGGTTTTTACAGGCACATCTAAACTCATAGAAAGTTACTGCACTTTTATTAGTGTTTATTTGACATGCAAGTACATAGGTGTGTTTACCTATGGTCAGTCAGTTCAAGCTGTCTTGTCAGTTTTCTGGACTTAAATACTGAACTTTCATTAATAAAACCAGATCGGTTTTACAGAAAGGTTGTCTATTAACTTGGAAGAGATCCAGTCTGATCAGACAAAAATGCAAAATTAGTGTCAACTGAGTTTGTTCAGATTGGGGCACAGTGGTTGCTGAACTTTGACATATGATTAAATCTCTCCTATTCTAAAGTGAGATTACACTAAGTAAACAGCCTTGTTCTTATCCTTGTTGATTAATGATCTATATTTACACAAGTGTGATAGTTGCTTTAATGCACCGTGTCAAAGATCATGAAATTCTGAATTGGAAATGCGTGTTAAACAATAGGGCTGTCATTAGAAGACTTTATCTCTTCATTTTATTGCCATAACAGGATAGAGACTTACTGACAATGACGCACTCATTGGCGAATTTTGCTAATTATGCGTTTTATAGAGAGTGCTTGTAGATGTGAGGTGAGCTTAGCCTTTGTTCCATTATAATCAAAAGTATCTACAAAATTAATTTACCTCTAAGTTGGTTGGGGTTTTTTGTGGACTGATTTATTTAAGCTTTGACCATAAATTTATTTCCACATTTAGAATAGGTATGCACTTCTCTCATTTTGTTTTTGTTTTCTCTCATATTTTTTGTTTTAAATTTAAGAGCCCTTCAGCATTTCATTTCTTGTTTGTAATTAGTTTTTGAGGGCTTGTGGAGATCACTCAAATAATCATAAGATACTTTTCCATGTTCCTGTGGTCTTCAGTCAGTGATTAAAGTGATAGAATCTGCTGTATTTTATAAACATATTTAGTTTTCTACTCTTCTAAATTATGTGTTTTCTAGCCAACTGGGAATTGACTACTTGGAAAGCAGCACTTAGTAACTGTAGTACTTTTAAAATGCCCATTTGATGTAACTAAGTATAAATTGCAAAATCAGTTTTATTTTTCATTGGTGTTTTCTGTTTTCATTTATTTTAAGAAGTGTGGTTTTTAACAGTTACTGGTTTAGTTGTGACAGTAAAGCTTTGCTTTAGGAGTCAGAACATGTTTTAGTTAGTGAAAATATTGTAACCTCATCAGTGTCATTTTGAAGCATATTGCAAAACTAAACACTTCTTTTTCTTCCAATGAAGTCTGTTCGGCTGTCCTTGCTCTTTTCAAACATCCTTAGATTGCTGGATACTTAGTATAAATGTTTAAGACAAGAAGTAAACTAATTACTCTTGGCATCCTACTAATCAGCATTTCTTTAATCCCAAATCAACCTGAACACTTTGCCTTTTTTTCCTTAATTTGGTTTAGTTCGGATAGCCAGCAGGCCAAAGCACTGCAAGTAATGAGGTGAAATGACCTGAAAGTAACAGGCCTATGCAAGTAACACTGTGAAGGAGACTGGTGTGAGGGTATGGTGGTGCAGATGCTTGGAGACCCAAGTGTAGCCTCAGCTCTTGCCTGTGCTGGTAGGATGTGTGTGCCCAGGAGTGACTTCTAGTGCTGAGGCCAAGTGCTGTGTTTGGCTCACTTTACTGCTATGAAATTCCCTCAGCCTCAAGTCAGAGTGGCTGCATGCAAACTGCCTATTAGTAATAATCCATAATAACTCCTAAACTGTATCCAGGCATAGTTTGGGTAAGTGTTAGTTGGCTTGGACCATACTGGTGTGAGAATAATGCAACCATATGGCCTGACAGTATTTAATGCTATGTCTTAATTTGTCAGGATCAATGTAGACTGGGTGTCCAGGGAATGCAAGTTACTGGTGTCTTAACAGGAGCTGTTGCCTAGGGGAAACTTGGAGCTATTTCCTGATGGGCTATGGGGGACATTGATGTGATAGTTCATTGCATGGGAGGCTAAGGGGGACATCACACCTTCATGGAAACATAGATTTCATTAGTTCCACTGTTTACAAAACAGCTTTTTGTATTAAAGTTTTTTGTAAAGCAGTCTGAATTTTCTTGATGAAGAGATAAAGCTGTGTAATATTTTTATTTGCCTTCAAGGTTTGTTTGGATTGCATTTGCAGGCTTTTCTCCATGACTAGGAGGGCCTAACATTTTCTTTTCCTTAGAGAAATGATTTTCATGTAATTGCTTGTCTGCTTTATGGAAAATACAAATGCTTTATGTAAATGTAAATATTTAGAGATTTGCAATAAAGTTAGATTTTGCTGGCAGATACTAACCTTTGCATTGAAAACTATCAGCTGACTACAATGTGACTTCCTCAATGATGCTGTCAGAATAGAAATCTGATTAAAAAGGCTTCAACATAAATGGTTTCATGGGTCATTATTATTTAAATGAACTGCTGGGTTTTTTAGAAGCTTGGAGGACTACAGTGCTGAATTATTTGGCTACTGCCCACAAATATAGCTAATTAAACTGCTGAAGGGTTGGTTTTTATTTACTCTCAAATAATGAGTATCAGAGCTGGGGTTTGATGGTGGAAAACTTCTAGTAATTTAGACAAATAGGGAAATATTTATTTCCAAATAAAACACGTGTGCTCATCCTTAATATTAATTAGCACACCTTTAATTATTAGCTTCAAGTCTATGGACCAGTAATGTTAATGAAGTTTGTTAAATACTTTGAATAGAATGGTGCATTCTGAGGAAGAAGCAGCTGTTGTGTTGAGCCACTCCTAACTGAGCGCTGAAAATGCGAGCAGGTAAGAATACTTTGTGTTTGATTTTCAGTATGTATTTTATAGTTGGAACTAGATGCAAATGATAGAAGTTATTTCTGCCCTGTATAAATCTTTAATGCTGCATTGGCTCCTTTTTGAGTGCATTATTATAGCTGATTTTCCAGGTGGTGTTATTTTCTTATTTTAAACTCGGAGGCTTTTTTAAAAATTGAAATGGCAGTGGTAAACATGCTGTAGCTGAGGATTCAACAGCCTTTTTCATTGGTGTGCCAGACTGCATTTTGAATTCTTAGCTACAAATTAAGCATTACCTGAGGGGGGCTAGAACAGCACTGCTTCAGGGGTTGAAATGCTGCTGATGGCAGTATCATGATTCATAGAAAGGCAGAGTGCCAGCTTCTGGCTCTTACTGATCTGTCCTCAGACAGATGTGGAGTTCCACACCCTGTAGGAACCCAGAGCTGCTGCTTCTCCTGGAAGACAGTGTGTCACCTCTGTTCATGAATAGGCAGGGCAATAATCTGTCCTCTGCTTTGTCTGGCCCAAGTTCTGTGCTGATCCTGATGTGTGTGCTCTTCAAAATGTGCTTTTTTCTGGAAACAGAGTAGATGGTGCTGACATCAGCAATAAGTAAAAGACTACTTTGTGTGTGTGTCTGTGCAAAACTGCTGAGTTATCCTTGTATGGTTTATGTTGTCAGTGGAAATTCTTAACTGAATACTAAGTGAATTTGTTGGTAAACTTTCCCCTGTAAATAATTCTCATCCTTTGCATTTTTAAGCATGATTATGCACTTTTTTTTAGCAATGGTGATTATTGAGATGGTGAATCATACCCTAGATTTCTTTTTGCAGTTGAAAGTGAGGCAAAGGCAAAAACCAAAGTCCGCTTTGAGGAAATCTTCAGACGCCATGCTGGCCTAGCAGACACAAAGAAATCAAAGAACAAGAAGTTTGACTCTGAAGAGAGTATTGTGGTGAGTTAGAACACATGCAAGCTTTGTTTGGTTGCCTTTCTTAACGGAAAAAGATCAGGAAAGTGTATTGTAGAAAGAAGATGTAAGCATTTTTAAAAAATTAAGTATTTTTCTGCACATATCCCTTATTTTTGGTGTTCCCTTTGTTTTTTGTTTGTGTACTCAGCAATGCATCCTTGTAATTTGGAGATATTCCGAAATTATATAGTCTATGGTACTGGTAAAAAGAAAGTGGCACATGCAGGCATGCACTCATTTAATGTCCACCAGTACTTTTTTTCCATTCCTTTTTTCATAAAATTTTTCAAATTCAGTATTGACTTTACTGGGAGTTAATTACATGTTTGAGGCTAGTAGAATTATGGCTGTAAAAATATTTAATTTTGGAAGTACTACATCTGTGTAATACAGGTATGTCTGTCTAATACAGCTGTGACGAGAACTGATGAGAAATTACAATAATATTATATATAATAATTAACTCTTCCATTTTCTACTTTTTTTTTTCAGTTTGATCTCAGTAATGAGTGTATTTCTGCATGTGCTGAGCTTTGTGTCTTGAGTGATTCTGTGTTCGCATGTCGACTTTTTAGAAAGATTTTGACCTTAGCTTATGGCTTGCAGGTTAGGAAGGATTCTATCACCCTGACTTTATAGTTAGATGACATTTTTGTTTGTGGTGTATCTGTCATTAAAAGAGCCTCAGAAATTCCTCTGTGTTATGGTTCACATTGTAGTCTGTTTCCTGAACAGGAGAATAAAACTTCAATGAGTCCTATATATACCTGATTATTGAGTTAGAAGATTTGGAATTTGGAAAGAAAGCAATTTGCTTAAAAGACAAATGTTCTGGTTTTTTTATCTTCTTCCTGTTAGGTTTTGTATTTTGAGTCTTTTTTCTTACAATTGTATCC
The DNA here is from genome assembly GCA_013397565.1 of Ptilonorhynchus violaceus. Classification (NCBI taxonomy): domain Eukaryota; kingdom Metazoa; phylum Chordata; class Aves; order Passeriformes; family Ptilonorhynchidae; genus Ptilonorhynchus; species Ptilonorhynchus violaceus. The sequence goes on from VZRJ01003728.1 coordinate 1,027,317, forward strand.
ATATCAGATTTTGGAAATGAATGTTCCTTCTTTAATACTCATTTAAGACAAAGGAGTGGTATTTTATGTAATATCAAAATGTTACATATAGTTATATATATTAAGTATATTCAAAATATATTAAACTTAGTATTAAAATTTGGTCTTAGATTGATAATTTGAAGTTGGATTTTGTGTGGATTTTTTAAAATTTTTATTCCTTGAAGTATATGATATTTAGTGAATAGTCTGTACAAAGAATCAGCTTGATGTCTCAAATATAGCACAGAGAGTTAGAGGGTGGGGTTTTTCCTTTTTTAGTGGCATGTGTGTAAATCAAAGACTAAATTTTTCCTCAGGTTTACTTTTTTATGAAATATGAATTTTTAATTCTGTAATTTATAAGTATTTTTGAGCACATAATTGTATGTTCATATGCAACTACATATTACTCATAAATATTTTAAGCTTGCTTTGGTTTTAAAATTGGTTTTAAAACTGGTTTCCATTCCAGAAGTCTCTGATGTAAAACATCAGTGTTTTGAAGTTACATAGAAACATGTAACACAGTGTGGAAGCTCAAATCTCTGGCTTTGTTGAAGCTATAGATTTTTACCAATCAGAGCACTTAAAAACTAAGAACCTGAGGAGAACTTGTCTTGCAACCTGTTAGTGACCATTTGGAGTATTTCCTTAAAGTGTGACAAAGTTGCAAGAGCTCAGGGTGGTATTTTCCGTGCTGATTGCATTCAAGTAGAAATTTCTGCAAAAGCTTCAGCAAATAAGCAGTCATGTCTTTGTAAGAAATAAATGTGTGTGGGAGTGGAAGAGTAGGTAGATGGAGGAGGTTGGCTGGTTTTGTTCCCGTTTTCTTCAGTTCATATGATTGCACTGTATAGAGTTTCACATATCTTGAAATAACGTGAAATTTGTCAGTGATGGTTGGCTTTGTGTCACGCACTTGCCATAAATGGTCTCCCAGCTTTGATCAGAAACGGATCATGGTTGAAAGCCTATTTCCACTTGAAAAGTTCCAGTCTGCTTCCTTCCTTTGTCTTTGCTCTAGCCTTTCTTAAAGATTAATAAGATTTTTTCCCTCATCATCCTCTGTTTTTTGAAACCTGAGTTCTGGAGCTGCAGGAGGCTGCTGTGGTTTTAAATGACAGAAGGAAGTGAGGATAAGGAGATTGCCTGCCCGCTTGCTTGCTCTGCTCTGTATGCCCATTGCTTGGAGAGCCAGCCTGGAGAGAAGGGAAGAGAAGCAGTCTGGCCGGAAGAGGAAAAGTTGATGTCTGTAGGGCAGGATGAGTTTGAAGCCACAACTGACAGGGATGAGTGGCTTGTATTAGAGATGGAAATAGGCATCAGCTGTGGCGAGGGAAAGCTCTGCTTTGCTGTTCAATAGCCACCAGGGCAGTGAGTGTGAAGCCTAAAGGCATGGCTCAAAAAACAAGCAGTTGAGACAGAAAGTGAATTTTGTAGCATCCCTTCTAGGGCAAACAGTCACCATAGGTATTTTTTCAGTTCTGCCTCCTATGACAGCTTGTTACACTGAGGAAAGCCTCAGATCAGGTAATGTCTCCAGACTGTTTTGCCCAAGTACGTTAATCTATCTACAGTCAGCATGCAAATGTTTGAATTTATTTGATTCAATCTAAGTTTTATGGTATAAGAGAGGATGTTTAAAAGTGTCAGTGGAATTTTCTACCACATGAAAAGGAAGATCCCTTTATGGAGGCAAAATTTCTTCCCTAGACTGTAGTCTGATCAAATTACAATATTGGAATGGACATGCATGGATAATTTGGGGTTTGTTTTCATGGCAGGACTGCAACAGATTTATCTGTTTTGTAGTCTGAAAGGCACTGAATGATTGTCGGGATTTCCACTGGATTTTAGCCCTTTGTTTCTTGTGTGTAAAATAGGAGAACTGATAATAGTTGACTATGTAATTGAGCCACATGTTTTCTCTATGTTTCCTGTTAGAATTCGGTGAAACTTTTCCAAGCCCATCTTATCTGTAAATTAAAGTTCTTCTAGCTTTGAGTGTCTATGTTTACAGTCTTACACGAGCAATGGCAGTAGAATTGGTTCCCTAGTGGGTTAAGATTTTCTTAAATGTCCCACCCAACGAGCCATCATCACAAGTACATTCATTACCAATTCAGTTGTAAATAAATGGTCTTTTACAGCTGGTACATATCAGCGCTTCAGTGGGCTGGCGGTGTCCCTCCCTAATTTTTCAAGGTGTGTCTGTATTATGGGCATCAACTCGGGTAGCTTTGTAAATCTGGTTACGTGTGTTTCCAGATACCCATCACAAACTCCCTTGCCAGCTTCCACTCATGCGTATTTGAGAAGCCCTTTTAAAAAGGCGTAACATTCTTGGACATTTTCCCTCTGTCAGCTCTGGGACACGAATGGCAAGTGACGTGACCTGGGGTTGGCAGACTGGTGTGAGCCTTGAGTGTCAGCCCTCCTGCGTGCACCTTGGCCGGCGCCCATCTCTGGCTCCTCTCAAGCCAGTAGTGCAGGCAAGTGTTTCCAGGGGAGGGTGCTTCCTCTGCCCTGGTGTTGTCATGTGGCCATGGAGCTGTTTGGAAACAAAGCCTGCTTATTTGTTCCGTGTTTTAAGCTGAGAAAGTCAGGTTCAGGTCAGCAACCCTTTGGAGTTACTCCAGGGACAGGCCCGTGTTTCTGAGTTGCTTTTCCAGCCTAACTCCTTTCTCTAACTCGGTTCAGTGTTTATGTCCTGGTGATTGCTCTTGGTTGATCTCTCTCAATCCTGTGTTTCAGACAGAGCATCTATACCAGTATCCCCACCACTGCGTGAGTCCTTCTCTGAAGGTTTTTTTTCAACTTTATGTTGGTTTGGTTTTTTTCAGAAGTCTTAATGGAAGACTTTTTTTCAGGTTTAACCCTTTTTAATAAAATTTCATTGTTAAATTTTGACAAGCAGCTTTCAGTATGAGAGACTACAAACAACCAAGCCTGAAATCTATCTCTAACTTGCATTTTCAGTGGATGAAAGTATTTGTTTTTGTGCTGCATGTAGTCTTCAAGTCTTCCATAGTGTAAAATATTGGCATCTGTTTATGGAGTAGACTTCTTGATTTCATTTTTTACTGGATATACATGAAAGTGATATGAAAACATAGTGAAACATTGAGGATGAAGTGCCCAAACACCAAATGTTTTTTTTCAGTGGGAATTTTCTGTTGACTTTCAATCTGTCAGTTGTTAAATTGAAATAACAAAATAACTAGATCTTTGGTTTAATTTTACTTTGTGTAATGTTGCTAGAGGAATAACATGAAGTGCAATGTTTATCCTTAGAACATGATTTTTGGTACAAATATGTTTTATGTTCTTTTATTTATAGCTTGATACCTTTAGAAATAATATTGATCTATCTAAGGAAAGTGTGAATGATGAAGCAATTATAAACAACACATATAATCCTGAAGAAGAGAGCCCCAGATTTACAAAAAATAAATTGAGAGAGAAAGCGTCACTTGCAGAGAAAATAAACAATGATATTGTTAGTGGAGAGGAGAACAAGCAGCCAAAGTCGAACAAGAAGAAGAAGAAATCACTGTTACAAGAACAATTTAATGAGGAGGAAGATTTATATGAAGCTAAATTGGGGAGTTTCGAAAAGAAGGCTAATGATTTTCCAAAGAAGAAAACTAAAAGTAAATCACAAACAGATGTACCTCATCAAGAAGGTGATAGGAAGATTAAAAATTCCTTGACTGAAGTGAGAAATGTAACTGAATTAGAAGAGGAAGAGCAGCTAATTCAAGCCTATCAGCTGCATGTGGCTGAGGAAGAGGCAAAAGCAATTAAAAAGAAAATGAGAAAGAAACTTAAAGAACAGATGTCTGAATTTACCTCCACTGTTCAAAGTAATGAAGTTGCACTGAATAATGAAGTGGGCAAAAAGAAGAAAAAGAAGAAAGAAAGAGCAGTTTTAAGTGAAGCTGAAACAAGGTACCATGACAAACTGTACATTGTGTGTCTGTGAATCTTAAGCGAAGTGTTTCATTTTGTTTTAAGCTTGGCAGAAGCTTTCTGCTAAGTTGTTCATGTTTCCTAAGTGATTAACTGGATGATTCTGTTATGAAAAAAAATAGTACCAAATATTTTTTCAAAGTGCTGCCACAATGACTATTTAGCTCACAGATTCTTTTTAACTTTTTTTTTTAAAATATCCTCCACTGCTATGATGTTAGTTTTTTGTGAAACTCACTCTTGACTAACTTAAGATGATTTTGGGCATGATTTTTTTTAGTGATAAGTGATGGCCCATATCCAGCAAAATAGTATTATCATAACTCTAGTCACATAAATGGTTCTGCAATTGTCTGGAAATTAGGGTGAAATGAAGGGAGGAGAGTGGTGAAAAAGGCAAGACACTAATGGGGAGTGGGAACTGTATTGTTTTCAAGATACACAGATGATGAGTTGCAGAATTTCAAGTGGATTGATAATGGTAATGAGTAATTGTATCAATATATGCAGTAAACTGCAGTTGCTGACAGTAATCTATTACCTTGCAGTGCAATGTCGCTTTCTGAGCTGAAGCATCATCCAGAAGATGGCAATAAAACTCAGTCACTTGAAAGAGTATTTTCATCAGAAGGACAGAAACTGGAGGAAAGCATGGATAAACAGAAACCTAAAGCCAGGAAGGTTAAAAAGAAAACCAGAAAAGGTCTGCCAACAAAATGTTGTAATAGTGTACTACTTTGCTGCTTTTTTTCTTGTGCTGCTACGGAAATATTTGTCCATAGTAGTAACACAGAAGTGATTGAGCTGTTTGAGTTACTTACATTTCTTGAGTTACTTAATTGTACTTTTATTCTTCCAATTCTGAGGCTTGTTTGTGGGGAAGTTTATTTGATAAATCAATCTAAAATCCTGAAAATTCATTTACTATGAATAGTTTTGAGTTGAGACATAGTATTGGTTTTTTAAGCATAATATAAAAATACATATATTACTGTATTTACACTGTATTATTTAGATGCATATTCTAATTATCTTCTTATTATTTTATCATTTTTATGTACTGTATGCTATAAATGGTGTATTGCCACTGTTTTGGCCTGAAGGCTCAATTCAAATGTGAGAAATACTGTTCCACGCAATGCTTAGTAAAACTGGAGAGCTTACTTCTTTACGTATAGTTGAGGCCAAAGTAAGAAATTAGTTTTAAAAAATGGAAAGTACTGAAATTGTTGAGGAGTAGGTGTTTTGATATCTATCAAGTGGTGGCCTCATTGTAATTCGTAAATGAGGAAGTGTGGATAACACTGGTATATTCAGGGAAAAAGCACATGGTGAAAGTGTCAGTTTCTACTTGCCTGGTTGGGGGTTTTTTATGTTTTTCTTAAAAGAAACCAAGCAAAATGTACTGCAGGCTGTAGTCTAGAGCAGGCTGTTGAACTGTATGGATTTTAAGTCATTCTGGCACAGAAGTACCTGTGTCAATCAAGAGGAAGACCTCTGATTTTAAATGAAAATATTTGTTAATAGGAATAGATTAATTAATATATACTTATGTATGTACATGCTTAAAATGCTGAAAACCTGATAATTTTATTTTAACCTATTACATGAAGAACACTTTAAATAGTGTCGCTTTACTATTGTTTGCTAAGGCAATACAGAGCATTTTTACTCTTTCAGATGTTACTATGTCCCACTAGTGACATTTGATTTACTTTTCTCCAATTTCTAGAAGAAACCACAGAAGTTGCTGCAGAAAATGATGAGGAAATGAAGAATTCAGAAATTTCAACTCAGTCTAAATTTGGTTTTGGCGATGATCTTGTTTTGGGAGTTTATATCCATCGATCTGATCGACTTAAAATTGATCATTTGGTATCTCATCCTGTGGTTAAAATCCATGTTGTTGATCAGAGGAGTGGCTTACATGTCGAGAAGGATTATAGGTGACTTTTAATAGACTGTTTCTATTATCAGTGATTACAATAAATAGGTATACTCCTCTAGAAAATTAAATACAAAAATTAAAACAATGAATTTTAAGCTTGAGTGGTTTTTCGTTAGTTTCTACGTCTGTGATAATGTGTGTATATATATACTTACAATAAATGAGGGTGATATTTTTCTCTTCCTTTTGGCACTTTTAAATGTTCTGCAGTGCTGTATTGCTCTCTAGGCTCCCCAAGGAAGTGGTCACAGCACCAAGTCTGACTGTTCAAGAAGCATTAGGACAATGCTCTTGGGCACGTGGTATGACTCTTGGGGATGGTGCTGTGCAGGGCCAGGAGTTGGACTCGATGATCTTTGTGGGTCTCTTCCAACTCAGCATATCCTGTGATTCTGTCATATTTGCAACACAGTTCATTCTGTGTACTTTCCAGAGACAAAATTCCTTAAGTCTGAAAAATATGTAAAAGCCAAGATTAGAAAAATATGTAAAAGCCAAGATTAGAACAAGCAAGTGAAATTCTTGTAGTATAAATAGTGTTTGCCTTTTCTTTTTTATTAAGAACTTTTAAAATCCTTAAATGAGGCTTAGTTCTTTATATTTCTAATTACTTTGGTTGCTTGTTTCCGCTGTCTTTATGCATAATTTTCCTGAAGACCAGATTTGAATGGTGCTTAAGCAGTAGACTCCACCATGATCATTATGCATAGATTTGCTAGCAGTAACTTAATTGTTAGGATTTTGAACTTCAGCCTGTAGCTTTTCTATATACAATGCAAATTGTATTAAATTTTGGGTTGGTTTAGAATATTTTTACTAGAATCAAGCAAATAGTATCTTATATGTTTCTTTGCTTTTGGTAATTGAAAATATTGTTTTGTTTGAGGTTGTTTTTAAAGTGCTCTAACAATTGTAATTCTTTGGAAATTTTCAAACAGCAAGCGGGAGGATTCATCTTCTGAACAAGAAGAAATAGAGCACATTCTTCCTATTATGACACAACCATGTGACTTTAGAAAGTCTAAATCAACAATTCCAGAGTGGGAAGAGCAAGTAATATTTAATGAGCGTTTTACTTATTTTATTCAAAATACTGAAGAAAGCCCTCAGGTTATCCTGTTTTTTGAGGTAAGGTTAAATATTTTGCATCCAATTCATGATTGGATTTGGATTTTTCTGATTTTTGGTTTGTTTCTTCAGCAGTGTATATTTGACTGATTCGAGTGTTTTATTTCAGTTAAACTGGGTTAATAGCATAGCTGTATATTTGGAGATACCAAAAAGTGGGGTTTTTTTATGGAAAAGGATCCTGTTTTGATAGTAATAAGGAATACAAAACTTCGTTATAAAATCAGCTCTCAAACTTCTTGGGAAGGCTGGCAACACGTGAAGGATATCACTCTTTTCACATTCTTAAAATATGGAAAGAGGTTTGAGTACAGGAAACTCAAAGATAGAATTTGTCTGCTTGTAACAACACCTCATTGTACCAATGAGCGAGCTATTGCATTGTTTCCATTAATATTTTACACATCTACTTCTCCTATCCCAGTCTTCATAAAGTAATTATTAATTTGTCCTCCAGTACAATGATTTTTAAAGGAAAAAATTTAAGTTATATATTCAACGTAATTTTTAGCTTAAGTATTTCAATTTTTGTACGGATTCTGTAGCACTAACCTCAAAATGGAAACCTAATGCAATAAATAATCTTTCATTCCTTTTTTTTTCTATTTCAAACGGATTTAATATAATTTATTACCATATGTTTCTTTATGTTTTGTGATGCTTATAAATGAACATATTTATAGGATTAAGAGTCCTTAAAGTTGCTTAAAGCAAAACTAATTATATTTGTATGTAAAGAACCTTCATGAAAATCATGCTCATGTTGGGACCAAAAGTATGATTACACTGAAAGAAGGCTGTTTTGACTTCAGTGTGGTTTATGAAAAATCAATTTGAAGAAAGTATGATTCTAAGGGGTGTTTTGCATACCAGGTAAACTTCCAGGAGTAGCTAAATATGAGAAAATTCTGGTCCGTGACAGAAAAATGAAGACTCTCTTGAACATCCCTGGAAGTGTTCAAGGCCAGATTGGATGGGGTTTTGAGCGGCCTGACCTAGTGAAAGATGTCCAAGCCCATGGGTCTGAACTCTGTGATCTTTGAAGATTCCTTCCAACCCAAACCATTCTATGACTGATTCAATGACAAAACTGATGAGGCTAGGAAAGAAAAACTAACTTTTTCACTGCCTTTTTCTGTCTAGATTAATGTGCAGCTGGTTTTAGCTGTCAGATTTGTGATCTGTGTGATTTCTGAACTATTAAGAAAATTACACATTATTGGGTTTTCTCTTTTATTGAGACATAAGGGGAGCAAGAACAGGTTTTTTTAAGACTAGACTTATGTTCTTTCTTAATGCAGATTGTAAATAGTCATCAGGTAAATGCTTAAGGACCTGTTATCTCTCCTTTCTTACTTGAGTGAAAGAAACACTGATTTTGTAATTTCTTAAAATTTAAATCTGTTTAAAGTCTGTCTTTAGTGAATTGCACCAAGCATATTTTCAACAGCTTTTTTTTTTTTTTCTAATTACCATCAAGTATATATTCATTAGAAATAAATTTACATTTCTGCTGATACTTCTAGGTCCTTGATTCTCTAAGTATGAATGAAGTGAGAGCAAACTCTGATGTACAAATTCAGGAAGGTCATTACCGAAAAGTTTGTTGGGCATTTCTAAAGGTATTGTAAATATTTAAATGAAGAAACAAAATTCATAAATCGTTTTATCTGAAAATCTCCCAACTGTACTAAGTAGGAAAGCATTTTTTAATATTTTCAGCAATGGAGATGGAAAAAATCTTCGCTTGCTTGGCCGTTCTCTCCTTTTCCTCTTCTTTCACTCCATAAAATCAACACAGTAAGAAGCTTGACATTAAAGAATATGTGTTTTTTAAGAAAGTATAGAACGTGTAAGGTTTTTTTGTTTGTTTGTTTATAAAGTACAGAAGGTTTTTTTAGAGTTTTCTTTTTGTTCATGTGATTGTGAAGAAACTGACCAATCCACTAACTTCTGTACCTCAGCTATTCTGTATTCTAGTGGCATTTTCAGTTGTCCAGTCTTTGGAAGGGCTCCCTAACCTGATTATAAAATGCTTCTCATTTTCAGTTGCAGAGTTTGAAATGTTGTGGCAATTGAGATGCAAATGTGGCAGATGTGAGATAAGGGTAATTTAGCCAGCACATATGTACCTTTTTAACCTTTTGGGAGACACTTGAATGTGTCAATTTGTTCTTTGAGAGCTGACAAACTTTAATTTCCCAGTGGATTGTTTGTTTACACCTAGCCATGTGGGTGGTAGGCATTAACAGTCATTGGGCAGTCCACAACATGAGAAATACAGGAGAAGATAATGGACTGCAAGTTTAGGTGAAGGGATGGGGACCTCCACAGCAATTCAATACAGAAATTCTTCTTAGCTCTGCCCAAGATAAATCTACCAGAATCAGAGGTCTGGTATCCCATGTCTGGGTGCATAGCTGGTGGGAACTGTGCATCCAGGCATTCAGTACAGCCTACTCCTGAACATAGGGAAGAATGAATTTTCAGCTCGTAATATGAATAAAATTGTTTTCTGTTCTTCATTCTTACTGCATCTGCCTGCGTTATCCTTTCATCTGTATCAGTCAAAGTAGAAATGTCCTGATAAACGTTGATCAGTGTTGTTGGCAGTAGGTACAATTGTTCTTCAGTTCAGTAGAGAGGACTCTGTCTCCTCTGAAGCTGGAGAGGTTACTGCTTTGCTGTATCTTCTGCTCTGAACCAAAACCTTAGGAATGCCCTTCATGGCAGCATTCAAAGAGGACAGATTTGGAAGAAGCTGTTTGTGGATTGGCAGTCCTTTGAGATTTGGTTGATTTTAGCAAGTAGTAATTTAAAGAAAAGAAAAGTGGTACTGCAGAGGTCTTCCCACTTAAAAGATATTACTGCTGTGAATCATCTTTCAAAACTAGGCTGCCATCTAAGCTTTAATCTTAGTGATTTGATACTGAGGATATTTGAGACATGCTTAGTTCATTACCACTTTTGGAATTAGTATATTTCTGCAATGGGAAGTAGATTTCAAGAGTTAATACTGCAGTTAAGATGTTAGAAATTATCTATTATTATTATTATTTTATGTTATATTATTATTATTTTATGTTCATTTTTTTCCCTCTTTCATCTTTTTAATCACCCTTCCAGCTTGTAGGTGCAAATGGAGTTCTAAATGTTGGTGGAAAACTTCGTCTACAATTATATTACCCACCTTCAAGGACCAAGTTACATTCAGATGTTGTTGAGGTTTATGAATGGTGGGCAAAATGTCCTAGAAATCGTTACCCATCAACTTTATATGTAACTGTAAAAGGCCTAAAACTGCCAGATCATGTAAGTTAAATATATAATATACAAATATATTTGCAAATATGCAGACTTTTCTGTAGGAACTGGGACTTAGCTAGACCATGTGAGTCTGTGTTCGTATGCATGCGTGTAAAAGCTGTGCTTACATGCAGTATATAAAACATAGTAAGAACGTTACATCTCAGGATGTTTCAAGCTCAGCCCTTCACAGGTATCTTTGAGAAACAGGCATACTTTCCCACCTACAACTTCAAATATTTTGCCACTGACAGTCAGAAAACTTTCAGAGTACTTTCTTGAAGATTAATGTTCCTTCTTATTAGCAGGAATGCCATTTTAAGTCACTGGACTCATGCAGATGTGTAAATTCTTTGAGAAAGGATGCAAGACACTTAACTCTGATACCCTGCACCCTCTAGCTGTATTGAGCAGTATTTTTTTTCTCAAATGAAAACTTCCATAAAGGTAGACTTAAATTGGTATGTGCTGAGATGGGCATTCAAGATAAATATGGCATTTCCTTTACTAGGATGCAAGTACGATTTTGTTGTATTGTATAATTTCCCATTTGTATTTACAGCTGTAATAATACTTTCTTCTCCTCACTGTTGTACAATCAAGGGTGTTCTCTGGAAGCCTGGTGAGATGTGGACCTTCTCAGCAGTACAATACAATATAATAGTAGAGTAATTCTAATTTTCACTGACCTGCATAGGTACTAAAAATAGAAAAGTATCAATTATTTGAAAAATCTGTGATATCATTTGATTGACACAGCTTTGGAAGCTTGGATTACTTTCTGATTACTTTAAATAAAGTTTTGCAATGCAGTTTTCATGTATTAAGCTTTTTCCAATCTCTTGTGTTTTGGATGTAAAAATGCAAAACATTTAAACTGAAAGTACCTTTTAATCTTTTCAGAAATTACATTGTTCACTTTGAAGATATTTTTTCCCTGATACTTAGTTTTGTTTGCCTTAAGGTTGGTCCTTCTTTTCACTCTATGGTAGCTGCTCAACAGGAGCAGAGTAATACAGCACTGTCTGAGCTCCAGAGAGAAGGATGTGAACCTTCTTCAGAGGAGGGAAAGGAGCCATTTAAATGGTCAAGATTGCCTGGACAGGTGAATTGTTCTTCTTTGGTTTTTAAATGAAAATAATGTAAATATCTACTATATTATTCTAACTTTCTTTTTATGATTGTAAGTATTATGAAGCAAGTAATTATTCAAAAAAATTAAGAAAAAATAGTAAACAAAACATAAAAAACTCTCATAGATAGTAGAGGAGGCTTAATCTTAACAAATATGGTTGATTTAACCGTTTTTTCACAAGAACAGTCAGGTATTTTTATCTGCAGAATTCTCTTAAGAATTTGAAGGGTTATTCAGGTAATGGAAGTAAGGCAGGAAACCAGTTCTCAGATTTCCGTGTGATTGGAAATATATATTCTTGACCTTTTTTTCTTTTTGTTTGTTGAAGATATTTTTAAACTATTACAGAAAAAAACTTATATTGAAAAACCACATAGCTGCTGTGGATATTTTCCTTCACCTGAAACTTTGAATTTAGTTTTAGAGAAAAAGCTGTTGGGTCAAAAAAGAGGTAATATTTTGGAAGAAAGAAAAGGGGACTAAAATAGCTGTTCAGTTTTTTGAAATGTTTCATCTCTGGTTCTATCTTTAAAAGTCAGGTATTTAAATACAGATGAGGAATGCTAAAAGTAATTTGCTAGACCAAAGGTTTGAGTGCCTGTTGTTGGGCTTCTGAATTCACACTGCAGTCATTAGGTTTCTAAAAGTCATGCTTAAACAAGCTTGACTTACAGTCTAACTCCACAGTTTACATCATTGATGATAGGCATTATTCAGTACTTCTTAGGATTAAGGAAATTATTTCAACTTTAATTTTTTTAGGTTTTTAAAACTTGCTAGTTGTTTGTAATAATGGGGCAGAAACAAATATACATACATATGGCCTAGGTTATGATGCAAAACTGTTTCTGTTTATAATATGTTGAATTTTTGTTTGGAATTCCATTAAGATGTTACTAGCTTTTTAGAACTTCTGCATGTCAGGAGCTAAGAGTGTGTTTTATGCATTGGATAGTTAATATTCCTGCCAATTCTTCCCTGAAAAGCCAGGCTTGCCGCATACCCAACAAGCACCTGTTTTCCCTGCGAGGTGGAGATCTGGGCTGTTTCTGTATCCGTTTCTCTCGTGATGGGAGAACACTGGCAGCAGCATGTGCAGGAAGGAATGGCTATCCCATTGTTTGTAAGTTTTAATATGTTTTATTTTTTCTTGTAATTCATGTATTTGGAAATTAAAGGTTAAAAGAAGTATTTTTAAATTGTGCTTTTTTTTAGAGATTGTGGTTTATAATTGTGTTTGGAACATTGTTCTGTGCATTAAAGAGCATTGAGGAAAATGCTCTTTCTATGTTGGTGGGGCTGGAACTGGCTTTTCATACATGGTTACAGTATGAAACACAGTTTAATGGTATGAAATGGCACTATTTCTGCCCAGAGGCCTAATGGAAATACTAAATCACTTTGCAGAAGGAACATATTTTCTGATGATAATGTTTTAAGTGAATAAGTTTTTAAGTACAGTTTTCATGTACATTTTTCTCCTAACCTGCCTTGAAAGTTAGACCTGAGTGTTGTCATCGCCAGACAGACTACAGGAAGCTGCTGTCTTCCATGGTCCAATTCTATCAAAGTACAAATATTCCTTATTGCTCAAATTTGGGACTGCTTTGTTGCTGCATAGTTCTTAAGCCATGCATGAGAATTTTGAGATTTAGAGAGAACAGTATTTTAAGTGTACACAAAGTAAATGTTTAATTGCAAAGAACAATAAATTTAGGTTCCTTTATTACACATCCCTGGAAAATTATCTCAGTGTTAAAATATTTCAAAGATTGGTCAAGTAGCTGTCAAAATTAAAAAGAAAATATATAGTCCTGATCTGGTTCTAGCAATTTCAAGCAAGTAATCTGTTTCATAAGGGGTAAAACATTTGTGACATCCACAAACCACTAGATGGAAGTAGATGTTTACTGTCCGTTCATATCTAGCAATTATTTCGTCCTGTTGCCTCAAAATGAGAAGATAAAGAAAATTAGTTGATTTATGATAGCAGAAAAGCAGCCTAAGATTAGACTAAACTTTGTTCTAGTAGCTGCATCTATTTGAATGCAAATACTTACAAAACTTTTATTTTTCTATTTGAACTTCTGTAGTGTATGAAATCCCTTCTGGACAGTTCCTGAGAGAATTTTATGGTCACCTTAACATAGTGTATGATCTTTGCTGGTCAAAAGACAATCAATACCTTCTTACTGCATCCTCTGATGGTACTGTCAGGTTAGTGTGATGTGATGTTCTGGCAGATAGATAGATAGCATCAGAAGCTGAAATGCAAGTGGTCCAATTCAGTGTCTTGCTACAAACTGCGCTATAATGTTTTAATTAAAGATTTGATTACAGTTTGACTACAATAATATAAAAATTGTGATTGGGTTAATCACTTAGACTGTATTTACTATATTGTTTTCTAATGTATATTTATTTTAGACCAAAGCTTTCCCAGAACCTCTAGTGTCTGAATCTACAGTGCAATTAAAAATGAAAAGACTGTTTCAAAAAGACATTGAGACAGTTGTAATATTCTGTCCCTAGAGAAATTGCCATACTATGAATGCAGCATTAAGTTTGCAAATTTGAACATGAGGCAGGAAATGGAAAATTTACGATTCAGGTTATGTGTCTAAATTTGCCACACTGCATATATGTATATGTTGGTGGTGTTCTTTTGGTTTTTGACACTTAGTTAAATAATTTAGCTTAAATTGTTGTAAATGAATTTTGATACTGTTATTTCTTAAATCGAATCTTCTACAATTAAAGTGTACTTCAGTACAGTGTTAAGGGTAAAATATTAATATGTTCAAGGTTTAAAAAACAAACTCCCCAAAGCTGCAGATATACATGAAAATATGGCTGTGACACTGCACAATGTTACTAGGAGCAACTTCATTGGTTTTCATAGAGTTTTTTGGTTTTTTTTTTTTTAGCTCTTCAGATCCCTATCTGTTGTTTCTGTTATGCAACTCAGTAATGCTACAGGCAGTTGCATAATTGAAATGCCAGGAGAATTGTTAAATGATATATTGTATGTGTAGAACTGTTTTAGGGTTTTTTGCTGCTTGTATGTTGGCATAAAAAGAGTGTTTTGAGAGCTCAGCCCATTTTTTTTAAATCTGGGAGTGGATTAAATAAGAATTTTTTATATTGAGGTAAATATCCATTTCAGTCATTTATGTTGCCTATAAGAAGGCCCAGCTCTTCCTCAATTCTTGAATTTGTGGCAGCAAGTTGAAACTGTAGTGGTCTGCCTCCTTTTCTGTGTGCTATGCATAGTCACTGTATGAGTTATTAATTCCTATATTTATTGTGAGTTGCCTTCGGCTCCTTTAATAAGTGTTAGCACCCCATTGCTTTTAAGTCATTACCAGTTTATTACTTGGATAATATCTCATACTGAGTTCTAAGACATCGTGAAGGGAAAGTGGGGAACTTACGTGAATTCTTCTTTATATAGTGTTTTATGTTATCCTTGAGCCTTCCCAAGGTTTAGTCTGACATTACTTGTGAGCAATAAATTAATTTTTATGTTGTTAGATCAAAACCCTTCTAAAAGATAGGAAGACTCCTTGTGACCTTTGTGCATTAAGTTGCAAATTAATTGCTGTACTCTAAAGGGTTGCAATTTAGTAATTAAGTCACCTCTGAGTAAACTTAGAATTCTTCAATAGCCACCAGAAGTGGTCACTTCACCTGGAAGGGTGCCACTAAAACAATTCAATTGCAAATTGTAACTGAGTGCTCTGTATAATGTGCTGCCCACCTCCTATTTAGCGATCCGTGTACTGCTCTATTCTTTGTGGACTCATCTTTTGGGAAGGCTCAGTAATCAAATGTATACCATCAAATAGAAAACACTAAGAAAAATCTGATCTTACAGCTATGGGTGGCAAAGGATAGGAAATAGATTAATAGTAAGAAGTTAATTTATGTGATGTAAACATCCTTGAGATCATGATCACTGTGTGGTTGGTAATCATTATTTTTAAAATTTATGGGGTTTTATTTATATTTAATGGTCTTAAATATTCCTTTATGGGGTTTTTTTGTTCTAACATTTTTTTAAATGAGTGATACCCCAGAAGAGCTTAGTTTGGTTGTAACTCCTGAAAGAAAGAAGCTAATCCGTTCCATGGAATTCTTTATGAGTATTTTAAAATGAGAATTATATCCATTAAATGAATAAGTAGTCATTAATTTTCTTTGAAGATAGAGTACTGTGTAAAGTAGTACTGTGTAAAGTAGTAAATGTTTCTTAATTCTTGTTAGAAAGTACCATATTAAAGGATTAATTAGAGGTGGAACAAATTGGTAGGATAAACAGGTGGTGTTAAGTGTTTGCAAGCATTTGCCTCTAGAACCACTGTCACAAAATATGGCACCAGTTGTGATTGCTTTATACAGTAGAAACTTGAACTTTGTTTTCTTTTAGAATGTGGAAAATTGAAATGCGGGCAGCGTCTGCAGTGAGGGTTTTCCCTCATCCTTCATTTGTATACACTGCCAAGTACCACCCAATTGGTGACTCGTTGGTGGTGACAGGATGTTACGACTCAGTGATTAGAATCTGGAATGCAAATGTGAAAGAAATCCATGGGCAACTGCTACAGGAACTTGAAGGTCACAAAAGTTTCATCAACACACTTTGTTTTGATGCAGATGGTATGTAGTTAGTATTACTTTCACAAATAGTTGTCTTTTCGGTCAAAGACCAACTTGAATATTACTAGTTTTCTTTAGTTCATAGAGGCACTGTGTTCTTCTTAGGAAGGAATTATTTACTGTGAGGGTGGTGAGGCGCTGGAACAGGTTGCCCAGAGAAATTGTGGATGCCCCATCCGTGAAGGTGTTCAAAGCCGGGCTGGTCGGAGCTTTGTTCTCATGGATGGTGTCCCTGCCCGTGTCAGGGAGGTCAGAACTAGATGTTTTTTAAGGTCCCTTTCAACCCTAATCATTCTGTGATTCTTTGATAAAGAAAATGAGGTAGTAGTAATTAGATTGTGAGAATTTTAACACTAGACTGAAGAAGTGGAAAGGTGATGAACTTTCCAATACTGAGAACAGGAAACTGAGAAAAAGACATGACCATTGTGGGCCATGTTAACTGGTAGGTTAACAGCTGAAAGTGTGTGATGTACTGACGTGTACTAGTGGAGGAAGTGTTGAAGATGGATGAATATTAAAGGTACTTGGAAATTTTTGACTTCTTCTAGTATTAGTGACATCATTA
This sequence comes from Ptilonorhynchus violaceus, assembly GCA_013397565.1. Classification (NCBI taxonomy): domain Eukaryota; kingdom Metazoa; phylum Chordata; class Aves; order Passeriformes; family Ptilonorhynchidae; genus Ptilonorhynchus; species Ptilonorhynchus violaceus. Next base: position 1,044,054 of record VZRJ01003728.1, read on the forward strand.
ATAATTAGGTGGTTCGTTTTTGGAGGTAGTCCCTTGAGTAGATACTAGAAAGAGGAAAGCTGTATTTTTATAAAGAATAAATATTTGTGCGTAAAGAACAAGTGTTGGAAAACCATATTTGTTGTTAAAGATGCTCGTAGTGAATGTATAGGTAAGCATTAAGCTATCATGTGGAGCTTATTGAGCTATATATGCTCACTTTTTGCTGGTTTTAGAATATGAATAAAAATGAAAAAAATAATCTGCACCTCAGTATTTGATGTATATGCTAAATACATATTTATGGTATCAGCTTATGTCATGCAATATGAGCAAAATGCATTTGCAATGAATATATTATGTCAAAAGAGAAAGAATTGGTGTTTGCCTATTCACAAAAATGATAGAAGAAAAGGTTTCTTCTTCATACATTGTTTTCTATGTTATTTTTTTTTGTGGGTGGTATTTTACTTATAAGGCATTATTTCTCAGGACACCACATGTTCTCAGGAGATAGTTCAGGACTAATAATAGTTTGGGATACACCTGTCGAAGGAAGTTCTCAACACCTTTTTCAACACTGGAGGATCAATAAGGTAAACAGGTTTCTTAAAACAGCATTGTAATTTTTATGTGAACTGTTCCAAATCTAGTAATTTGATTTGAATTTTTTTTTATACATTGCCTTTTGTTTAACTGCAGAGGTGTATTTTCTTTAAAAATCGGTACAAAAGAACTGATAGAACATGCTGTGATTCACTGACTGACATTTTTTTAATTGTTTTGCAACTTAAGTGGGTTGGGTACTGGAACAGGCTCCCCAGGGAAGTGGTCACAGCACCAAGCCTGACAGAGTTCAAGAAGTATTTGGACTCTCAGGCACCTGGTGTGATTCTTGGGGCTGTCCTGTGCAGGGCCAGGAGGTGGTCTTTGATGATTGTATTGGGGCCTTTGCAACTAGGGATATTCTAGGATTCTGTGATTCTATAAATTTTTTTTTAATATATAACACATGAAAATACTTAAGATTTCATAGCATTGTAATAACAGGTAAATGCTAATGTATTAGATTAGTTCTCTAGAGACAATGATAAAATAGACCACAAGCTTTACAAATCACCTTTGCTCATACCTTAGAGGCCTAATGTTCAGTCAGCATTTCTGTCATCAGCTTAATTTTTTTAAAATTCAGTTACAACAGAATGTGCCTTGCAGTTGTGAAAAGTTGATGTCTAGGATGTAATGCCTTAATATAGGAACAAAACTTCCTTAACTAAACAGAGTGAATTGAGCAGAAAAAGGGTAATGGAAGAGAAAAATGAGCAATAATGTGTAAAAACATGGGTTTTAAGACACGAAGTTATATAATTATCTTTATTTTCCATCTTTTGGTAGGAAATAAAAGAAAATGATATCAAAGGAACACCAATAAATCATCTGGAAGTGCATCCGAATGGAAGGCATTTATTAATCCATGCCAAAGACAGTACCCTGAGAATTATGGATCTCAGAATGTTAGTATTTTTGGTGACAAATGTGTATTTCCTTTTAGTTTTAAAATTTGCTTGAGGAAATAAAATACCATAAAGATATTAGTTGTGTAGTTGGGGAAGGAGAAATATGTCCTAATAATCAAGGATAGCAATGTTAGGGTTAGGAAATGGTTTCAAAACACCACTATATTACAGACCTTTTGGGTGATATTGAGTAAGTCTTTTAGAATAGAATATCTAAAAATTACTAGATTACCTTGGAGCTTAAAGTGGCATGAAGAATACAGTGTTAGTCTTCTGAAGATTGAAATCCCTTTTAAAATGCAATCTGGGTGTGAAAATAACTTGGAAGTAGTAACATATGTATGTTAGTTTCACGTTTTTAAGACTCTGGGAAGGATATTTTGATGATGAAATGGAAGATGATTGTCATCATAAATACTGAAAAATGCAGTGATGTGCATATTATGGTGTATTAAGCAGGCTGTGAGATATTTTTGCAGTTTTTGATGATTTTCTGATTCTTAATGGTTAGAAGCATGATTCTTTAATGATAAACAAAAATAAAATGCAAGGGGATTACAGACTCACTTGAGTTTGATGTTGAAGAGTGACCAGTTCAACCCAATAACCAAATCACAACAGCATGTTACTCAGAGCTTTATACAATTGGGGTTTTAATATCTTGAAGGCTGGAGATTTTACAGCTTCTGTGAGTAACATGTTCTAGTGTTCATTCACCTTCAAAGTAAAAGGCTTTTTTCTTACTTTTTAAACAGAATTAGCTATATTTCAATTTATGTCCATTCTGTCTTGTCCTTTCATTGGGTGGGAGTGAGACTCTTCTCACTCCAATCACTTACGTATGTTGATAAGATGCACTTGAACATTTTGTTCTGGAAGGTCCCCTTAAAGATACAAAAAAGTTTTCTAAATGTTTCATCCTTAATTTCATAGGTTTCTTTCCTCCCCTCACCACACAGAAAATCATCCCTGGAGATATTTAAAAGATGTGTAGATGTGGTGCTTATGTGCATGTTTTAGTGGTGGACTTGGCAGTCCTGGGTTAAGAGTTGGACTTAATGATCTTGAAGGTCTTTTCCAAACTAAGTGGTTCTATTATTGTATTGGATTGAATGTTTGAAGTAGCTGAGGACTTTACAGCATTATAGTGCACTTTTCTCATTTACTGTAAATGACAAATGATAATGACTGTGCTAGAAGGTTAAACTATCCACTCAATGGAAGCATGAAATTGGTGTATTAAGAGAGGGAACCTGTAGGTTTTGAGGCAGATAGTGTTCTTCTGTTGCTACTCTTTTGGAAAAGTGCAGACTTTTAGTTTGAGAAGGGAAAATGGAAATGCATATTAATCTTTAAGAAAAGGTTTAATATGGGGTGCAATTTCACAATTATTTTAAGCAAGTTTATCCATAGGACATACCATCTCCTGTGATCTCCCACACCTTTGGCCATGTATTCCTAGCATTTCTTTTCTATCATCTCTAGAGATTTTTTGATGCAGGGTAAGTCAGATCAGTGAGCTGATCCAACTGAAAATTAGCCTACAAATACAAATGATTAATTTTCATTTTAATCAACTATCTGATCAAACTCATCTGATAGCTGCCCAAACACTAGAGAAGAAATGAGGGAGAGCCTGGGAAAATAAGGGTGGAGAGGACACCACCAGGACTGCTACTTTGACCACAGCCCACAGTTACATTGACTTAAGTCTATCAATAAACCACAGGGTCAGATACCCAGCAGTGATAATTTTACACGTCAGCATTAACTGTTCATTCCCTGCATGAGAAAAGAGGGGGTGGAGGCCACAGATTAACACAATTCACTTTGATTGACAGCTAGTTGCTCTTAACTTTCCTCTTTCAACTTGCTTTTTCGATCTTTTTGGATAGTGCTGCTGTCCTGTCACTTAGGTATGTGATCAGGGCTTTGGTTTTGGTTCAGTCCTCTCCTTAGGGTTTCATATGAAGGTTAGTTTTACATCTTGCAGAGCTCTTCTAATGACATCTCGGAGATACTGTCTTTCTTATTCATACTGCTAAAACTCTTATTTGTGCTAATATGGTCTTGCACTGGGGTTATTAAAGCATCCTTTTCTCTTAGTTGCTAAACAGAATTGTACCTAGGGTATATTTATTCAGAATATTGTTTAAAATAATTTTCCTGTCATATTAAATGCACTGCACTTCTCCCAGCGTATCTCCATTGTTTTTGCAGCAGCAAATTTGAAAAAAAATACTGTCTTCTGCCCTTGAGAGCTATGGTGGCCTACTGCTGTTATTCTTGCCTCAAATTCTGCAATGTAGTATTGCTGCTGGGTTAGTCTCTGTGTTGAACTTTGATATCTTTTTCCAGGCTATGCCTCATGTTTGAAATAGCCTCTTACAAGCTGACTTAGGCTTCTTTCCATCCCTTTGTGGATTTTCTCCTACGGGATGCCTACAATCTGTTTGACAGTAGATCATTATTACTATGCAGACCAGTAGTTTTGCTGAAAAAATACTAGGATACCTAAGCTGCAAAGTAATATTAAAAATATTATTAGTAAATCAACATTTATTTCTGAAATTTGTTGCTGCTACTGCTGGTTTTCTAACCAAGGAGACATTAGTCTGAAGAGCTGAAGAGAGCTGCAGGATAAATTTAAGCACTCAAGCTCCAGACGCATAATGAAAATTTTTTTGACAGAGCTTGGAGTAACAGTGCCAATTTCCCCATTTTTTGCAAAGCCCAGGATCAAGATAGTGCAAATTACTGCATGTGTATCTAGTCTCTAGATCTGAGGATTTCCTTTTTCTACTGAAAGACAAGGATGTGCACTTTCATCTATACTGTCAGGTGCATTATGAAGGTCAGGGGAAATAAAGGGTAAACACTGCACTCTGCAAAAGGTGGGTGCTTGCATATCTATTTGGGATGCAAGGTGTATTGATTTTTCTGAGGAATAGAGGGAGGAATTGACACTTAAAAAGTTACATTGAGCGTTATCTGCTATATTTTCAAACTTTCTTTATCTTTAGTTTGGCTACAAAGAAATACATAGGTGCCACAAATTACAGAGAAAAGATTCACAGCACCTTAACACCATGTGGTACGTTCCTGTTTTCAGGAAGTGAAGATGGAAAGGCTTATGTTTGGAATCCAGAAACAGGTAAGTAATTATTTTATGGTCTTAAGATTGTCAAGGCTGAGGGGTAAAGGATTTTTTAAGCTTTATTAAAACACTTGTATTCCATTTCAAAACTTCAGTAAGATGTTCTTATATCCTGGAGCTTTAGCTCCACCTTTTAAATAGCTGTTATTAACCTCTGAGATTTAATTCTCTAGAGGAAATTAATAGAGGTAACATTTGTAATATCCAGCACGATTGGAGCACCTGAGGCTCAGCTTTTTGTATACTGCAACTCTTTACATGTGATGAGGATCTTGAAATGGAATGCACAAAAAATGTTTTAGGTCAGGTAAGTTTTTCTGTTGTGTTGTTTAGATTTGAGAATCAGGCTCTTGTTGAGAATCATTTCATCTTTGTAATGGGTGGTCACAGACTGAGTATTTTTGGTGTGTGGAATAGAAGGTTTCTTTGTGAATTAGTCCCCAAGCCAAGTAGTTTCAAAATAGCTACCAAAATCTTCCTGAAAAAACGTGACACAAATAAATGTAGGGTAGAGTTTGCTATCTTCTTGTACAGGAGGTGAAAGATAAAAATAAGAGTAGAAAGTAGCAGAATACCATTTTGGTTTTGATGACATTATATTCTGTCTCTAATTATGATCTAAATTTTTTTCCTAAATAAAAAAATGAATATTTTAAAACTGGCAGATAACTAACAATTCTGTTTTGGACTTTTTTTCCATGTTTCCAGCTACATTGGCTTACATCTATACCACTACATAATTTTCCTGAAAACTTTAAAAAAAAAAACTAACAGTAGGGAGGAACTTTGTTATTAGTATGTTATTAATACTGTAGGTTATTAATAACTGTGTTATTAGTATGTTTTTATCAGGTTTTGCCTCTTTACATACTGTACTTGCATTCATAGTGCCATCAGCTAAAGAGATAATTGTATTTATATTTTTTAGTAATTCTCTGCTCAACTTTTACTGCTATTGTCAGTACTATGAAGCAGAAATCCACAAGTAAGATGGCTATCTTTGTACAATGCAAGCACAAACAAATGCTGTGGAACGCCACCTTTCCAGAACTTGCTTATCAGAACAAGAGAACTGGGCTAACCTGGTGCATCCTCTGGCATTTCCTGCAGCTATTGCAACAGCACTAACTTTTCTGACTTCTTAAATAGCTTAAAAGCATGCAAGATTTCCTTTGTCTTATGCCAAAACACTACTTTTCAATCAGGGAATTGACTGAAGAATGTTTATTTACAGTGGCTGACACTGTGGTAATACAAGCTGTAAACAATTGTTATTTTGCTGTATTGAATATGTTTCAAATATGTTTCCATGACATTAATAAAACCATTTCACTTCCATAGGAGATCAGGTGGCCATATATTCTGAACTCTCCTTCACATCTCCACTTCGTGATGTTGCCTTTCATCCACACGAACACATGGTGTCTTTCTGTGCCTTTGGTCAAAACCAGCCAATACTTGTATACATTTATGATTATAAAGGTACAGTACCAATTTTCTGGATACACACCTGTAAGTATTTTATTTTTAGAAGCGATTTGTTAGTATTTGTACTTCTTTCAAGGGAAAAAGAAAATAGTCATTTGATGATAATGCTCATCTTTTTTCTGGGAAATACCAAAACTGAATTGAACATGATCCCACATGACCTGCTCTATGTGAAGCTGCTTGAAGCAAGGGTTTTGGCCTAGCCAATTACCAGAGGTCCCTCAAGTTTAAATGTGTTTTTGTATTTCATACTGTTTGATTTTTACAGCACTTTATCATACATAGGCAGCACCATACAAAAACCCTTTTTCAATATCAAGGTGGATCATGGAGCCAGAAAATACAATCATTTGGAAAACTAATAAATAGGTTAATAAGAATCTCAGTATTTTCTGCCAGCTATGTTACAAAATAATGTTGAGGAGCTGTATAGAAATGAATGAGAGTGTATAGACTTTTAATAAAGAGGTGTGATGTGAATATGTGAGAAATAAGTTTACTGCCTGTGTTATATTAAAGGGAAGATAGTGATAAATGCTAACTCTGAATTTTTGGTAGACAAAATAAAATTCAGATGTCCTTTGCAGACTTTTCTGATAGTTGTGTTCAGTTAAGGACATTTGCATCTAGTTAATATGTTAATGTGAATTATGCAGTAATTTTTTTGTTTGAATTATCTTTGCAGGCAACATATATCTGTAAAGCTAATACTGTCTTCATACACTGGCTTTTTAAGTAACATGTAGTAGTGGGATTACTCATACCAAATTTCGGAGTGTAGACTATTTTTCTATTGAATTGGTTGACTTTTACAGGAACTTTAAGTGGAACTGCTTTGCAATCAATGTTCAGTGCTAAACTTCAATTCAGTAAGATATCTGCTTATAATCTTATTTTAGAGATATTAAAATATCTCTAAAAGATATTTTAGAGAACAGTGGAATTTTTCTGGGGGTGAAGGGTTTCTTCAAAATGTTTTGACTGTTCAGCAGACAGTGAGTCTTAAAAAAACCTAACATGGTAGTTTGAAATACATATATATATGTGTGTGTGTGTATATACTTTTAGAGATCACACAGATATTACACTGGTAGTTATTTGTATCATCTGACTGCTTAACTAAGTCACTGCTGACAGTAAGATTTTACATAGGTTGTGGTCTTATTTTGCATTGTTGGTTACTATCTTTTTGTTCCTTTTTTGGTTGACATCACCCTCTCTGCTTTCAGAAACTGGTCATCCTGACATAGTGTTGGAAGAGTTAAACATATAGTAATACTAATTTTAGTCACTGACACAATTTTTAAGACTCTGACAGTATGTTTTAGATACACCAACAGTTTTATTAATATCCTTTCATGAAGAGTTCTTTTAACCTTTGTTGGCTTGAGACCACGGTACAAAAAATTGCAAAAGTCAATTTGTCAGTTGCTGTGTCCTGTGGCTGGACAGCTTCTGTCTGTCAGCTTCTGAAATATTGCTCAAGTATAATAAACTCACTTGAATTAGGCTGGAAAAAAAGTGAAATGTACCTAGACTTGAACTCGGTGCAAGCTTTATTACTTTATTGCCTTTAGAAAATTCCTTTCTCTCCCCACTCTCTCTGCCTACCCAATGCCAATATTTCTGCATGAGGAACACTATCGTTTATAAGCAATAAATAAATAAAAAGAATCAGTTCTGTGTGAGAGGTTACTGAACACAGAGGTTACTGTGGTCAGAAGATTTAGGGGAAAATGATGTAGTATAGGGAAGATTTCATGTCATTTTCAGGTTTTACCTATAGCACTATTAGTACAGATTCTGATGGTGTTTGACCGAAGACATGGCTGGCAAAATGACTGCAGTCATTCAATTTACTTTTCCCATGGCAATGTAAGGCTTCACCTGACGCATTAATGTTGATTTTTTTTCTAGTTGCACAACAGGAAGCTGAACTTGTAAGAGATCTCAGTTCATCACTTACCACAGCTGCACCAAGAGGGCCACAATTCTTTAGCAGTTTTTCTGAAATTCCTGTACAAAAAACCTCAGTGATGTCTCCAGCAGATCAGTTTGTCAATGTTGCAAGAGCATCAATGAGAATGCAGAAGGTGAAACAAAAACTTGATTCTGTTATGGTAAGTCAAATTTAATTAATTTCACAAGTATAAAGTCTTCCCAGCCAAAGTTCATGTTCTGGGACTGGTATATGTAACAAAACATATCTTGTCATGGGATCTGGTCTTTAGAAATGAATACATCTCTCATTAATATTAATACAGGTGTAAGTAGCTCTTTAAAAAAGAGTAATCATAAGAAACCTTATTTTTGTTTTTCAAGTACTAATGACAAGGGATGTTTTTTTTCTAATGCTCATTGCTATTCATCCATTCATATGAGTTATTCCATAGATCATGGCCAAGATTCCTATTCACCTTAAACATTGTATGTGGCATAAATGGTGGGAGTTTTAGGGGGCTGGGAGGAGAGCATGGTCTGTGCTGGGCACAGCTGTTTCAAGCTAGCTCTGTGAAAGACAATATGGGCCCACTGCGCAAGTGACACTGGAACCAAACAGAATATGGCACCTCCAAGAAAACAGACTTAGGGGTCAGAAGCTACTAGAAACAGGAGACACCACCACAGAGGAGAAATGCAAGTGAAAACATGTCAGGGGGCACAAGTGGAGATACTGGAGGAGGGATATGAGGAGGTATGAAAGAACACATAGAAGGAGGCACAAAGGTGATGCAAGAGACACAAAACAATGCAGAAATGGAAATGTGGGGAAGATAACATAGTAGGCTTGAAGGGAAGGACAAGAGATACATGAGGACATGCAAAAAAAACCCACAGAGGATGATACACCTCTGAAGGGGCTGCAACCCATGGAAGAATTCATGCTGGGCAGGTGGAATCCCCAAGAGGATTTTGTCTGGTGGAGGATCCATACCAAAGCAGTTGAAAAGAGCAAGAAATAAGAAGAGTCAAAAAGAGCAAGTCACTATGCACTAACCTCACTCTCCTGCCCCACCCATCCACACCTTACCAAAGGGACTGGTAACATGATGGCAAAAGCAAGCAGACCAGGGACTAGAAAGGAGGAAAAAGAGGTGCCTGAAGTAGAGACAGACAAAGAAGGATGAAAAGTGTTTTCTTTGGGTGGGTGTTTGACTGTTTTTCTTGTTTCTCAATACTCAAATTGGTAGTTAAAACTTTTGTAATTGGCAATAAATTTAATTAAGTGAAATTCCCCAAACTCAGACAATTTTGCATGCAACAAGTATGCAGAATGTTCCTGAATAGCACTCTGAAGTTATAATTACTTTTCGCAATGACATGAACCATATTTGGGTTTGCACTTACTATTTTTCATTTCTAAGTACTTTTGAGTATCTGTAGACTTTTTTAAAGTATTTTTATGTTTTGTCTGCATTAATAAGTGGTGAATCACAAAAGAAGCAGATGAGTAGATGAAAGCAGTTGTTGCTGAGGTTGCTGTAACTACTGTCATCATGCTTTAGGGGTTTTGCTTTGGATTAGATTTAGTCTGGTTCCCTGGCTTCAGCATCCCCATTAGACTCGAGCTTTGAAACTGTCTGGAAGAAAGCTATCCCACAGACCTTTGATTTTTGGACTGTGAACTCCCAGTGAACCCCTTCATGAAACACTGCATGGTAGCTCTCATGGATAACAATAGCACACTGTTTCTGCCTTCAATTACATGTGGCCTCACACAAGGAAGCAAACCTTGTTTCTGCTTTCTGCTCATTCTCTTCCTTCTCCTCTACAGAGTGAGCCCTGGTGCCTTCAAGTTGTTTATCAGAGAAGGGCACAATATGGAGAGAATGGAGCATGTAGCCTTGTGTCTGGGACAAGTACTCCAGGAAGATACTCCAGAAGAAATTTTTACTCTTCTAGATGTCTGGTCATATGAGGAAAATGATGAGGATAGAGAATTTATGAGAGTCTTTATCATTGCAACTCTACTCCTGGATTAACTAACAGTTCTGTACTGTGGGGGACAAATCTAGTTCAGTAGAAACATATAAATGTTCCATAGAACCATGTAGGGAGATGAAATAGATAAGCCTACAACTGTGTTTGAGAGAATAACTTCCAGCCACTGGAGTTTTGTAGCCCTAGATTCCCGTTGACCAGTTTGGGATGAGGAAGTCCGCTGTGAGCAGAGTCACAATCAATGTTTTTGACAGCATCCTCCAAATCCTCTACCCATATGGGAGGTGTCAAAAAGGTCATCTGAGCCTTTTCATGGTGTGAGTTTCCAAACTGTACAGGATGGTGGTTGAAAGAATCCACATCCAGTTTGATATCTGTCACATAGCAGTAGTGATTATAAACACTGAGAGTGCTTCCTTGCAGGGCTTTATGAACCACTGCGATATTGGTGAGGGGATTTCTTTGAAAGGAGTCTTAATACTGATCCTTTCAGCGATCCAACATGAGACTCAGGGGACAGTGGGAGACCCTTTTCAAGCAGGGGTACGATAATTTTTTCCATGTAGGTGCAGTATTGCCTGCGTGATTTATCGCATTCTGGTCAGCCCCAGAGGAAAATATGTCAACATTAAAACTTAAAATTTCTACTAATTTGTAACTGGGAATTAAATTTTGATGTGTGTGCAGTTCCCTTTTTCATGTGAGAAATGATGCGTGTATGTAAGTGCAGGCTTTGCTGGAAGGCTTGTTAGAATGCACACTCACATAAATGGTTTGCTAAAGTGTTTGTGAAAGTAGAACTCTTAAAAGTTGCCACTCTCTCACATGGGTGAGAATGTGTTATTATTTCTGGGAACAGATAAGCAAAAATGGAGAAAGAAAACATTAGGAAACCACACATAGGGTGCCTTGCTGCCCTGTGGTCAGGTTGGAACAAAAAAATCCAGATGAGAACACAGGTGTTACCTTGTATGTATTTCACAGAATATGTTGAGTTGGAAGGGACCCACAAGGATCATCGAGTCCAGCTCCTGGCCGTGTACAGGACACCCTAAGAGTCACACCACATGCCTGAGAGCATTGTCCAAACGCTTCTTGGACTGTCTCAGGCTGGTGCTGAGACCACTTCTTGGGGAGCCTGTTCCAGTGCCCAACCACCCTGTAGGTGTAGAACTTTTTCCTAGTATCCAACCTAAACCTCCTCTGACACAACTTCAGGCCGTTCCCTCAGGTCCTGTCACTGGTCACCACAGAGAAGAGACCAGTGCCTGCCCGTCCTCTTCCCCTCACAAGGAAGTTGTAGACTGCAATGAGGTCCTCACTCAGTCTCCTCTTCTCCAGGCTGAACAGACCAAGTGACCTCAGCCACTCCTCATACAGCTTCCTCTCAAAGCCCTTCACCATCTTTGCCGTCCTCCTTTGGACACCCTCTATTGGCTCAACGTCTTTCTTATGCTGTGGCACCCAAAACTGCACACAGGACTTGAGGCAAGGCCACCTCGATGCAGAGCAGTATTGGTCTTTGGGTCATGCCTGCATGCCAATACTTTGTCACAGACATGGAGGAAATACCATGTTGGGATAAGTATGGTGGCAGCAAACCTTGTAGACAGTAAACCTGGTCTAAGGTCACACCTGGAGTCATGTTTTATGAGACAAATGTGCTGGAACACACAGCAAATATGCTGACATGAGTCTCTAACGTGTGAACTTAACAGTGTAGCTACTGGATATAAAAACTAACTTTTAAGTGCAAAGTTTGGAATTCTGTGACTTAGACACAGGATTTGAAAATATAATGTCAATATATTAAAATTACGGTTAAGCTAGATAGAGAGAGAGAATATTTTGATCCTGTATAAGCTTGGAGTTTTTGTCTTATGACCAGTGCCTCCTTTCCAGGTTCCTTCAGAATCAATAGTTTCTTGTTTTTTGGGTTTTTTTTCTTTGTTACCTAAACAGGAACCATAATGAATGATAGATAAATAGATGAAGTTTCTTTTCTCCTCTGCAGTATTACCATTCTTGTTAGCCCAGAAATTGTGTAGTTAGAACCAAGAGTTGACAACTGTGCTAAAGCTTTAGCAATTCACAAAAGCTAAGACATTTTGTTTCATCAGGTGAAAATTAGTTTCTCTGTGAAACCAGAATGCAGAATTGGCTTCTTTACCACATAGAGGAATTACAGTGTAGTGAATCTTGGTAGCAATTACTATTTATCTCTGCCTCAAGGAACTAATACTAGTGTATGAACACAAGTTTTTGATAGGAAAACTCATCTCTGGTTCTTGAAAGAGCTTGTAAGTGCTTTTCTTTCAGTGTTATTATTTATGTTTTTAAAATTTCACTTCCATCTAGCAGTGAAAATACTCTTTATAACTTTGCATAACAAGGGGATGATACATGCTATATAGGTATGGAGAGAAGGGCTTTCTTTGAAGACATAGTATTTTAGTTCTGAAATTGTGCATTTAGATGTCTAACACCTTTGTAGCACTTACAAATAACATCTATATATACAGTCTGTAGTACTAGTCTTGGAATCCATTACATGTTGGTTGCCTTATATCTCAATACATGAATGCTTCTAAATTAAAGTATGATTAGCTTTTTAGCCTTTGCTTCATGGTGAATTTCTGAGAAGTGTTATTAAAAGGTTACCAAAGTGGTTACCAAATTCTGGTACTCGGAGCATATTAAATGCAATATTAGACAAGTAGAATGTAAAAGTATTCTTTCCTATATACAGAAATGCTTAAAACGGTTTGATTTTCTTTTTTTGTCCTTAGAGTGTATTTATTACTATGGCATAATTCATAAAGGAAGTAGGTACTGTGAGAGAATCCAGAAGCTTTTATCTCAGATTGCATGAAATGTACTGAACTTCCATCATTGAGCTGTATGACTATAAAGTATGTTCATAAATGATGCTTCGGTGTAGTATACATCAAATACTATACAGTGTAGTCCTTTCAGATGGTCTCCTTTTAGAATTTAGTTGAGATGCAAAATACATCTTCTTGTGCTAAAACAGAACAGAATTTAAAGCCACTGCTTTTGAGAAAAAAACTTTCAACCTTTTTGGTGAACACATGAACATGATACTGATACTATCTAAGCCATCAGGTGGAAGAAGCCAGAAACTCATGCTTTTGTCTGCAGCAAAGATCTAGAGGCAGAGCTGGATGCCCATGTGGTGTGTATTTTCTCTGCTACTATTTTCAGTCTCGTAAGAATCTGTCATCTGGTCCATCTTTGTTTTGGTAGATTCTGAAATACCATGCTTGACTTCTGGGATTTAGTGCAAATCTGGAAGGTAGGAGTTTTATAGTAACTTACTATAACTTCTACCTGAAGATGAAAAACCAGAGGGTCTTAATATATTAAGTGCTGAGGACTCTGTTTAAAACATTGCCAATTCTGTGAATGTTTCTGGCCTAGTACAAGGCCATGCTGCAGTGTCTCTGCAGGCTGAAACAGCTGTTTCATTCGATCATGCCTGCAATACAAAATTTTTATCTACAAACTGTCAGGGATGGTACTGGTATTCTATAATCTTATCATATGTGTAAGAAATATGCAGCATTTTTAAAACTTCCTCAATGCAGGTGGTCGTTTTCTTGTTGACTTGCACAATGCAACTCACTGGAATGAGAGCCTTTAAATTAAATAGGTGCTTTTTAATAATGATGTATACTTTTTCCTATTCCTATATTCCTCTTCAGAATGCTAGGAAATGCTCTTCTTATTCTAGGAAATTCTGTTGCAATTATTATTTTACATATAGCTACTCCCAGCTGCGGACTTCTAAGGATGTATTTTATAAGCCATGGTGCGTTGGAAATCCTATAACCCTGTGCATTTCATTTACTATGTAAAAATAATTTTTATAAACCTCTTTTCCATTTGCCAAACAGATACTGTTGAATTATTGTGATTTCATAAACTGATTGTTGATATGAAGTGGCTGAACTATTACTAGAAGCTTTATATAGGTAAAATACTTAACAGCATATAAAAGTTTTGCCAGAATTTTACTTTTTATGTCTTTAAGGAATATTTTATTATAAATTAAGGTTTTAGAAATTGTGATGAATTTTCCTTGTCAATTCATTAGATTTGCTAGTTTTAACAAAGTTGCACGTGTTAGAAAAGGTTGAACAAATAGCTGGTTTTTTTCTGTGATTTATTTTTTGTTTTATTTACTCCCCTGCCCTCTGAAAATCTTGCAGAGTGGGCCAACTTCTTAAAATCTGTCATATTTTTCTATGTTAGAAAATTCTTTGCCTAGTAAGAATTTTTTATGCATTCCTCTTTTTTAGCAGCCATCAGGTGAATTTTGATACAACACAGTTAGAATAGATGTATGTGCTGGTTTTGCCTAGGTTAGAGTTAAACCATGACCTTTTTCAGAACTTTATATCTCTCAGTGGTTTATTTTTTTATAAATGTTATGCCAGCCAGAAAGTGAATTGCATTCACTTTTTTAGCTTAAAACTATACCATGATAATAATTTTATTAGAGGATAAAATAAGGTGGTGTTAAGCGTTTTTACTGTGTGAGGATTTTAGTGGTTGGTTCTTTAATTTTATTTTTGTTTTTACCATGTTAGCTTTCTTGCCATAAAAGTTTGTACAGTTAGGGAATAGTTACTCACTGTATAAGCATTTTTACTGTGTGTGAATTTTACTGATTGGTTCTTTAATTTTGTTTCCAGTCTTACCATACTACCTTTCTTGTCATAAATATTTGCACAGTTAAGGAATAGTTACTCACTCTTTGTTTTGTCCCTGCTGAACAAAGTTAAGCAGGGCTGAGTATTACTATGTTTATTCAAATAATATTTTAAAGCAGGGAATGCTGGATTCATTGATGTTAAAACCAAGCAAATTAATTCTCCTTCTGCCAGCTGGCTTGTTGTCACCAAGGTGTGGAGAGCAGCTTTTATTAGGCACTTTTAATAACAGAAACTTCCATAGATGGGCACTGAGTCAATTAATAACATTGTTGACAACTTTGTTAATGGTTATTGGGGCTGTGATAATTTCTTGCAACATGAAGAGCTTTCTTCCTACCTGAAAGGAGGTTGTAGCCCATGGTGGTTGGCCTCTTCTCCCAGGCAACAAGTGACAGGACAAGAGGAAATGGCCACAAGCTGCATCAGAGGAGGTTCAGGTTGGACATTAGGAACAATTTCTTCACTTGAAAGGGTGGTTAAGCATAGGAATGGACTGTCCAGGGAGGTGGTGGAGTCACCATTCCTGGAAATGTTCAAGAAATGACTGGACTTGGCACTTCATGCTGTGGTTTAGTTGACAAAGTTTGGTCAAAGGCTGAACTTGATTGATCTTGGAGGTCTTTGCCAACTCAGTGATTCTATGTTGGATGCAGAAAGGAAATTGATCATGGCTCAAACACCGAGAGACTATAAATTGAGAGTTAAAGAATTATATACAAGATTAAACCTTTAAGAATTTTGTAATAAGCTTTCACAGATTCCTTTTTTGTTAGTTGAGAAAAAATGGTTTTTTACCATTCACATAAAGGTATAGAAAATAACTTTTTACCTTAGCATCCATAAGCTCTGCTTATTCTGGAGAAATCTAGTTAGGAGGAGGGGGTAGATGGGATGGGGTTAAAAAAGTCTAAGTGGTTACGTAATTACCTGAAGCTCTATGCTGTATTTAGAGTCATAATGTCCTAATGTCTTTTACCATCAGGTACAAAGGAATAGGTTTGTATAAGTATGTGACAAAATGTGAGTCAGAAGAATTTCTGGTGTCTATTTTTCATAATAGAAAGAAAAATAAAATCATAGGACAAGTATCTTTGGGTGTGTTTTTTATACAGAACAGGTTACATCCATTTTTCGTTTGCACAAAAAAACAAGACATTTTAAAATTAACTACTGAAGCAGTGGACTTTTTTTTTCCCCCTGGTCGTATGTTTTTTGATAGCTTGAATCATAGCATGAGGTTACAGTTTACATAGTAACCTACTTGGCTCTTACTAAACAAGACAAATCTACTTTTTACTGTTATTGGTGGTGACATTGCCCATTTCTGCTAGGATGTGTATATCTAGGCATGTTCTTAAGCTGAAATGCCAGTTTTATCCAATCCAGGAAAGGTCTTTCTCTTTGTGTTTAATGGCTGAGTCCTGTGTATAACTGAGCCTTTATTTAACTGTTTTGTGTCTTGTGCAAAGAATTTAGAATTCCTTGTGGCTAAATAAAAGAAGCTTGCTATTCCAAATGTTGATAGTAATTTTAGTTTCTTCTTAACATTTTTTTTAAAGAAAAAACAAAGTAAAAAGGAAGAAAGCTTTTGAAGTAATGAGTAGTTGAAATGCCAGGACTCTGGCAGAACTAAGGAACTGAATATACATAATTACTTTGTGATGAGACATAGCATCTGTAGACAATGACTAAACTGTAGGATCAGGCACTTTTTAATGTCAATTTTCATATGTATGCCTTGGCCACTTCTGGGATTCTGTGGGGAAAAACACTTGAGCGCTCAGGTTGGGAGGAAACCATAGTGCCATGTAGATGAGTTCCTGATCTGGATAATCAGAGTATGAGGACTGTAGGGAGCATGAGGGGAACATACTTGCTTCAGACAAGCAAAGTAAATCTGCTTCAGTTTTGCCTGTGTGTGGGGATAATATCTCATTTTAGCTGTGTTTGGTTTTTCTACTCAGTCTAGAGCTGTGCCAAGAGCAGAGCAGATTATCTCCAAGTGGTTGCAGGACACCTATGACAACAGAATCCCAGCCTTCATTGGAGTCCTTCTGCTGCTACTGTCATAGAAATGATTGTACTTTTATGTAGATGCAAACTTGATTCAAACTTACACTGCAAATTTAAAAGCTGTAATGCCATATTCCTACTTTAAGCATTATTGCCTATGTGTGTTGTTCTGATGTTGAGAAAAATATCAGCGTTTGTGTTTAGGGGTTTTTTTAATTTCAAATTCTGCTTTTAAATTCTCAAGTATCATGTCTTAGTAATGCTTTTAAACTGTCTTTAAAAGCAGTGTCCTAGAGACATTAAGTTTCAGAAGAGAAACCTAAAACTAGGAGATTGAAAATTAATATAGAGCTGACTGACTTGATTTGGCTTGCAAGTATATATGGAAATGTAGGTTATATTGATTGCAAAGGTCATAAAATTGCATTCTTAGGAAAAAGAGAAATTGCTTTTGTCCACTTTTTGAGTCTTAGAGTATTCTATTTTTTATCTCATGCAATTCACATTTAACGTGAAGACTAGTTCCACTGAAAGTGTGTATTTGCATAATTTGCATAGAGCTGCCCTAACAGAAAAAAGAGAATGCAAATCATCTTTGTTTAAACTTGGCAAATATTATCTTTTTTGTGACAAAAACGACATGAATGTTATAATTCTTAGTTGTACTCAATTCACTATAGTAGTAAACTGTGTCTTTGATAAAGCTGTGGTTTGTGCATGAAGCAAGCGGAGCCTGTTGTGAAAAATAAGTAAATTGGTGGTTGGCTATCTTAGCCAACTTTGCTCGTTGTAAAGGTATTTAGCAATGCCTTCCCACAGCATGTATTTCAAAAAAAATGATTGCTTCACTCTGTTCTCTAGGTAGTCTTATATCTGCCTTTTGTAGAATTAATTATTTTTCACAGAATAGTGTACTTCACCTGGAAGTGGTTGAGCTTGAATCACTAGTCCTTGCTTATTAGCTGAGTGGTTCCCATTTTTGTTACAATATTGTGCCTTTTTTTCCTCCTTGGGCCTATTAGAGATTTAAATAATACTTAAGAGCTAGTGGCAGAAAGGTCATTAAGACTCTGGTTTTGTCTCTAGTTTGGATGGGCAGTCTTCTATAGCTCACCTGCATTCAGCTTCTTTGCCATCAAGGGAGGAATGAATCACTTCCTGTAAGACTGCTTAGATTTAAAACTTTATTTTTAATATCCCTTCTATTAAAAAAGGTTTTAATCTTGTTTTTATGGCCTTGGAGAGGAAGGGAGAATTCTAAGAGAACTTATGCTGCATTTTAGAATGGATGATATTCTTAAATCGTCAGGATCATACCTTTGGTCTTCTCTTGTGGGTGTCTGTTGCATTTGATTTCAAAGCATGCTATTTGGCATGTATAATGAGAGTGTGTGTGTAATACAGCAAGAAAATAAAGAGAAGTGAATTAAATGTTGTGCAGGAATAATTTGCATAGAGTTCCATATCTCTTACATAATTCATTCAAGCACCAGAGTCAAGACAAGGTTATCTTCATAATTTTTCCTTCCAGGATGAACTGAGGAAACATCTAGTAAGTGCTAGCTAGTTTTCCGTGGTTTGCTCTGCCGTGTTTAGTTTGATTTCCAAAGGCCAGCATATTCAACCTGACTTCATTTGCTAGTATTATCTGAAACCTGATTTTTGATAGCAAATTTGAAAGAGATTTCCATTAGAATATTTGACTGGAAAAAATAAGTTTGTCTGATGGTGTAGTGTGCACTCGCAAGAAATTCATGCAAACGGGAGATCTTCTAATTTATCTGGAGAGAAAGGCTCTCCTTAGAGCTTATAATGAATTAAGGAAGATGAAACCCTGGGAAGCTGAGCTCGACACATTTGCAGAACACATTATTTTTCTGTGTTTGAGTAAACATGTGAACTAATGGCCTTCCACCATTTTTTTGTACAGAGAAAACTTTATATTAATGAAGCTTACTGGCTTGCATATGTAAGAAAAGCAGATTGATTTTGTTGTTGCAGTTCTTCAGAACAACAGGCCTCCATTCTGACAACATTTCACAGCTACTGTTTACTAACATGCATTTGAATTTGTACACTGCAGTGAAATCTAGCAGGTTTAATGCTTTTTAAAAATCATGTTCAATGATTAATCTGATTTTCTTGCTTGCTTTTCTTTCTGGAAGCTTTGGAGTATGCTTGACCTTTCATGCAAGAGTTCCTTGCTAGTCCAAGACAATTTTTGCTATAAACTTCCCTCAGTAAATTTAAATCCATATTGCTACACAGAACCCAGATACATTAAGGCGAAGTTCGAGTGTAGTGGTGCAGAGGAGATGGTAGCAGCAGATTCCCTCTATGGCCCAGTCAAATAATTCAACACACATTTTTAGTGCTACATTCATTGCCTGCATTCCAGTACACCTGCCAGTACCCAAATATCACGCATTATTGAATTGATTAGTATTTATTGAATTACAGAAATAACAGTTATATGAAACATACAATTTCTGAGATAGTCGCTAATTCACTTTGGTTTAACTGTCTCCTTTCTTTCAACAAAATTTACAAGCCAGTAGTTTGAAAATTTGCGAAATACCACTGGCCCACAACTGAAGTTTAATGTTCTGATCTGGAGTTTACTGGGGCCAAAGGAAGTACTCCACTGATTGTGGGCTTTTAGTTGGCTTAAGTGACCATATGCATTTATTCTGTATGATGAAATGGGCTTGACTTTTGAAAGGGTCAAGAATTATGTTCTCTTATGTAAATAACTCTCAAGAATTTTAGTACATGAATCTATTTTGCTTGAAGAAAGTTACAAATATTTTATTTAGGGCCTATTTTTCCTCCTCTTTGGCTGTATTAAGGCAGCCAGTGAAAATATATTTAACAAACAGTAAAATTCTCAATTGAATCAGGTGAAAACCTAAGATCATTAATTTTTTTTTCACAGACTGTATTGAATAATACATCAAGAGTAAAATTTGGGAAGGGCATTTGCTTGTAGTAATTGTATATATATCAAGAAACACCATAGGAAAACAAATTTTAACTACGTTGTCTTTGTTACTATGGAAATTAGGACTGGAGTTATTTTATGTGTAATTTACATATAGAAAGTGTCTGGGATTTTGGTTTAAGTGTGCTTTATTGATTTGCAAAAATCAGTTTTGTGCTAGGATTGGTTTAAGATTTTTTCTTCTATAATGATGAGTATCTCTTCATGGATGTAATGTAGTTTGAGTATTCAAAAATGAGAAATTATTTAACATTTATAAGTTTATGACCATATAAAAATGTTGTTTTATTTTTATACATGAAGGTGCAACCAGATACTGGTTCAAACAATTCCATATCATTGTTTGCCCTTCTTGAGAGTTAGTGTCCATATATAAATATACAATTTACTTTATAGCTGTGCCAGTAATTTTACCAAGTCTGTATCTCCAAACACTAAAAAAAAAATAATAAAAAATTGAAGTTGTTAGTCATCATTGACTTGAGTTTTAATCTTTTTCGTGGAATTTAATAGTTATTTACAGTAAGCAAATATTTCTCTTCTAGCTATTGCATCAGTAAGTGACCCAGGAAATTACACTTCACTTTGTGATTTGTCTTCCTATTACAGGCGAGCTCAAAT
The DNA here is from genome assembly GCA_013397565.1 of Ptilonorhynchus violaceus. Taxonomy (NCBI): domain Eukaryota; kingdom Metazoa; phylum Chordata; class Aves; order Passeriformes; family Ptilonorhynchidae; genus Ptilonorhynchus; species Ptilonorhynchus violaceus. The sequence goes on from VZRJ01003728.1 coordinate 1,064,511, forward strand.
CTCTTGCTTCCTGCACCATCATCGCTGTCACCACACTCCAAGCTAAGACTGCCAGGCACTCTGAGCACTCCACTGAATCCTGTGTATTCTTTCACTACTGAAAGTGGTAAGTTTCTTTATTTCTTCACTCTTTTTGGGGAATGGGTGATATCTTCTATGAAGATTTTTTTTTTCCTTTTTAAATTTTGCTGTGCAGCTCTTTCACGGAGTAACCTGGTTCTGTTCTATGTGATATTGTTTATAAAGTGCAGTGTGATACAGTCCAGTACTGATGCATGTTCTCTTGTAATGCTTTTTTTCTTTAAACTGTACACTTATTTATTAGTTCTGTAACTTCTGAGAAGAGGATGAGATTGCCAGATTTTCTTAATTTAGTATTTTGATAATATTTTAATGCTTACGAAAGTATCTTAAACATGGACACTCAAGAAGAATGGAATTTAAAAGCATATATACTAGTATAAGAGCTATAGTGCTTGGTAGTCTGTCTGCAGTTGTGTTTAATCTATTTTTAGGTTTTTTTGTCTAAAGATATTTTGTATGGAAAGATTTTGAGTAAAAGGTAGGTAACGCAATTATGCACATTTGTGATGCTTACTTTGCTAAGATCTGTTTCATTACTAATCACAGTATTTAATAATAAAATTTATCATTTCATGCTATTTTCTCTTTTTCTGGGTACCCGTAAAATAAGACAGAAAATTGGAACCTTAATTTCGAAGTGTTTTTGTTTTGTATCCTTGAGAAGAGTAAAAAGAATTCCAGAGGGAGGGTGGAATATATAATGAACTAAAAACAGGTATATAGAGATTTAAAATGTAGATAGTAAAGATAGGAATAATCTCTGTAATTGTATAGAATTATCTCCTAAAGGCAGACAATTTTTTTTGCAAATGGAGTTATGATTACTTTTTCTGAGCAGCCAGGGAAATGGTCCTTAGCATGGTCTGAAAGATTGACCACTTGTCTCAGAATCACTTAGTCAGTAATTCACAATGCAAATGGCCAGACACCAATTAACTTCTGTATTTCTATTTTCTACCTTAACAAAAGAGCTTAGAGCCATAATAATATTCATCTGTTGCTCAACAGATGCATGTTATTTCCACAGTATGTAAATCTTACAGAAGTGGTAGAATACATATGCTTACATATTGCGAATATTTAAAATAAGTGGACTAACCCTCTAAAGAATATTAACATATACTTTAAGTTGTTCTGCATGGCTATTCCTAGTATTGCTCAAACAAAGGAGTTTTATTTTCTTGAATTTTACTTTATGCAGAAGCACAGATAAATGTGTTGATGGAGACTTCCTAAATAGCATGAGTGAACATAAATATATGTTACAGCTGTTCATGTACACTCCCAATGTTTTTGTTTCCAAAACTAACACTTCTGAGATGATCCACAGGTACAGGATATTATTTATACAAGGGAAGCATAGTAAAGAAAACGGCATGAGAACATCAAGATTTTTAAGGGAAGACAATCATAAAAATACTAGTGGGCAGCAATTGAAATAGATTTTTCTGTAAGAAAATCTTTTAACATTGTGAATTACTTCTCTGTCATTTTGGGGGCCTCCAAGTTCTTCTACATGTGTAATCCTCTGTTAGCAGTATATTTAACCATGTAACTAGTGCATGCTCTCATGATTTGGTAAGGTGGTCACTGATGTCTTGTAGTATGGACAGTGTAGTAACCTGTGTATATGCAGCACTTTTTTTTTAAAAGACAGTTTAATTCTCTAGGTGTTGCCTGAGGTAGGAAACACTGGAAAAACAGTGTATCCATCTTTATGATGTATGGGCAGTAGCAGTAATACAGCAGATCTTTCCTGACTTTTAAATCTTTTCATAGCCAGATAGATTTGCAGAATTAGCTGCATGTGATTTTGTAATACTTCAAATAAAAGTAATATTCACTACTATGGCTTTTAAATATGTCTGTTCATTTTGACAAATGGGTTTTGTATGCTCTGACATACCATATGTTTTGGCTTTTCTTCAAGAGCATACTTTCACTGGTTTATAGGCTTTCATGAAGCCCTAGTCTTGTTCTCTGCTATTTACCTTCCCCACTTTCCTCAAGATCAGTTAGTTCATGGACACTGAGGCAAGACTGCCTTTGTTTCCAACCAGTTTGCTGTAAATCAAGTAATTCATGGTTTAATCATCTAATAGAGAGCTTCAGTATCCTTCTCAATGACAGAATATTCTTTATGTGAGATGAGTAAAGACAAGATCATGATATCATTGACTGTGTAGCCCAATCTGCTGCCCAAAGCAGATTCACCTAGAGCTCAGGACTATGTCCATTTGGGTTTTGTATATCTCTAAAGATGGAGACTCCAAAACATTTCTGGACAATCTATTACAATGTTTGACTGTTCTCACAGTATAGGATTTTTTTATTATCTTTAAATGATATTTTGTGTATTTCAGTCTGCATTGGTGCGTGGGATTATTTCTCCCCTAGGTCAGGACTTGGCATTTCCCCTTGTTGAACTTCAAGAGGTTCTTGTTGGCCCTTTTATGTGGCCTGTCAAGGTGCCTCTGAATGGCAGCATGTCACTCTGGTGTATCAGCCCCTCCTCCCAGATTTTTATCATATGCAAATTCACTGAGGATGTACTCAGTCCTATCATCCACATCATTGATGGAGAAGTTAAAGTGTGGACTCCAGTATGAACATCTGGAGTGTGCCACTGGTGACTGGTCTCCAGTTAGATTTCACATCTGTGGTTACAAACCTCTGATCTCTGTAGCTCAGCCAGCTTTCAGTCTCCTGCACTGTCTGTTTACACAGTCCGTGCTTGAGCTACTTGTTTATGAGAATGTTAAGGGGGACAGTGTTGAAAGTCTTGCTAAATTCAAGGTTAACAACATCTACTCCTTTTCCATTGATGTTGTGGAGTGCTGTGCAAGAGACTAGGTTTTGTCAAGAGCATGGTTAGAATTACTAGAAAAATGTAATGAATGTTGTCAAATAGTAATTAGCAAAATAGGCACCACAAAGAAGATACAAGACATGGATGAACTTAGTCTTGTGTGTTATGTATGAAGCTTTTCATTAGAGACATTTTATCAGATTTAACAAAATTATTTTAAATTTAAGAAAATGTATGTTGTGTGTCTTCCTCTCACAAAGATTGTTTTAAATTTGAAAGGAAGGCATGGAACTTAGGTTTTCTAACTGTCCATCATGACGGCCTGTTAGTTGAAATTTTTCGTCAAGAATGTAACTCATTTTACCATATCAGGATAATTTTTATGTCTGGCTCAGTAAAGCTGCAGCTGTGCTGATAATTATTTCAGTAATTTGAAAAGTTTGCTACATGTTTGTCTTTCGAGAAAGTCATCCCCTTTGAGTTTCACATTTCTAATTTAGATTTACAAAGTCTATGGCAGTTTAGTACTCTCTAAGGAATCTGTCCCTAAAGGTGTGTAATATTTCAGGTGGCTGAACTTCTTTTCTTCTTTCTTTCCTTTTTTTTTTTTCGTTTTTCCTTGGTGATAAAATTTGTTTAAGATCCGTCTCTGATAGTCAGAATTGAGGTGCTTTATGCTAATGCTTAGTGCTAGTTTTAACATACCTGGCCTGTAGCGCTGTTCTGCAGCACTGCACTGTAGCATTATCCAGGACTTTGTCTTAAACATTTCTGCCCTTTTTTTGTCATATGCTCCTCTTTATATCTTCTCCAAGGATGACCCATTTCTTAGTTGTTATTTTTTAAACAAATAGGGAAGTAGCAAAAGTTCTAGATTTCAGTTGCTCATTCTCTGGTAGACACTAAAATCCCCTCTGGTTTTGTTTGCCTTTCTTCCTTAAGATTGTGAGCATCTTTGGACAGTGAAATCACCTTCCTATGAGACGCTGTTTTGCAGGTCTGGGGCATGCCATGAAAGAAATATCTGGCATCTTTTGGCGTTATTCAACAGTGACTCTTCAGTAACTACCACTATGTTCAGGAGGTGCTTTCTAAAACAAGTTTTAGGTTTCAAGTCATTATAATCAGCAGTGACCCTAATTGTTATCTATGTGGGAGATTGAAGCTTGACTATAAATACTACGAAGATCTGTTCACTAAAATTTGGACTTCAATAAAACCAGTTAATTAAACTTGCTCTTAAAAATTAATTACGTATGTGCTAGAAACGTGATGGTTCTTGTATCTTTAAAGAAAATCTCAAAAACAAAAAACACAACACTTTGGCAGGGTTGAGAACAATTAGAAATTTTCTCTCCATTAACACAACTGACAGTCAAAGGTGTTTTCCACCTATATAAAGTGAAAGCTTCAAAGCACTCTTTATTACTCTCTAAAGACATTAACAAAACTGTCTATCTACATTTGATAGACTATTTTGAGCTACTTCTTTCAGTCTCTAGCAAACAGTGAAATAGATTTCTACATAAAAGATACCAAAAATATTTATGCATCAATTAAGTGTTCTAAAAATACAATTTTATTCTTGTTTTGGTTTTTTTTAATCAGAAAAAGGAGGTACATCAAGTAGGAAAATTCACATTTTTGCAGATATACTGCAGAAACACATGTCAAAAGTTGCAGCCTCGTGCATTGTATATCATTGATTTTTTTTTTTTTCAATACTTCATATTTTCTTCCCAACTCTGTAACGTCTGTCTTCGGTAGTGCATAGTTTTGTCTGGTTTTTTGGTAGGTATTTGTCATGCCTTTCACATGATTTTGTGCCACTCAAGGAAGAATGTGTGCAGAAAGCTTGTTCAATGCATCCTTATTCTTTTCGTCTCTTACTAAGGAACTCCTAGGGAAAAAAGACTTATGCCAACTATAATTGAAAATGTATCAAATGAACAATTTGATTCGGTTTTATTGTTAGAATAACTTAATTTTTCTAATTTGAGAATAAACATTAACAAAATATTCCAAAGAGATACTAAAAAAGACGACAAAATATTTGTTAATTGAAGGGTGCATGTATGTGTACTATGTATAGTCCGAGTACAACATGAAATACAATATTTGTAGTATCTCTCTGGCTGTGTTTGAACACAGGTTGGTGGCATTTTCGAAGAGGACTGAAAGAACTGATTGGCAGACAGAAGATGACTAAGAGAAAGCATGTGGTACAGGTGACAGCATTGCTGTGCTGAAACTACATAATTTTGACCTTGGGGGACCATTTTTGTTTAGTGGGAGTGCCAGTGGAAGTGTCCATTGGAAAAATCTGTTAATGGGATCCAGACCATGCAGGCAAATTGAGTGGCACAGATCACTGAATATGTACTTTTTTTTTAATCCTAGCATATTACTGTAAATATTGTGTGTTATCAAACTTTAATGTGGGAGTGAAATATCTTCCTATTCACTTTTTAAGAGGAATATCTTGAGTGTGTGTAAAAGACGTCTTGCCAAGAATGTAAACGTAAGAAAAGAACTCAATTTTGTTTTGAAAGAATCTGGGTATATCTGTTCCCCGTTACATTGTAATGTGTGCTGCCTCATTAGCTCACCCAGCAGCTTCATTTAGATTTGCTGTGATGGTGAAAGCAATTAAGCCTGCACAGATCAGAGCTATGGAAATGGTGTAGCAATTTGCCCTAATGTCTAAGTCGCACTGAGATTTTTCTTTTTATCCCCACATCTTCCTAAAATTGGGGCAGGAGCATATTATGGTGAAGAGTACCAAATGCACACCTGAAAGTGGTTTAGTACCCACACTATTAGTTGAAAGTGGTTTGAGTGTAATACAAGCTGCTAGGAGGAATAGGTAATGTTTGGAAACTAATTTTATTTTATATATGAAAAATCTTACAAAAGTAGGTAATGTGTAATAATTTCACAAAGATAGTTTCTGAATTTCATTAGCATTGGTGAGTCTGCTGGGCTTTTTTTGTGATGTTGATTGAGCAAATAATGAAGTGATATTATAAGGCCTGTGCAAAAGGGTTGTAGAAGTCTTTTCCCTGGTGGCCTGATATCTGTTCCATTTATTGTTACTACTATAGAGGGAGAAATGCAAGTTTCCTGTTCACTAAGGGATAGTCCTAATGGCCTCAATGTGACCAGGCAGTCCAGCAGGGGAAATATCTTTGATTAGTAGTCTGCTACCCCTTGTCTGGGTAGAAATGCAGAACATTTCTGGATAGAAATGCAGAACACTATTAGTATGTCCTGTAGAGGTGCTGCCAACATAGGAAGCGATACATGAAAATAAATGCTTACAGAGTGGTTAGCTTCCTGTAAGCTTCAATCTGCTGCTAGTAGATTATGTCATGTGTTTGAAAAGGGGGAATGTGCATTCAGATGAAAGAAATATGTGTCTAATACTTGTGTCTCACTTCTCAGTTATTTTTCTATGTATTTATGCAGTTTGCTATCTGCCTGCTCTGTCACATTTGAAGAACTAATCCTGCCTGACACATTTTTCAGAAATGGAAACTTAAAAATTTTCAAGAGAACTGTTCTAATATTTTTATGGGGATGGATTGGTTTATTTTTAATGTGACCTTTTCATTTAATTATTCTAATGGGACAATGATGCCAAAAAATTAAAATTTTTGCTTAATACTTTCTTTTACATTCCTAAATGTAGAAATGTGAGTTGCTTTCTGTTATTATAATAAATATCTAATTGCAACTTTGCAGAATTCACACATTTTCTGTAATTTGTAGGATGTAATTGCTTCTAACTCTGTGGATCAAGTATGTATGTTTTCTTTCTTTTGGAAATTGAATTACTTAAACATCACCGCCACTACTTGGTCTGGATAACAATAATGCAGAATACTAGCACTTCTTAAGTGAATAAACTTGACTTATTTTAGTCCCTTGGCTTTTTGAGTATATGATCCCGTTGTGGGTTTTCTCCTCCTATTAACCAAAGATAAACATGCCTTTACAGTCATTAAAAGCCTTTGTTTTAACTAAAGAGCACTGTTTAGTCACAGAGAATTTATTATAATGGATTAAGTTTTACATCCAATTAGCAGATTTGCTCTTTATTTTTCAAAAGATGGTAAGAGAACTCAGTAGAGAGAAATGACCAGCTCAACACCACAGATCAGCTCTCAGCAAGTGTCAAATGACATAACTACACTGATATTAGGTAAAGGTATTTTTACTATAAGCAGAAGAGCATTAAGTCTTAAGTGCTTTATATATACGTCTGTTCATTTGAATGGGAACTCCCCTGGGGAAAATGATCATTCATTTTTAGATATTCATATCTCTCACTTTGACTTAAGGGAAACGTGTAAGAGAGAAGGGACAAAGAAAATAAAACTTTTTTTGTTATTATTTGCTTATAACACAATGGAAGAATTGAAAAATACAACTTACAGATATTTTTCTCAAAGTTAATTTTCTTTTGAAACAGTAGAAACATCACGGGTTTTTTTTGTTACTTTTTTATACCTTGTTCTTTTATAAGCTATTTTGCTATACCATTTACATTTTGAAGTAGCTGTGACTCAGTTTCTTCAGTGCAAATAGATTACAAAGGCTGGTGATGTTCCAGCTTTCAGCTGACTTTGGCAGTAGTAAAAATTTAGAGTACCAGGACATGCCTGTAACCTCATCACTGCTTACTGGCAGCTCAGGCCATTCTGCAGGGGAGGGAACTTCCTTAGAGCTCTGTGACCCTGCTGTGGTGCCCACACCATTCAACAGTGACAGAGTTATGGCTCAAGGCACAAACACAGGACCTCATTTTAAAGGTAGAAGAGCTGAGTGTTTACATTTATAAAATGAATAGTAAAATTTTTTTTTTAATTTGGAAACATAAGTTGTGTAAATAGATTCATCTAACCACAAAAATGTTCCAAGAGAATAGTAAAGACAGAGAGACATAACCATTAACATTAATGACAATCTAGTTCTTCTATTCTAAAAGGTTGCTTATCCAGTTTCTTCTGTCTGATTGATAAGATGTTATAAATGTCAGAAGAGTTTGTATTTTCTAGTTAAACTTGCTGGAATTGTTTATACTGAGATCAAAGATACATGTTCCTTTATTATATGTTCTTTTTCATGTTTCTTCTAGGTAAGTTAATTAAAATATTTCTCTAAAAATTACACTAAATACAGAGCACAATAACAGCAATCTTTGAAGATTGCAAAAACTTTATCTAAAAAACACCATTTATATTTACTTGAAATTGGTATATGTTAGGGTAATTACTGCTGAGCCTTCAGGCTAAAGGAAGTACTCTCAGCCAAATTATACAAGGGTGTGGATTAAATGAAGCATTACTCTCTGTTTGGCAGCAGTGGATATAGATTGCAAAATCAGGGTGTGACGTAGTACTGTGGAAAGTCTCTGCCAAAAGTGATTTGGCCTAAGTGTGCCCTTACTTTCTCAATTATGTGGATCCTAAAACAACTGAATCTAATTAATTCCTAAGCAGAGAGGTCCTGTTAACTGTTTTCGCTCTGAGCTTGTCTGCAATTTTGGGCTATTGAGCCATGAGACAACAACATTCTTAAATGCAATTTTAGCTGGTCACAGAGGTGGAAACAATCCTTCTGGCAAGGACTGTGCAGTAAAGTATCAGTTCTCTTGTCCAGCAGAACTCTGAGGCGAGTGAGAATGCTGTCTTTACAGCAATAAGCACGAGTGAATAAAATGAGGAAATTGATTGCTCATTTTGTTGTATTGCCAATTGTTGTATTGCTCCAATCCTTCTGTTCCTGTCCTTTCCAGAGGAGCTTGGAGGACTATGCAAAAAAAAACCAGTAGCAGCCATGGTGCACAGGAGGGAGACATCCCCATCTCCCCAGGAGGAGACCTAGGTACTTTGACTTCACCACTGGTTTTGACAAGTTAGCAGAATCCAAGTATATTAAAAAATAAAAAAAATCTGTATTTTAAACATATGTTATCCATCCCATTGTGGTATACACACATACTTTTTCAACTGTTTTAAAAAGCCTTTGCTAATTTTCTTGATAGATTTTTATGTGTGAAGCAACTAAACTTCCATATGCACCTTGTTACCCTCATTGCTGAAGCACCGATTTCAGTGAGGGCAGACTTCCCTGACGTGATTCATTCTACTGATATAACACCTTTACAGTTAACTTTGGGTATCTGTGGTCTTTATTATGCTCTGCAAAAGGCAGAGCATAAATAAATATAATAAAAGGATGGTGATTCCTCCACCTCACTTTGTAGTTTGATGCTGATCATGTTGGTCCTGTAGAAGGTAATGATAGAGGATGGTGGCTTGGGAAAGCATTGAAACAGCAGAAGGCACATAGAGAGAAGTGAAGGCTCCTGGGTGTGTAACTCAGACGTTGCTGTTGTCACACAGTAGTTTGCTATTACTTACAGAGCTGATCTCAATGTCGTGCCTTGATCCAGATGAAATGAGAGCTTCCCTGGAGCCTGCCTTCTCATTGTTAGCTTCCTTTCTTGCTCGCTGGTGGTTGCAAGGAACAGTGACTCATTGCTAGTTGGCCTCAAATGAAATGTGAGAATTCTCCTAAAACTCTGCTTCTGAAAACTTGTATTTGCGTGTTTTCTGCAACCTTACGGCATGCAGCAAAGGAACAGATTGCAGATGTTCTTTTCTCATATTTTCCCCTCACAATTAGGGCTCAGTTTCTTCAGTTTTTACTTCCTCAGGCAAAGAAAAAAGATTCAAGTGACAAACAGGCAAATTCAAAAAAGCTCTTTAGAGCCTCCTCTGCTCACTTGACCCCAGGCTTTGCTCCGACATGCCAGACATGTCCTTTTGCAGAAAGCTCTTACTTGACTGTATAACAGATAATATTTGAAACTCTGTATCTCATCTAAAGATTGATTCCAGCATACTACATCCCCGTGTGATTGTAGATATAACATCCCCTTTTCCTGTCCTGTCAATCTCTACTCCAGCTGTCTATCTATTCTAGCTTCTGGTGCCTCATAGATTGGTTTTTTTACAGATTAGCTGAAGGATGTTGCAGTGGCATATGTTGATACAGGTCTTTCTGGAATCCTTTCAGACCCTGACTGGTCAAAGGAAGCAGACTGCAGCAGCTAATATGCCAAATAATAAAATACAGAAAATTGGACCTTCCTTCAAAATATATTTTTTGAACATCTTTTGGTGTGATAAATTGCCTAGTAGCAGAAAACATGTCGAGAATTCATTCACCAGATTTCTGGTTGTCACTATGCACCTGCAAAGCATAATAAGATTCACTTTGTAAGGTGTTGTATTTTCAGGTGAAGACCCTAGATCTGCTCCATTTTCCTACTCCTTGCATGTTTGATTTTTCATTTATGGATAATCATGTTTAAGCAGAGTTCACCTCTCTAGGAATAAAGTCCTTAAAGTGGGGGTTTTTTTGAGACTTGTCTCAATTCAGAGGAGGTATCCATGAGGTGTGTCACCTCTTCTCCTTGTTCAGGATAGTGTTGTAACAGAGTTTTGCATGTTGCTAGTTGAAAAACTTCTCTTGTGAGCCCCAGGTCATAGGTAAAACTAACTTGGTATTTATCTCCTATAAGGACTCCAAGCATATTCTTGAAATTTTTCATTTTTGAAATAGTTCAAAACATGATTTCTGAATATATATATTGATTAAGTACTGGTAACTTTTCATCTTTTGTGTCCAGCAATTCAATCTAACATAATGTATGTTCTGCCCAGTTATATTTGCTTCGATTTGGCTGCTTCAGCATAAAAAACAGCAGCAAGAGGAGAAAAAACATAATTGTTCTACTGTTACTTGCAAAATCTGGAGTGTAGTGCCCATTTAATGTACATCTCTAATATCCAGCATCATATGTACCTTGATAACAGTACTTCATTGGAAATTTGTTCTCCTTCTGGTAGAGAACATAAAGGGAACTTCCCTCTTTTTTTGCTACTCACATGTGTAAAGGATTTTCAGCAACTGAAACTGTGGTTTGAATTAAGGCTCTTCCTGCAAATCAGCTTTTCTTATCAAAACAAATAATTTTCAGAGTAAGTTCCAGGAATCACTCAAAGAGAACAAGGTGTGTCCAGGGTTGTCTGTATCACCAGTTCTTGAGTTAATAATTGGCACATAAGCATGTGCAAAAACCATCTAGGAAGGTTTAGTGAACAAAGCTGTTAAGACATCAAGTTTGGATCTCAATGCATGAGTGTCACTAGACAATTTTCTGTTTTTCAGTTTGGTCCTTTTGGAAAAACAAATGTTTGTAGCAATTGGCAGTGAAGTCAGTTTTAAAGAAATCCAGATGTCATTCACAATGCATAATGCATAGAAATAGGTGGTTCCTTTCAGAATAGGATATGGAGAAGAATTTCCTGTCCTTGAATATTCAGACCTCAATCCCCTTCCTCTTACTGATGGTTGTGAAAACTTAGCACTTGCGGCTTTTGTCTGGATTCTGGGTTATTGGAGATGCTGTATGAACATAGTCAGAAGTGATTTTAGCTGCTACTGGTAGTCAAACCAGAGAGGGTGGGTCATATAATTAAGCTTACATATTAAAGTACTGTAGTTTTAATAGTTTGGCCATCACCTGTGTGATGATGTGGAAAAAGCTAGTATTTTATTGTATTAAGTACTTAATCAAATTGTTTTTCATGATACTGTAAAAAATATTTAGTCAAATGGTATTTCTTTATTCATTCCGAATTTAATTTTCATTAATATTTTTGTTTACATCTTTATAGTTGTTGTGCAAATAGTCCTGCTTGCAAAATTCCTATACAAATAAGGTACAAATTCACTGGATAGGACTGTTACTTATGCTCTCTGGCTTGCCACTGAGATACTGGAAAGCCTTATTGTCTTCTAATACCAGCTACAGCATTTTGTGTTGCTGATTGAACCCTGGGGAGAAGTCTGATCTCTTCAGGATATCCAGAGTTTTAGAAATGTGGTCTTAGCCCAAAGCTGGGCACAGCTCCTCTCTATGAACTTGCCTGTCTTGATTTGCCATCTTTTACCTCTCCTCAGATCAGGTACCACTGTGTAAAGGAAAGGGAATATTGCCTCCTAATTATGTTCATTGCAAATAGTTTCCATGCCTTTTTTTTTTTTGCATATCCCCCACCTAAGACCCAAGCATTCTAAAAGTCCACTGCTGCAAAAGCAGTAGCAGGTTGCTGTTGTATTCTAGAAAACTTGCAAGACCTTTTAGGTAAAGGAAACTGAAAAATCAGTATTGTTGAAATCCGTGCCCAACTGGATCTGCAATGTGTTCCTTTAATGTTGGACTTAACATTTCAGTATATATTCCTCTGTAATAGATAATACCAATTTTAGTCTCAAGTGCTTTGTCATATGTTATTTACAAGGAAGTATATTCAGATTTTGTTACCAAAGTTTCTACAGGCCATTATTTTATTTCCGTATATAATTGGAAACTAATTAGAAAGGGCTTATTTATTCATACATGTTCTAATCACTGATGTGTAGAAAAACTCTTAAAGTAGTTTGTTCATAAGTTGTCTGAAAACTCAAAAGTGTGCATGTGGGAAAACTCTCATGTGGTGTTTTCATGAAATACCTGACAAGTCTAATTTCTGAACTACAAAATAGAAAGTAACCTTGGGGTTACATGTATTTTAAAGACATGATCTTCTCTTTCTGAATATACAGTAAGAAGTATGTCTGCCATGACCTTTTTCTCCTTACTCATTTGATTTGAGATCAAATTAAAACTCTTACATAATGGTTTCCTGATTTAGTGTCTGCCAATGGTCCTGCATTTTTCAGTTTTGATAATGTATGAATTGTTTGGCTATTTCGTGGGATTTTCTGGTAATACTTTGTCAAAATTAGTATTCAGTACTAGCTGAAAGTGCTAATGTCATAGAGAAAGTAGTGGCTATTCTGGTCATGGTAAAGACCTGAAATATCAAGCTGACTTATTTTTTCCAGCATATTTCACATGATGTTGCTGATACTATTTTACCTTGAATGTAAATGCTAGGAAAATGCGACGTAAGTCCTTCAAGCAGTTACAAGATTTGAATTTTTTTTTTTTTAGAATTTTTTTTCCCCAGTCAAGATGTGATTTGACATTGTGAGGCTTACTGGGTAATATAGAAATTCAGCAGTTTATGCAGTAAGTGGTTGTTTTTACTTAGCTCACAAGGCTTTGCATCGCAAAAGTGTGTTAATGGCTGATTTTGAAAGCTATTTGTGGTATTCTAAGCATATTTCCTTGTAGAACAGCATGCTAATTTGATTTAAGTAACTGTAATTGTCTTTTATCTGTAGTCAAAGATGTACTTTTAAAGACATGAGTAGACTCATGAGGTCAGTAGATACTAGACTTTGGGAGTTGCAGATAGGGTTAAATTCTATTTAACCGTATTACATAGAAATTATCTGTATTAATACATAAAATTTAACTGTACTACATATTTGTAGAAAACAGATAAGCATAAAGCTCGTTTAAGAGCTCCATTTCCTCTGATTCAGGGATGGTAAGTTAAAGCAGAAGCAAAAATATTACTAAACCCAAAAGTGAAGGTTGTGACTTCAGTGTTGGACATCCACAACTCCAAGGGACTGCAGTTTTTATATTTCATAAAGTATTTTTTGATAGCTCCATGTAATAGAATACAAAATCAGTTTCTTTTCAATTTTACTTTTGTTTGTTTGCTTTTAAATGGTCCAGGTGAGCTTAGCAAAACTAATAAGGACTTTCTCAGGATATCTACAGCACTGGAAGAAAAATAACTCTCATTAATACAAAGTATGCGTCATGGTCTGCATTTTCCTTACATCTTTTTTATCTGCTATCTAAAACTTGTAAATAATACTGCCAATCTGATTTCAGAAAGCTGATGATATCTGTGCAGGCTTATTGATGTTTGCTGTAGAATCACTGTCTGTTCTCTACCTTGTAGAAAGAAACAACTGGATACTACAACATCTGCTCGTTTTCAGTGGTATCTGCTGCCATTGTGATGTAATGTTAGAAGTTGTCGTAAATTAGCACGTTCCTGATTAGCATGAATTCAATAAATGTTCTTTACTTCAAAAGAATGCTTGGGACACGTGCTACTACTTGCATTGTTTATATATGGTACTGTAGAAACTTAACATTTGCAAGAAAAATGTAAGATGATGGTTTGATAAGATTACTCAGAAATAATTAGGTGGGTGTGTAGGCTGCTAAATGTATTTGATTTTAATCTCTAATTAAAAAGTTGGATTTTTTAATTGTTTTTGTGATGCAATAGTTTTTACTTCATTATGCTTTTTGTAAATAGGGGCCAAATTCTGCTTCTTCATTGTGCCTAAGTACAGAGTAAATGTTTTCAAATGAAACTCCGTTCTCCTCAAAGCCAGTGACAGACTGTCTTCGTAGTTGCTCCTGGAGAATTATTCTCAGAGCAAACACATATATGTGCCTTTGGATACCTTGAATCAGGAATGAAAATGATGGCTAACCTTGAATGAATATCTCTATGCATTCTTTTGGCTGATGGGAGATATAATTATGTTGTGGGATCTGGCACTGCCAGAAGCATAGTGTTTTCATGTTAGTGCTGTCTGATTCTGAGGTCTCTTATATGAGGATTGGAATTAGTTGATGTTACACCAAAGGTATCTCTCTGTGGATCTACAGGTGTGAATTTAAGCCTTGCTCTATTCCATTGCTCTGGTGTTCACTTAACTCTGCTGCAAGGACATACTACGTGGTCACTTGGGCTGTGGAATCAGAGACAACCAGGTGCAGTAGCTAGAGATAACTGCATCACTCCTTGGATAAGGAACTTACTCTGTTAAAGCACACTAGAACAGTTGTCTCTCTCAGTTTAGGGTGACTCTGATTCATGATTTGGGAACCCAGGGTTCTCCTAATACCTGCAGTTGTAGCATTTACTGGGAAATCACATGCTGTGTTAAAAGAAGCTGCAGCACTATGTATGGAACTACATGGTTCTGAATTGTGTAACTCCCTAGAGTGATTTTTCTAGATAACTCTTTTTAATACCAGTGTTTAGTAAACAATTGGTTTAAAATGTAAACATTGCTTACTTTTTTATTGAAAGCTTATCCTTCTGTACGGACTTTCTATAGAGTACAGTATTTTGAATGGCAACCAAAGCCTGATCTATTGACATAATTTACCAAGTTTATTTTGTTAGTTTACAAGTTTTCATTGCGTGAATGGGGATGGGGAAGGGAAACAAGTTATGCTTTTCCACCTATCAGTACAGCTGTTTCGACTTAACTTGGAGTGGGTAGGGTGGGGTGGATTTGGGGGTTTTTTTAATGCTTTGGGATTTCTGTCATTGCCATCTAGATCAATCTCCACTAACTGGAGGAGTGACGTCTGGCAGCAGCAGAGCTGCCAGGGCTTTTCTGTCTCTCATTTTTCTGAGGTGTATACAGCATGTAAACAGCTCTCATATCCAAATGGCAAAATAAATTAACAGAAACTTCTCTATATAACTTATAAAACTAAGTCAAGTAAACAGAGAAGGATTCTATTTGTCCTATAGATTTTGGGTTTTGGTTTTAAGTGGATAGATTTAGGTTAATAAATTGGAACCCCACTTAGACATTGAGGACATAGTTCAACCTTTTCCAGATGCTCTGATAGAAGAAAAAGGTGGGGAAAAGGCAAGGAGAATGCTAGTAATGGCATGGGCTGGCACTGAGTAGACTTCTATCAGTGCACAATGCACTGCTAGAATCTAATGGGTGTTTGCAGAAGACCTTTGCATTCAGTAATGCTGCCATCACAGCACCTTTGCATATACCCTTACATACAGCACGTGAGAACTGCCTATTTAAGTGGTTTGCAAGATCAGAGAATCACAGCATCGTTTAGGTTGGAAAAGGCCTTACAAGATCATCAAGTCCAATCTTTACCAATAACCACCTTGTCAACTAGACCATGACATCAAGTGTCACATTCAGTCATTCCTTGAACGCTTCCAGGGATGGTGATTCCTCCACCTCACTGGGCAGCCTGTTCCAATGCTTAACAACCCCTTCCATGAAGAAATTCTTCCTGATGTCTAATCTGAACCTACCCTAATACACTTAAGGCCATTTCCTCTTTTGCTGTCACTATGACACAGATTAAGCTTCATTGAAACGATTTTCAATACACTCTGGTCCTTAAAATTCTCCTGTTCAATCTGGAATTTCTTCAAAATCATAGGTACTAGACTAAGTTATGTAGAGCAGAGTTGGAAGTGGGTTTTCACCTACAGAAATGGGTATTAGTGAAGCATCTGCTTTGCTGGTAAAACAAAAAGGTATGCTTGTGGTAAATGGATGCATCCACTCCTTTCATTTTATGTGAACTGCATCTGAAAATGTTTGTGGTGGGTTTTAAATATATTTGTGATCCTGTGTTTAAATAAAGGAAGACAAGTTCTTATCCAATATATAAACAATCTTTTTATTTAATGAATTCTGTTTGATCTATTAGAGCGTAATTGGTTTGAGGATAAAGTATTTGAGGGAAGATTAATATATATTTAGATCACTACAAAATTATCTTCATTCCCTTACATTATACCTAGCTTGAAAAATGAAATTAGAGAAATAGCTGAAAGCTTTTACTTTACAAACCTCAAAACTTTCCTTCGAAACCTTTGGAACCTGAAGTAGAGATTATACTGCATACTAAAAGATCCTTTGGTCACACAAGTCATACTTTTGGATAGGTGGCTGCGCTGAAAACATTATTCTGTTTACTGGAAACAGTTTTGAAGCCACAAAAGATGAGTAGGAAGAGGACTGAGCTGATCTACACATATTCATCTCATATTTGAGTTGACTTTTTTCCAGTGTTGGTATTTAATTGGGTGCATTTTGACTACACTATGTTGCAAGAGACCATGATATCTCTACAATAAGAAATACCATTTCCTAGAGACACTGTTTATTTTCATGTCTTTCAGGATTTTTTTGTGGGTTTTGAGACATTAGCAATTAGTATAAACATGAAGTAAAACTCAATTAAAAACATAATAATGTGTAACTGGAGTAGGTAAGACTTTTTTTTTTTCACTCTCTGCCTGCTTTAGAGGTGTTTGTCACAGAAATGTCTGAATATTAACTTTCTTCGGTTTTCTTAGATACATGTTTTTTCTCTGTTCTGTGATAGTCTGAGAACTTTCTAGGATGAACTTTTGGATGATTTCATTAAGTGTAGATTCCATGTGACTGGAATCCTTAGAGATTTATTGTGCTCAATTATTATGCTCAAATACCTTTAGTAATTAATTAATTTATCGAGCATTTCAGAAAGCGAGAAAAAGCCTTCTTTTGAGAAGTTGATTAAAACATGAATTCTGTAATGAGTGTTCTCTCAGCATCTTTTAAAAGAGCATTTTTTCACAAAAACATTTCATATTGGTTGGTTGTAGACAGTGCAGTAGGATAAAAGTGGAATTATGTGACTCCCTAGAAAGACTTCCTTCCCTATTGTGGCTCTTATGCTATTAGTTTAAAACACATAAAATCATTAAAGATGCTGTTATTTAAAATGGATTGTTTCTTATTATTACAAGTACTATTTTGGGACACTGTTGCTGTTATGATATCAATTTCTATAAAAACCAAGTCTGTTTGGAAGTGAACTCATCTGTGCATTTCAGTCCAACTCTTTAGAATTTGATCACACTAACGTGTCTGTCTAGAGCAGAGGGTAGTTTTCCAGTGAAAGAATGCAATAAGTCTGGGAACTTGGTAGCACAGACACATTTTGGACAGGACAACTACTTGGCTTTTGTCTTCTTTTCTCTTCAGTTGGGTTTTACTGTCAGAGAATATATTGCCAGAAGAGACCAAGGGGAACTGAGGAGAGACTTTCAGTTCACTGTTCAAATTATACAGGAAACTACCACAGTTTCAGACTCCTCTCAAGGCAGACAGCTACATTGTTTTTCAAACCAGTTCTTGGGTAGTCATTTCCCTTAAGTCAGCAAATGCTTGGACTCACAAGGTAATTTTAACAATAGGGTTATGTGGACCCTAAGAAAGAGCTGTCCTGCTGTTAAATTGTGTCAGTGTGAAAATTCTGTTCATTTGAGAAAAAGCATTAGCATCTGTCATTTAGAGATGCCTAACATTGCAGTTAGACATTAGCAATAAGTTCTTCTAAAAATAGTATGTTCTTCTCATGTAAAATTCTGTATTAAGGAAACCACTGAAGAATCAATGCAGAATAATAGGAAATGCAGTAATTCAAATGTGGATGATTTCACAGGAAGACTAGCTTCTCAAGATGTACGTGATTTTGAAGGTGAAGACAGCAGATGGCTGTTAAGAAAGAAGATTGTTGGATAATTCAAGGAATAGTCTTTGCATCAATAAAAATGCTTCTCCATTAATGATTCTGAAGCGTCCTTAAGATAGGACAGTGTAAATTAACCTGGGTGTTGGGGGTTTTTCAGGCTTGACCTTACAAGGGATTTAATGACCTTTCTATAAACTCAGACTAAGTGAGAGTCCCAACAGGTCATGGTATCCTGTAAACTTCATTTTTGAATTAAGTGGAAATGTCTTTCTGGAATCCTGACCTCATTTTAAATATCTCACTATAGTAGTTGAAAAATGTGCACAGCCTGGATGAGAGACAACCAAAGCAAGCACTGCTGAGGCTGTTAGTCACACCTGCTTGATGTCATTTACATGCTTCATCAAGCATGGAACCATATCAAGCCAATAACTGTGTAACATTGCTTTAAAATTCTACTGCTTCGTTAGAGAAAGAAGGGATGGATATTCCCTTGCTTGCTGAATGCACCTTGTTTTGTGAATGAGGAAGATTGGAACAGGCTTTTTTTGCTGGTTTGTGTTTGTTTTGTTTGCGTGGGCTTTTTTAATATGACTGTTTTGAATGTAGGGGCTACTAAAGGAATGCTTGATAACTACACAAAACTAACAGATAACATTAAAGACTAGTTTGGGGTAACCAACAGGCTGATCATAGTATATTTGGACCCAATTGTGCTGTGGTCCGTTTACACCTCAAGCAAAGTAAAAAGAACTTTGTTTTGTCTCTAGTCATGGAAAAGACTGAGTCTAAACTAGTGCCAGCTTCTAGAATTCAGTCCAGCATTCCTTATATCTTTGAGTTACACATCTGTCTCTATCCTACACTTGCAGTGTAACAGGTCTGCACTGCCCTTTATTGAGGCTTAATTGGAAATATCAGTCTAACCATAAACTTTTCACCTGACAAGCAGCTAAATATAGAGGCTGCACAGGACTACTCACATACATAAATGTATAGTGCAGTAGTATTTGGAAGTAATGTGTGTTTTCCTCAGAAAAATAAGAAGATCGATGATGTTACTGATAAAAATGCAGATTAATGTTGTTTTTAATTAAAACTTGAATACTTTTCCAAACAAACAATTGTTTTTATCAAGTATTTTATATATCTTTTATCTTAATATGGGTTTGTGTAAATTGGAACAATACTCCCATGCTCAAATTGGCTGTCTAAAAAAAATATTTTTTATCATGCAGACATTTTATTGGTTTTCAGGTTTTTTTTAATTCAAAGACTTGATAGGACGCTTTTATGCAACACTATATCCATATGTAGTATCACCTCTGTAGCATCTGGTTTTGTAACTTTGTGAGTATGTACGTAACAATATCAATCAGAGTAATAGTCCCACTGACTTTTGGTGTTAGTGCTGAACAAATGTTTTACCAAATAGCTTAGCTGAAAAAAGGTTACCTTTGGGACTATTGTCTTTGAGTATGGCTTGAATTCAGAAAATGGTTTATATTCTCATCACTTTCTTCTTCTTAAAAGAGATGGGAAAAAGTAATAAAAAGCAAAGTAAGCCTTTCAAAATGAAGTATTTCAGAATTTATACAAGATTTTTTTTTTAATTATTAAGATCACATTTTTTTTTTAATTCATGCATGAAGTTGAATAATCCATTATTGCATGGATGTAGGATTTCTCACGAGTATGAAATTAATCACATACAGATTTGCAGGAGCATGGTTTAACTACAATTATTTGAGCTTGCAGCTTTTATTCTAGTTAGAAATATCTAAATATCTTAATGATTAAGCATTTGTGAGTAAATCTCCTGTGCAAGTCAAAACCACTAGGCTTTAGAAAGTATACTGTAGGTGGAGTTGTGCAAGCTTCCTTGTAGAGCTCTGCCAGTACTTGGGAATCTGAATCTGAAAAGTCCTCTTTATTCAGATACTGGACTCCTCAAAAGCATGCTTTTGGTGTGGCAAATGAAAATGAGTTTTCAGAACTTACTCCTCTTTGAAAACAAAACTTGTTTCAAAGCTAGTGTCTCACAGAGAAAATCCAGTGAGCTTAACTCTGTGTTGCCTGGCATTTCAGTACTTGAGAAGCTGTTCTCGAATGAAGCAGCAGCATTTTTCACTGTCGTGTTCAACGATTTTCAGATTTTTTTGTATCTTTTCTTTTTAAGATGTTTTCTTAAGTATACAGCTGAGGAGACCAATAACAAAAAGATAAATCCATAGATGATGAAAGGATTTTCCTGAGCTTAGTAGTTAACATAATAGTTTGAAAAGAAAAGAATTTACAAGTACTTGTTCAAGTGTGCTATGTAGAGAGTGAATAAAATAAACAGCAAGATGTGTTGTGATAGGAACTCAGATGATCAAAGGGAACTACTGAATAGAAATAGTTATTCTTTCAGATAAAATAAGGAAGTAATTCCTTTGTGAGTTTTTGTGATCATTTCTGTTGGAAAACTTTGTATGCATTACTCAGAAATTCAATGAAGAGAAAAGCAATACAGCCTAGATAATAGTGTCAGCTTTGAGCACGAGGTGGCATGTGGACATAGCTTGAGCTGCTTCTCCAAATCATTTGAATGGAAATATTGGATTAGTTAACCTTGTGTCAGGTCTGTTAGTTAAATAAACCCTCCAACTGTTCCTGACTGAAGGATGCATAGTTGTGACTGAAAGATGCTGCTGCTTTTCATTAGAATTTTGTCAAACATATCCTGCTAACATAATGATTTTAAAATAAAATGGTTTATTCGATGGAAAAGGATAACAAGCAGAAAATTCACAGCCTTTTCTTTTCACAGGGTGCTTCAGCCCAGTAGGAAATCCTCTTAGTCGAACACTATTGGGTAGACTACAGACGGTAAGGAATTCTTTTTGCATTTTTTTTAAATTGATGTATAACTATAAAATGTCATTATTCATAAGTTCTCATTGTAGAGAGGTGTTTTTTTTATCCTGTCTTTATTCAAAAAAGAGGTATCTTCAAACCAATTGTCTACATGGGCAAATTAGCTTATGCTGTGACCAGCTGGTAGCGAGATCAGATATCTGCAAATCAAAAGCTTTATATTTTTTCATGGTTTACTTTTTGTTGTTTAGAAATAAATAAGATAAAATAACACTCCTGTGTTTTTTATTTTTATTAAGAAAACAGGCGTTGATAAGTAGCTGACAGAAAAGCTGAGACAGTAATTTAGAATGAAATTCTATTTGCAGCACCATGTTTTGGTTGTTTACTCATACTTCATCTTTTTGTAAGAAGTGAAATCACAGCTATCCTTCGTTTATTTAATTGCTTATCTATTAAATATTGATTGTAAACTTCTAGTAATTATATTTCTTCATTTTTTAATTTCTGGTTTCCTGATCACCATAATAAAAATTCAACAGAATCTGTAAATGCTATTAATTGCAACTATACATTTATATGTGTATAGAATATACAAACACTGTATTAAACACAAAATGTATGAAGAAACTAGTGAAGGAAGAACAAGTGGTGCTTCTGAATACTGAATGCATTTGTGTCTCTGTGAAGCTGGGCCTGCTGTACTGGAGATGTTAATCATCCTGCACCCATGGACAGAATGCCATGGTTTAATATTCTGTTGTAATTGCACTAATTGTAATTTTTGAGAGAAACGTTATAAATGGACATAAATTAACTTGGAACATTTATAGCTGTTTTACAGTTTCAATTTGGGGTTTTCTTTGGATTGGTTGAGGGTTTTTTTAGACCTACCTTTTTTAACAGAATCTGTTAATACAGTCGTGGAAAGCTTGTAAGACATGTAGGATTCACCAAGCAATTTTGAAAGTATGGTTTTACATTGCTGTTTTGTTAGTTGTTAAATGGTTCTTGTTTTCATGTTCTCAGTTTTTCAGCCATCTATATGTAATTTTTTGAGAAAAAATATAAATTGTTCAACCAGTACTCCAGTGTTCTCCACCACAGCAAGCTTGATAAATGTTTGCGGGATCAACTGTTTTGTAAAATACTAGATATCAGCTAATTTAAAGTAGTTTTTTCTGAGAGGGCTAAATTAGGGTTTTGAATATATTTGTTACTTCTTTTGTTATAAATGCAGTAATATATATAAGTGCAAGTTGACTGAGTAACTAATATAAAAAAAATACCGTATTTAGAAATGGCAAAATAGTTGAAGAGGTTTTGAATCATTTCAGGAGCTGGAGTATTTCATATGCTTCTGAATTGATCTTTTTTCCTTTTTTCTTTTTTCTTTTTTTTTTTTAATCCCTTTAGGCTTTACTGCAGCAGCTGTGTTTGCATTTCTGATTTCTGTTTGTACATTGCAGGTTTCAATAAAGTGCAGCCTGGTGCAGTTTTGGTCCTTTTTTCCTCTAGGCAAATTATAGATTCCCATGCTTATTAAATATTGAAGGACTGTAATCAAATCAGGATTGTAGTCATCTGAAGCCTAAGGAAGTAACTTTACAGTATCTACAGACAGATTAATTACGACCAAAGAAGAGTATATCATTCTTGCCAATTGATACTTTTAGCATAATTTTAATTTTGCTCTTAATACTAATATTTGTACTTCTGTTTCCCTTAGACTAAATTTGTAGTTAGGTGTCCTGAGCTAGGACATGCATTGGACCAGAGAATGAGAACAGAAATACAACAGTGCTAACAGTATTCAGCTGTTTTCTTCTGAGTCTCATCTTATTTAGCATTTAATTTAAAGCTTCAGTTACTGGAGTATAGAGATTGCATA
The DNA here is from genome assembly GCA_013397565.1 of Ptilonorhynchus violaceus. Taxonomy (NCBI): domain Eukaryota; kingdom Metazoa; phylum Chordata; class Aves; order Passeriformes; family Ptilonorhynchidae; genus Ptilonorhynchus; species Ptilonorhynchus violaceus. Next base: position 1,087,458 of record VZRJ01003728.1, read on the forward strand.
GCGTTTTTAGGGGTGGAGACTATTAAGTAAATTTCTAACCCTTATGTTCTTAAGGAAAAAGGAAAACAATGGAGCAATAATAAAATCTCAGATTTATTCTGTAGAATTTTTAAATGTTTTAAATATTGTGTTTTAAGCTAACCAAGCGTTTTCAATCAAGCTCTATGAGTTAATTTCTTATTTTTTCTCCTTTAAAAAAAAAACAAACCAAGAAACCGCCATGAACCAAAAACAGCAACAAAAAAACCCCTAAAGATAACAGTCTCAGAAACTAGGCTATAGCACTCTGAGGCACAGATTTACTCGACACACGAGAGAAGCTTAACACACATTCCTTGTGTCTTTATTGAAGTGTTTGCGTAAGTAATAATCCCAGTTTCTCTTCCATTCTGGCGGATAGCAGGTATAGAGAGGTGGAGTGGAGAGAAACAGTGGTACTGTGCAGCAGCCAGGAAACAGATGTTTGTCCTCCTTCATGTCACTGAGTCTGTCACTAATGGGAAAAGGAGGGAAGGTGGCTTTGGCTCTGTATTGGCCCAGTATGTGTAGGGTCTGCCTAGAATTAGTCTTAGAAAAGCTTATTTTGCAAGTGTTATTAAGAGTTAATGACTAATTAGAAGTGGGACTTAATCTGTATGTTTAGTCTATTACAATGAAGAATATGTTTACATATAAGGAAGAAGCACGTGGAGCTATATGAATCATTAGACTTTACATTTTTCTGTATTTTTTCTTTAAATTTTGATATTGTGGTAATTGAAATATGTTGGTTCAGTAGCAGAAAGGAAATGCTGAGATTTTTGCAGAAAAGCCAGCAATAAGATAGCACTTGTTCTTACTCAGTGCTCCTTCTCCCAAGGGAATGAATGCTATGTAATGCCCAAATCCTGTTGGCCACCGTACATCTGCATCAAAGAAGCAAATCTTCATTTGCTCCATCACTGGAACTGCCCACTTAAAAAGAAGGCCATAAACATTTAAATTAGTGCTATTATCCGGTATCAATAAAAGTTGATACAGCAATGTATCAGGTTACTCTAGTGCAGTGTTCTCTTTTGTATCAGCGTCTTGAAACATTTTTGTTTGGTGTTGAGTTAGAGATGTCAAGGGTATCAGTGGGTTAGTCATGGGTAACCAGTGTGATATTCCATGCTCTATAACTCTGCATCAACTGCTGGATCTATTTATCTTCCTCTGAGGATATTTCTTAGTGCTGAAAGCTCCTAGCAGCTTTATTCAACCAAAATCAGTGTGACATGGCAGACTTTTTCGGCAAGTATTTTGTTTCTGTTTCTCACAGATGGTCTGCCTCCCAAAAAGACCAAGTCCTCAAAACACAGCTATAGCCTACATCTGTTCCATTGCAAGAAAAGGATTAACTAGTTTCCTGCATGAAAAAAAAACACATTAATATTGTATTAAGAATGATGTTTTCATATAATTCAGTATGTCTGTTGCTTTTTTGAAATCCTGAAAATGTGGCTTAATCTTGTGGCACAACATTTAAAAAATGATGTTTCTAAGCTGAAAGGCTGGTAGTTTTCTCTGGGTGTTTCTTGCAGTGTAGCTGGTAGTTGGCACTGTTTAAGGAATGGTGTGGCATGCCAGAGGCAGCTCTGCTGCCTTGCAGTAGCTGCGTTTGTGGCAGGCAGCTGTGGCAACTGCCCTGTCCAGCTGGAGGGAGAAGTGTGTGCAGCCGGTGACATACTCAGAGTATCTCTTTAAGAGGCACCTCTTTGGATTGTTGTTGCCTTAAAACTTCAAGGCAATGTCTGAGAACATTCAACATAGTCTTGGGGTGACTCATGGATTTTAGCTTGTTATTTCCAAACAGCTTGCTCTCTTCAAGCTCTTCTTGAGTGTTTGAGAGCCACATAAATACTTTATTAAAAAAGGAGAGGGAGACAGATTGAGACACAATAATGGGGCAATATGAGTACCTGAACTAGATACCTCAATATTACTGCTAATAATTCTGATGAATCATTTTTGAGCAACAGGAGGCACTCCCATCCCACAGGGTAAGCACATTGCCTGCACAGTTCTCTTAACCTTGAGAATGGAAAATGAGAATTAGCTGAAACCTATACAGCAGTGCTGACTACCAATAGACCACTGAACAAGCTGTGTACTCTGAACTGCAGCTCCACCAGTCTTTGTTCAAAATTTGTTTATCAAATCAGGCAGTTACACTTTTTTTTTCCTTCTGTGAATGTACATAATTATTCAGAACTCTTTAGGTGGTAGGCTTAGATGTTCTGGTAGATGATAAGAACTGAGTGCAACTGTTCACTTTTATACTGAGTTCATCTGTAACTACTGTGTGCGTCTGTAACTACTGTGGCAGTACCGAAACAATCTGGAGACTGGATGGAACCTCTGTGTTCAGGATAGTCAGGGATTTCTTTCCCGGATGGGATAAGCCTAGCTGAATTATGAAGACAACACTGAGGGCAAGAATCCCTGTTCTCAAGAATGCAGTTTATTCTACTGAGGATTTGCAAGGATTTTCTTTGTAATTTGTAATGATGTTTCTTGACCACCATAATAAAAAATTTGAAAAAAACAAAACAAAACCACTGAAAATAAAAGGAACAATACATTTTAGATAATTTTTTTTAAAAAAGCAAAAGAAGAAAAAGGTTTATGTGAAAGATAGATAAAGGAATGGCTGTAAAATATGAAAAAGGTAAAGTATGTTTGATAAGAATTTTCAAATTTAAATGTTTATAATGTGGTATGTCTGTTAGAGGTGGAAATCTTGTTTACTTCACAAAGCTCACATTTGACTCTTCTAAAATATTTTAATTGCTGTGTAATTGCTATTCTGTACGGTACTGTGTATCCTTTAATCTATACAAAATCTAGGGGAAACTGGTTTCCCCTTTGTGAAGATAGACCATTGGAAAAAAAAATTAAGTAACACCAGCAAAAGACTTCCAGCTCTTCCTGTTTTCATTTTTTTTTTTCTAGTTTTTAGTTCCTCTGCTAATTTTCATAATTTTTCTATCCTAAGTCTACCATCAGCTGACGCATTCTATTATTTTACAGAAATCGAACTTTTTAGGTACAGGCTTATCCTGATTATTGTATTTTATACCTACTATTCTTTTGAATTCATTGAAAGTCTGAAGAGTAAGTGGTAAAGATAGAACAATTGGAATTATACGGAAAGTATTGGTTATTAAGACCAACCTGAAATTCTCCATTATATGGACATGACATCTTTTGCATACTGGTTCAGAGGTAAAGTTCACTGCAACTTCTTAACTATCTGCTGTAGTGTTTGCAATGCAAACAAGCTTGGAATGCATACTCATCACTCCAGTTGTCTTTAGTGCAGTGTACATGCTTGAAAAATTTAATATCTTTTTCTAAACATCTACCAGCCAATAGCCAATATTACTCAGTGTTGCTTAACATCACTTCTACTTTTTCTTTTTTTAAAAAAGCATTTTATTGCAGATAATTCTTACTGTCTTACAGGAGAAATGAAAATACTCACAATTATAGTTTAGCAAAATGCTTCATATTAAAGTTTAAAATAATTTATTCTTCTAGAATGATGACAGCCTGACTGCATTGGGAGTGAGAGGAGGAAACAGTTGTCCTCTCGGGCAAGAGACAGTAAGTATTACATAATTTTTTGCAATATCTTCTGTACCTGTTATACTGTATCTGCTTTTGAAAGCATGCCCTTCTTTTTAGCATGATCCCAAGGATTTTTTTTTTTGCTACTGTAGATTTTGTAATTCTTACAAAGGTATTCATAACTAAATAAGTGCATTGCTGCTGGTTTTATATCACTCTTGAAAAACAATTTTGTAAAATTTTGTTGAATATACTTTTTTTTTTTTTTGCTTGGACTTGGACTCAAATAGAACTTGACAAATTTGTGAATGTTACGCTAGAAGAAAGTCCACTGCTTTAGGTGTAATTATGAGTGGTTTACATTCTTTTGTTCTGAAGTGCATTTCCTGTATCCTGTTATGGTCATTTTTCTGATCATATGTTGACAGAGAATGTAATGGCAATTTACACATTTTATTTAAATTGTCAGGCTTACTAAACCATTTGTTTTACAGGACACATTGGTATATTAATTTCTTATTTCTGAGAGACAGACAGTGGGACTTGCTTGATTGGTTTGACCTGTTTGGGGCAGTTTCCCTGTAACTGAATTTCTGTAATTTTTTCCAAAAAACACAACATTTGCACCAGAACTATCTTTAAAAAGACACTGCAAAACAAAGTAGTTGTTGCTCTGCTCTGCCTTTCATTGTTTTCCATGCTGCCAAGTAATTAGTGTTGCATTCCTACATTCCTTTTTGGGTTTTAGTTTGTTTACCTTAAGTGACTTAATGGTTTTCATGAGGTTGTCACTTAACTGAAGTGGGCACTGTTAGAGCACCTCTTACTGGATATGATCATGGTGCTCATTAGTGTGGTTTAGTTTGGTTCTGTTCTACAGTTCATATTTCTGTACTGTCAGCATCACCTGTAATTACTGTATTAGCTTTCCTAATGCAGGGAGGAGGGTTATGATAAAGGACATTTCATTGTTTAGCTTCTTTATGTAAGTTCAGGACTACTGCATGCATATTTAGATAAATTTCCTGTCTGCTGAAAACTGTGCTGATACTGATTATTTGATGCTGACCGGCTCACAAATTGCGACATAAAATTTGCAATGGTAGAATCATTTTCATCTTTTCCCCTTCATAACTGATTTAATCTCTTTAATTGGTGACATGGAATTATGAAAGTACAAGTGACATTGGCTATACTTGTATGCACAAAACTCGCAGGTGATCTTACTCAAAGGAGAAATACAAATGTTAAAAGCAGTGTGCAGTTCAGCAGTCTTAAAATTTAAATGCATGCGTGAGTAATAAAAAAGGGTTTTTTCTATCCCTGTCATCATAACTTTGCTGTCTCCTTCAATCCCATTAACCCTCCTATCGCTCCTAATGATCCGTGTTTCTGACCTCTTTACTTAAAATTTTGTAGAGGAATATGAGGTGAAGATTGTAGGTAGGAAAGCAGCATTCTGTGTGTAAAATAGGTCATAATTTTGCTCTTCACTTATGATGAGGGAAGTGAGCAGTTCCCATATTCTTTCACTTCATTTGTTTTCCTTTCATGCTTTTCTGCTCAGAGTTCACTAGGACAGATTTTTGTTAATAGGGCATAGGAAATAAATAAGAAATTGTACTTTATATTTTCATATTCAGGGTAGAAAGCGGGCTTCTAGTAATTTATTACGTGTAGTATCCCTGGTACTGATGGCTATTAGTAGTCTTTTTCATGAAAGTATAGATGCACTATATTTCACTGTCAAATAGATTTATTATGTGAAATGGAATATAAATGTATTTTTGGCAGATATTTATAAAATTGTATATCCAAATGCTTATTTCTAAGCAAAACAAAACAAAAAAAAAGAAAAAAAGAAGATAAAATGGAATGATCAAAGCAAAACATTGCAATGTCTTTTTGTATTAAATTTTTCCTTCGATAAAGCTGTCATACTGTTGAAGTATTTATTCAAACACATATGCTTCATGAGCACACAGAGAATGGGATCTGAAGGTGGTGTAACAATTCTGAGAAAGTGAATGTGTGAAGTTTTTTTTTTCCTTTTGCTTCACAAGCAAATTGCTTATAAAACTAACAGCTGCTGTTTTGAAGCTAATCTTAGTGAATTGAATGTTCTTAACCATTTCTGCAATCCCACAGTCCTTTATCTTGCCTCTCCTGCTGCTTTCCCACCACCCCTGATCCCATTAGCAAAACTTGAGGCAGCCTCAGCTTTTACCAAAGTGCAGCTTTGGTTTCAGCTGCTTTTCTGCAAGAGGAAGTGAATGTTGCGCTTTTTTCTCTGTGGCATGGTTGTGATAAAGCTGTGGTGCTCTTATCTCTCTTTTAGGTAGTGGCTCTTTATGACTACACAGCGCATCGATCAGATGAGCTAACCATCCATCGCAGTGACATTATCCAAGTGTTATACAAAGATAATGATAACTGGTGGTTTGGCAGCCTAGCAAATGGACAGCAAGGCTATTTTCCAGCTAATTATGTGGCTGGTGAAAGTAAGTTTACTGCTGTCTTCCTGGTATACCGGTGTGGGTTTAACTGATGCTCCAAGATTTTACCGTGTTGTACTGCTTATTGTTCTGAAGACAGGAATTTATGTAGTACACACGTGGCATCATGATGACTTACTGTGGTGCAAAAATTGTATAAAGTTACCTAAACATTGCACTTGGTTAAACATTCCAGCTTATATAGCACTGACTTAATTATCTATCAACTGGTTTGATTCCTTGTCTCTTCTAACATATAGCCACTTGATTCAGGCCCTAGCTTGGCAGTGTTTTAGGACACATCAGAGCATTTTGCAAACATCTTGGTTTTTTTCTTAAGCAATTTCCATTAGACCTAGCTTTGGTAAAAACTCTTAATTTTACCCCTGCTCTAATAGAGAATGTTCAGTTCCCAAATAACTAGATTTCTGTATGAAGTTTTAAAAGAACAGTAATGGTTAAATCTCATGTTTGAGCATTGAACTTGCTACTAGGTCCTTTTCATTAAAACAGTTTCAATTAAACTGATACAGACAAACCTAGATGAATCTGAACAAATAACATTGGAAGCATCCTACTCAGTCAACTGCTGTAAAGATGCTCAGTGTGCTGGCAGTTGTAAATATTCAGCTTGTGGACACAGCATGTGGTTGCATACTACAAGAAATTCATTTGCCTTCCTAAACTATCAAACTATCAGTTATACTGGTATTTAGAAATCTTTTAACCCAACATTTCTCAAGATGGTTTCCCCCATTTTCTAGTTCCTCCCTCTGTCTTTAAAGTGAAATATGGTACTTAAACCTCTTTCCTAAAAGATACTTGCACATAACACTGTGCTCACTTGAGAAGGTTAATTAAAATTAGATTTCCTACTGCCCTTCCCTTTTGTCTTGTGCTTGCACATCCTGTGTATTTTCTCCTGCCTTTATTCCTTGCAAAACAGCCCAGAAAGAAGTCTGTAGGAGGAGTTTCAGTGAAGGCCTTAAAAAAAATGTTCTGGAAAACAAACAACAACAAAAAAACACCTAAACAAAATTTTTGAGGCAGTTGCCCAACTGGGCAAAAAAATCTCTGGTAAATAATTTGCTATTTCAATTGGTGATCATCTTATTATTGAATCAAAAGAAATGTGTAGGATACATTTGTTAAGTATCAGCTGCTTGCTAACAGTATGGACTTAGTTCTTAGGTAAATGTTTGAATGCTTTTATATAATAACCAATATATAAATCACATTTAAGTCTAAGCTTACTAATATGAATAAAAGTTTATGGGAAAATTTTCATAAATTCTCATACAACATTTGGCTTCAAACATTTTTCACCTGTTTTAGTTCACGTCCTGTTTTTGGCTGGATCGTAATGTCATGGTGGTTCACATAAATTCTTTCATAGCTCTAATAATGGTGAATTATGGTTCCTCTTTTCAGAAGAATATGAAGAACAACCTTCAGGATTAGTACCAGATTCTGCTCCTCTCCTACCAGAAGGATCAGCAGAAGCAGAGGAAGGTTCTCTGACACTAGATAAGGTAATAATTTGAGAAGGAAGGATTCTGTAAGTACTGGTAGGTTATGTTTTTTCTGTGCCACATGGACTGTGTTAATTTTTTGATCTTTTTTGTAAAAATTTCTTACTAGTAGACCTCATCCCAGGCAAGCAGATAGATCTTCATCAGAAGTTTAGTATTTGTCTTGTGTAGAATCAGCTGTTCCATCATGTGGCAATTAAATAATCTGTTTATTTACACCGTTAGGAGTAGCAAGTCTCCCATTGACTCCAAGTTTACAGAAGTTATGTGTCGCTAAGTATTCCTGTTTCTGTGATTTTAGTTAGTCAGAGTACAATACATACAGAAGAACAAAGAAACAGGACCCAGTTTTTAGTCCAGAAAAAACCAGACATTTAATTTTCATGGGTTGGGGGTTTTTTCCCCAATCTTTAGAGATTCTGCTATGTGCAAAGCAGGCCAATTAACTCTCACTTCTCCAGGAGATTAGCAAATTTGCATGCTTTTGTTTCCCTTCTGTGAAATAAGACTGATGGTTGTCTTAAAACATGAGATAATTTGTAGGAAAAAAAGTAATAAAAATCAGTTCAATAACTGCTAGAATTTAAGAAATTTTTATTTCAAAATGTTTGTACCGTCATAAGTGTGCTTTCCACAACTGTTCATTTACTCAAATGGTACTAACATAACTACTTAAAAAGTGAGTTTTGTTCAGATTCCTTTCAAATTATTTGACTTTTCCACGTACTTTTCTAAAACTGAATCTAATATCTTTGTGTCTGATTTGCAAGACTCTAAACATATTTTGTGTTGCTTAGCTACAACTTTTGGGGACTTTTTTTCAGGTGATTCCTCTAGTCTTTGCTCCATAGTATATCGAATCATAGAATTATTTAGGTTGGAAAAGACATTGCAGTGTTTAAGGTTAAAACACTCAAGGCTATTTCTGTTGACCTTTTTTGTGCAGCTTCTGTTTTTAGTAGGTGAATAGAAAGAGGTAGCATTTAATAAATTATTGAGTACAGATTACTCACTTGGCAGTCTGGTTGAAGCCAGCTGTCTTGTTGAAGCCAACTGCTATAAATCGAATTACTAAGTGTTTTGTTCTGAACTATACTTGAAAAATGGAATTAATCACTACACCGAGTAGTAATAATTAATCTGAAGTGTCTTTTAGCTCTTTGTAGCTGAGAAATTCCTAGCCAAACCCTTGTCCAGGAAAGACAAGGGTGCATTACTCCCAGATACTGCTGTAAAGGCAGACTCCAACAAATATGGGAAAAATTACGGCATTACTGAGGATTTCTTTCGTTTGTTGTCTACATTGCTAGAGGTAAGGAGGGTATCCCAGAGGGAATATGTTGTTATTATCACCCAGTTTCACTCATATCTAGATTAGAAAAGAGAGAAGTGCAGAGATACCTGTTGTTATTCAACTTGATCGTTATCTGCATTTTTTTCTGTTTTAATCTGGTAAGAATCTAATCAATATACTGTATCCAAATACTTTTATGTGCACCGACTAATGTTACTGACATTTGCAACCAGTATTTGTTATTCAGCTTTGTGAGAAGCAATAGTTTATTAGTTTATTAGCGAAAGTTGATTAGTTTTGATTCCTTGGAATTTCTCAAGTGTCTATGGTTGACTATTTTTCTAACTTTAGTTTTTTTATTACTAGTAGTAATTCTTTTAGTAACACTCATTTTTAATAATATTTAATTAAAATGCTCTTTACTTGGATTCTACTTATACTTTGAGCTAAATTAGCTACATATTTACTAATTAGTTGGAATTTTGTAGTAGTCTATATAGTACATACAGATATTCAAAAGACAAAATGAATCAAATGTAGAGTGACAGTCCACGCAAATACATTGCTTTTTATCTTGCACAGCTGTCAAGGGCACTGCAAAATCATAAAGAGTCCAGAGGAAAGTTATGAAACAAGTCCTGGAAAAAATTATATAAGAAGATATATTTACAACATTAAATTAGCAAAGAATGAACTGTGAGGAGAGCATATGAAATAGTTCACATAATTCACATCACCTGATGTGAATGCACTCTTCTTTCTTTTATTTTTCTTTCCTTCTGCTGTTAAACGAGATTAGGGAGCATCAGGCTGGAATGGAACACATCAAATATCAGTAGAAGGAAGTTTTTGTTTATGCCATGCTTAGTTATCCTGGTGAACCCAGCTACTACAAGACACTCTTAAATATATATGCTTAGGGATTAATTGCTTTAGTAACACATTTTAAGCTGAGGTGATGACTGAGATTTCAAAAGCATCTGAATGACTGGGAAACACAATGTGGCTGATTTTTTTAAATTTCAAGTCACATCAGCACTGTGTAAACCATCAAGAGGATAGTGAGTTGAAGCAAATGATGAATCAAATCTCTGTAAGACTTACGATGCCTTGAAGTGTAATAGGTTTACAAAAGCTGCAGAGTTCTGCATAGAAGAAGCAACTTGTCATTCACCTGTTTGCCAGAATGAATGAAAGCTGTGCGCTGCTTTGACTTTAGGCAATACCAGATCCTTCTGAGACAAAACTGCTAAGATGACCACTGAGGGGGCTCATCGGTTATGGCAGTTCCTGTCTTGAAGCAGTGATAAAGCAACTTTTCTTCCTATTCCTTTCATTTTTTTTCAGTGTAAGACCCAATGAAGGGAAATGCCAATTTCCTTTATATGGGAAATAAGAAAAATCATTGCTTTGTAATACCCCATGTGTTTTGTTGGGGTTTATTTTTTAATCCAAAAATATTTATTGAGTAATTAAGTGGTTGCTTAAGTTGTTGACACAATCAGGAAAATATAACTGAATATTTTTTGGTTGTGTTTGTTTTTTGGACACAAGCATGTTTCTCCAAATAGTTGGTTATACCTAGGTCTGCTATATCTATTGTTCTTTCTGTCTTTTGCAGTTAAGACTGCTAAACAGTTACTGTGAAAATCATCATAGCAATTACTTGTGAGATTTTGCTACCATACAAGACTGAATAGGCACTTAAAATGTTGACTATGACTATGGTTTTAATTACTGAGAATGCCAGATAGTCTAATTAAAAATAGTTTTCCAACTGCAGATATTACTCATGCATATCTAGCTAATCGTCACAGCTTTATGAATGAATAAAGTGGAATTATTATTAGGAGAGGGTGTAATACTCAAGATCCAATATTAATCTTTGCAAATAATTTTTAAAAAGCTTTAGTTCAAAGAACTTTCTTTCAAAATACTTTCTACCATCAGCTTTGCATTCATAACATAATAATTTTATGCAAACCTTGTTTTCCTGCCTTATGAGTTACTTAACTCCTGAGCCACAAAATTAGGTCATAATCATCTTTAATTACAACATGCATGTAAACTGCCAATAGAAATTTCATGGAGTAAAGTTCTTGCTGCACTGATGACGAATTCCAAGAAATAGACACGGACTTATTGTTTGGCTGCTCCAGTAAATGTGCTGTTTTCAGGTTCCTTAAGATGAAGATGGAAAGGACAGGAATTCAGATAGGCTTCTATTAGAAACCAGAATGTGGGTTTTGCAAAATTTTGGGAAATCAGAAACATTTCAAAGTCGATAGAGTGTAGTTTGGTTTTTTTTTCCAGAAATTTTCTGCTGTCTATAAGATCTTGTGAATATGTTTTATAATTTGATGGCCTGCCATTCACTACATAAAAAGCATGTAACTGGATTCTGAATATTAAGTATGCAATTCCATTTTACATGAGAATAGTAGGAAGTAGTAATAGACAAAAACAAAACAGTAAATTTAAAATTTCCAATAAAAGTGTAAGAAAGTATTCTTTCTGGTATATTTATCTTTGAAAAATGATGCCAAGATGTAAAATAGAAAAAAAGAAAAGGGTTACCAGCAAGAACCACATTATTATTGCACAATTTGAATAATCTACCCAAAGGTCATCAAAACTTGATTCCATGTATATTTAAACAAAGTTTGGGATTATCACTCTTCATATAAATAATTCATGGTCTCACTCTTCTTCCCCTAGAGGAGGTTGTTGTCAGACTTCATGAATACTTAGCCCAGTGTGTCTGAAACTAACCTGCCAAGCAATTGATGCTTTTCCCCTGGGCTTAGACTCTTTTCATGGGGGTGTTTTTGTGGGCTTAAAATGTATTTATTAAAACTAAAAATTTAAAAAGCATAGAAAACTCGCTCTATATTTCCAAAAATAATAGCTAGAAAATTTTCTATTAGTTTCATCAAAAACTTTTATTTTATGGTTTGTGCTGTTTCTATTTTCTCCATTAATGGTACCTTTCTTCAGGTTACAGGGGAACACTTCAGTGACTGATTAGCTTTTAGGAAGAGGATGGGGGAAATAGGAAGATGTGATTATGCTAATGAGGGAAACACTATGGAATTAATACAATGGAACTCTTGCAGTGAATAGAGCTGAAGACTTGACACATCATGAAGTGTGTTCATTTTCAAGGTTCAGAGAGATAGCAGATATGAAAAAAGTGATATTCAATTGAATTAGAATGTATTATAGTGAAGTTCATAATTCTGGGCTTCATTCATTGCTAATATGATTATGTATCTGTCTTTCTGAAGGTATTGATATCTGGGCTGAAAGAAACGATGCTTTTCTAGAATCAGTCTCCAAAGCTGCTGTTAGTCTTCCCAATAAATTGTTGAATAGTTTTATAAAATAAATACATCTTTGCAAATCCTACTTTTGAAGTAGTAATGACTTTGACTATTCTTCAAGAAATCATTCATCTGAAGGAAATGTTACTATGGCACCATCTATGAGCAATGGGCCTTTTTTCTTAGAACTTACCCAACATATTTCAGCTTTTGAGTTCTGTAGTTTCCTATTTCTTGGTATTCTGTTTTCCCTTTAAAATGCAGTTTGTATTGTTCGAGTTAGAATCATAGTATGTGAAGGGGCTGGAATGGACCTTAAAGATCACCTAGTGCCATTCCCCACTGCCATGGGGAGAGACTCCTCCCTCTAGACCAGATTGCTTAAGGTTTTATCCAGCCTGTCTTTGAACACTGCTGAGGCTGGGGCATCCACAACTTCCTCGGAAGGACCTGTTCCAGTGTCTCATCACCCTCACAGTAAAGAATTTCTTCCTAATATCTATCCTAAATTTCCCCTTTTTCGATTTGTACTCATTATTCCTTGTCTTATCATTGCAGGCTGTTGTAGTTTGGGAATGGTATTGTCCAGTTCAGTGCCCTCCCTGAGACTCTCCCAAACCACACACTGCTCTCTCACTACCCCTTCCTCTCCCCCTCTCCACGGCTTGGGATGGAGTTGAGAATTGGAGGCATGAAAGGTGAAGACCATGGGCTGAGATAAGAACAATTTACCGTAAACAGCAATGAGATAAGAAAATTAACAGTAACAGCAGCAATATTAATAACAAAAGTGTGCAAAAGAGAGAATGATTCACATGCAAAAAGGCTCACTGTGGAGCCTGCTACAGTAAATTAGTGCCAGATAGCTTCCCCCCACCAAGTTTCTTTGGAAGGAACACCCTTCTCTGAAAGAGTCCTTTTCCCCCCACCCCTGACAATGACTTGAGGTTGTATCACATCTGGGTCCTGGCCATGCCCCTTCCAGCTATTGCACAAAATTTAACCCTGTCCTGGCTGAAATCAAGACACAGACAAAGAGTCCCTCTCCAGCTTCCCTGTAGGCTCCCTTCAGATACTGGAAGGTTGCCATGAGGTCTCCATGCAGCCTCCAGGCTGAACAGCCCCAACTTTCTCAGCCCGTCTTCATAGGAGAGGTGCTCCAGTCCTCTTATTAGCTTTGTGATGCACCTCTGGACTTGCACCAACAATTTCATGTCCAGAACTGAACACAGCACTCCACGTGGGGTCTCATAAGAGCAGAGTAGAGGGCCAGAATCACCTCCCATGACCTGCTGGCCACACTCCTTTTGATGCAGCCCGGAATTTCTTTGGCTTTCTGGGCTGTGAGCGCATATGGCTGGCTCATGTTGAATTTTTCACCAACCATCACCCCCAAATCCTTCTCCGCAAGGCTGCTCTCAATCACTTCTCTGCCCAGCCTGTAGGTGTGTCTGGAATTGCCACAACCCAAGTGTAGGGCCTTGTACTTCGCTTTTTTGAATTTCATGAGGTTTGCACAGTCCCACTTCTCAAGGTCCTTCTGGATGGCATCCCTTCCCTCCAGCATGTCGACTGTGCCTCCAAGTTGAGTTACTCTCTCTCAAGCATGTGGGGTGATACTCAGATTTGTAAGCTGGTAGCTATGTGTTCTGTCTCAAAAAATATTTATGCCTGTGTCTCTAATATTATTTGAGTCATTGAAAGAGAAGGTGTCTGGTTTATAAGGAAATTAATATCTCTTGGGGGAAAAAAGAAAAGATAAAATTTCATGCATAGGCATTTACTGTAAGTGACTGATCTGTTTAAAGATAGGAAGAATCAGGCTGAGCCACTGGACTGGTCAAACAGAACCAAAAATACTGTTGAGTAACATATATTATCTGAGGAGCAAGCTAACTTCTCCCTTCCCTATTTTTCTCCTTGGGTCCTCATAGCCTCTTTCTGAAGAGAATTGAATTATTTTTATGCAAATATTAATGCAAAGCTGTGACCCCTTATAAACTTCTAGAGGCCAAGACTTCAAGACTGAAAACAGCTGTTCCAAATGATACTGCTTCAATCTGAAGTATCTTGTCTCCACTCTTCCTCCTCTTCCTCCTTTTGTTATCCCTCAAAAACTCATCTAGTGGATTTGATTTCTGAGATGCGGTATTTGTCATTGTTAAGCCATGACTACAGTTTTCACCCAACAGATTTTCCCTTTTATGCCAAAGATAAAAATTCATGCCAATGATTTGCCAGAGCCACAGCTCTGCTAGACACTCACAACTAAGTTAAAACTGTTAGATGTAAAGGTTAGAGTATGGCAAATCTGATTTAGATAGGCTTCTTCTTTAAAAACACTAGAGAGGGGGAAAAGCAATTGTAAGTTAGTTGCATTTTAAATAGGAAGGCCATGGCAAAAGAAATAGATGTAATTCTCCTAGCAAAGGTCTCTGCCAGTTGTTCATTCAATGGGGAAATGTGTGGAAGAGTGCAGAATAGCAGGAAAGAAAATGATGAGTGTGGTGTGGTGTCACAACATTTCTCCCAAACTTGACTTGTTAGAACAGTTTTGACAGGAGGCATTGGCATAGTTCTGGGGAGTTAAATACATGGCTGTGAATCTTTTATCCATGGACTGCGTAATAGAAAACAGAATACAAACTTAATACTGAGTGTAACGTCCTAAAGACGAGTGCTGAAAAAGCACAGAGGCATGTTTATTCTTGCCATCTGTGATCCAATGAATTTTTAATTAGACTAAGTTCTGTAGAAACAGCTTCTATGGGAGAGTTCCTCTGTGCAGAGTAGGTTATAGAGCAAGCTCATTTCCCGTCATGGCTTGAATCACCTGAATAGATGAGATAGAGCACCACTCTCTTCTGTCCATCTCCCTCTTGGTCTTTCAGAGAACCTCTGCAGACCATCAGTCTTAGGGACAACTCTGCACAGCCTAGAGGAAAGCACTACCAAAGATGTAGACTTGGGATGAGACTTTGTCCCCAGTATTTCCTTTGGACACCCTCTGCTTCGGGTTCTGCTAGAAAGTGTGTTCTGAAATACCTGATTGCTTCCATGACTTGCACGGGGAGGGTTTAGTGCTTGATTTACTGCTGTGGATTCTACAGCAGGGATCAGGAACTTGATATGCTTTTGTGTATTTTGCCTTTATTTGTATTGCCTTGGTTGCTTCTTATGTGGCAGCACAGAGAGAATGTTAAGTATTAAAAAAAAAGCTGTAAAGCAAGCAAGCCTTTTAGAAAAGGAAAATATGTATTTTATTACAATTTTTATTTCTATGATCATAAAGCAAAAGAAACTTCAGAAAATCCGAACTTCTACAACTGATATGAACTAATGTTCTCATGAACTAATGTTCTCAGCTCCTTTTAGTGGGCTATATCTCTCAAAGGCTGGAGAATTAGAATATGACAACAAAATTGAACACCATTACTGGCACTGTACAAAGGAGCTCATTTTTTGTACTGTGTTCAGTATTTGTTCTTGTAAACAGAAAAATATTTGTAAGTATCTGAAACATTAAGGTGTTTTTCTTTAAACACTGCCTTAATAATTCTGCATTAGTATTTAAGCTCTGCAAGATGGCTGAATGTAGTAGCTCACCCCATGTCTGTTTCAACACCAGGTTTACTGAATCTTAGTACAGGCACAGTGACAATAGTGCAGAGCTGTTTGGGATTGCAGAGCTGATTCCTGGGAGATCTGCAAGTGGTCCAGAGGTTTAGAAATGGACAAAGATGAGATCAGTAGCCTCCTCAGCTCCTCCATACTCCAGCCTTCCCTGGCTTGCTCTTTACATTGACACGTCCTTACTGAGTTCTCAACGCGTGTTACCACACCTCCTTAGCCAAATACCTCCTGCCTGTTTTCCCAGCCTCCACTTACTCCTCCTGCTGCTTCATCCCCTTGTTTCACCAGGTCCTGCACCGCCTCCTTGCAGCTGCCTCTGATCCCCTCTTGTTCCTTCAGTACTGCTACTTCTTACATCACTAGGATGGGAAAAGTAAGTCTAGGAGTAGGCTAAGAGGGACACAAAGATATGTGGGATAGACAAAAGAAGGTAGTGGCAGTGAGATCGGCTTCAAAAAGATCTAGTGCCCAGTTCCTGCTTTGTTACATGATTGAGAGTTTGTAGGAATGAAGTAAGAAAGCTGTCATACTCAGTACTGTGGAGAGTTGGGAGTCTGTCTCTACAGACCTAAGAATTCTCACTAGTTGCCATGTGAGGTGAATACTGCTATTCGAATATCTCCAGTTGTGTGCTTTTCTTTCCTTGGTACTCATACTAAAAAACTGTGCTTTAATATATGAAATGTGATGAGTCTTTTTTAAAACAGATTATAACTTTCAGTTAAGCAGCTTAATTTAGTGGATATTTTAATCTTCTAACTGTAAAACAAGGATAATAATCTTCTGTGTTTAGGTGTCTGAAAGTATGAAAACTCTTAGTCTGTTTTTTAAAAGAGGTCACTCTTCTGTGGTAGCACTTTAGGGAATTCTACTCTACTGTTCTTTGGAATGGTTCATATTTGATTATAGTAGTAGTACAGTGAGGAGATTCTGTAATATTTACTCAAAAAGGAGGGTAAAAAAAATGGTTCAACATCATTCACACAGGATTTTTGGAAAAAGATTTTGTTTTGACTCCAAGCACAGTGAATTCATGATTGTGTATGGCAGGGAACCACAAAGTTATAAGTGTTGAAGGAAGTATTAATTACTTGGAGTCATTCCCTTTACAGCACTCCCTTGGATTTTTGTATCAGTGGTATTATATTTCCTTCTTTTGTGTTTACTTTTACCATTGACTTAGCCTCAAGTTTATTACTGCATTGACAAGGATTTTGTGTGTGAAGTAGATGATTTTTCTTCCTAACCCTGCCAATGCTACATTATTGTATTCTAATAGGCTGACTTTTGTCTAAACTGATCCAGCAATCTGTGTTTTTTCAGCAGACTAATTCTAATGACTAATGTTTGAACATGGTTGTTGTGGGCAGTGTGTGTGTATGAATTCAGTAAGTCAATGGGAGCTTGATCCTGTTTATTCTAAGTCAGCAGAAAAATAATATTTAACTAATAAAATAATCTGTCCCTGAAGACTCAAGAAGGACACTCACATTTCCTTATGGGAATTCTTTCATTAAGTGTGAGATCTGTTAGAATTAGAAGAGGTTTGTTTGTAGAGAGAGCAAGTTGTAGAGAGACCCACTAATTACTTTGGAAATGAGAGAATTTACTTATCTGGATTTGGGGAATCTTTTTAGCCCTGAATTATAAAGTAAACTGGAATGATTTGAACTGCTTTTGAATGAAATTTGCAGGCTTAAAAAAGACAGATTTTTCTTGTTAAAAATATGCAATAAGAAGTCTTTTTAGCATTCTGCTTTTTCACTTGTAGTGGTGCAAATAACAATTCTTTTCAGCCCGCATGTGTTTTAAACTGACTTCAAGCAGATTCATAACCTCTTGTTTCTACACGTACCTGAAAACTCTCTTTTATTTGCAAGTAGCTTTTTTTTTATAGCAGGGCACTGTTTCCTTGTTTGTAACCACATAGGAGTTAACATTTTATGGCTGATAGACATTCTTTTTCAAACGAGGTATATTCTCTCCTTATTCAGGAAGCTGGTGGGTTTTCTATGCACATGTGCTGGCCCCGTTGTCTGTCGTCTTTTTACCTTCCTGCTTTTTTTTTTCTTTTACAGATGTCACCAGTCATCAGTAAGTCAGGGGATCTAAAATTTATCTCCAAATGTGACACAGATAGAGACTCACCTGCAACACAGTAAGCAAGAAATACTTAAAACAGTTTGCAGTCTTATTTCTACAACTGTTGTTTGAAAACTGTGAGAAATGTTGGAAAGGTTATTTTATCAAGGAAAACAAGGAGTTGGCTTTAGGATAATCAGTCAGAGAGTGCTTCACACCCGAAATGTGAAGGAAATAACAGTTCATTTATATATATGTGCACACACACACATGCACACACATTCTATTCCCAAAAGACCAAGGACTATAATGTACATGACAATCAAAACTCAAGGGAGATGTGGTTGCTCACTGGCATCTCTTAGCTATGTATTAGGATTTATTGCTGCAAACTGCAAACTATTTTTGCACCTTCTAAAAATTAATTAATGTAAATTCCAAAAGGTTGTTCCATTCTAAGAAGATGCCAGCAGCACCTTTTATGGTGACACTTGCATTTTTAAAAAACCCTATCTCTCCGTTGCATGAAAGCCGTAAGCAGATAAGATCTCAGCATTTTGAGCAAGAGCTTCCACAGTATCTTTAGCCATTGCAACCATTTATACTTCAAAAATTGATACCTGAAAATACGTCCTGGGTTTGCCATTGTATCTGTCACCGAAACAAAGTTGTTACACTAATCATTTTCCAGATCATTTCCCCATATAAATAATCTGTGCATTATGCTGTAGATGCAGATGCATACCTAATTTTAGCCTGCCTTTAAATCTCAATTTTATATCTCCATCTGTATCTGGATTTGAAAATAAACTGAGAGTGGAAAGTTTAACCCTCATGTTTGATGAGGAGTGGGCTGCACAACTACACATTGACAGAATTCAGTGTTGAATTTTGGGCACAACTATTCTGATAGTACATACATTAAGGAAGGAAATGCCTTAAAAGCACAGTTACTGTGACAGTTGACACAGTCTGTTAGAAGTCAGTATCAAAAATTTGGGATGACTCAACTCCATTGGTAGAACTTCAGGAAGCAATTATTTTGAGTGACCTTTTCAGGCCATCCACTGAAAAATGTGGGCCCACAGATTTAAAATGTGGAATCACAAATGATTTAACCAAATTCAAGAATTTTGAGTTATACCAAATATGAGTGTTCATTTTAATGGAAACTAAGGGTGTCCTGAGAAGACATCACACTGAAGAAATAGAGCCCCAAAACCACTTCCGTTACATTTCGAAAAGATGAGAGAAGACACCTGAGTGCCTGAGTCATTGGGATGTGCACCCTCCTCCTGAACTATAGGGAGCAGAAGCATCATGGGGATTCCAGTCTGAATTCATAGATGCTCCATGTCATAGCACTTCATAGCAGTGACCACGTGTGCAAAGTTTTTTCAGAAAAGACCACAAATTTTTGCCTTATTTTGAGAGCTAGAAGAGAGAAGGATCCTCTGGCACTGCTGATGCCACTGGTTTGAAAGACTCCCACATGTTTCTGTTTATAGGTATCTATACAGCACAGATCAGATAATAAAACATCTCAGAAACGTGGCTGCCTATTGTTCGTGAAAACTCTCACTTCACTGTTACTGAAAACGTGACCTGACAGGGCTCTGACAGGACTGTAGTGTTCTTGATCACTGCAGTTGGCCCATCTTGAAATATCCTTAAAAATTTACATGCATGCAACTGTTTTCATCTTAACTGGAAAAGTTTTATATTTCAGCATCTAACAGCAATATCAACATGACTGGAGATACTGTCTAATCTGTACTTAAATAGTTGCTCCACCTAAAACATATTGTTATTTTCCTGTTTTCTGTGAAAATACATTTAATATCCGTGTCACATTGATGTATATGATAGGAATTATACAGAAAATAAAATTCATAAGAATCAAGAGAGACGTGATTGCGAAGTACACACTTTCAATATGGAGAAGTGAAACTGTTAACACCTGCGCAACTCACTAAGCCAAATGAATGATTGCTGCTTTGCCTATTAGAGCAGTATTGTTCACTACAGTCACAATACCTCCTGTAGAGGAACATGAATGGCAAGTCCTTATGACATATCTATCTGAGAATTTCTGGATGGAAAATATGGTTTTGCAATAGGAAAACAAATTTTATACAAGATGGTAGTAGACTTTCATCTTAGCCAAGCAGTTAACGTATCTTCTGCAGACTGTAGAAGAAATAGAGAAATGATGCTAAGTGATTTTAATCTAAATTTTAGACATTATCGCATCTGATGTTCAAACAATAAAAAGATGAAAACTGCTTCTCAAAATTAGAGTAGCTTCATATTGGAAATAGTCATAGTAACCTTACCCTGTGAATATTAATGATTAGCTGCTACTTGTCAGTACAGCCACTATCTCCTTAGATACTCGCATTGTATGGTTTTGTTTAGCTACACTAGATAGAGCTCCCTGCATAAATTTACACGAGACCCAGCTGAACACTCAGTTTGGTACATTGGTACCAAATTGGTACATTTGGTACATTATCACTGAATAATTATGACTTTGTACCCCAGTTTCCTCATGCGGTAGTACTCCTCAAATTGTTCTAGGAATCCTGACACAGAGGGTCTTAGACTCCAGAACCTTTTCCTTACGATGTTCCAGTACTAGAGCTGCAGCAATCCACATATTCATAAGTATACAATCTAGCTCAAAATAAAATTCAAACTATAGGTAGATATGCATCAGTTCATTAGCAAGGCTGACATGTAAACATTTTCATCTATAAAACCTGACTACATTAAGACAGTATCATCAACAGTGCCGCACTTGCAGTATTCTTCTTGTGGAAAAGAGACACATTACATTCTTCAGTCTTGATTATGTGTTTCAGCAGCATTAAACATAACAGTTCAGGTCATAAACCAAGACCCTTTTGTGCTAGGCACAATGCAAATTTTGAACAAAGACAGTTGAAATATTGTTATGTCTTTATAGTTAAATAAAGATGTAACTTCTGCCAAGAGTGGCAATTCATGATAGAAGTGGTGTAACATCTGTGTAATCCCTGACATCAAGTGCAAGACCAGTTAGAGGCACTAACTGTGATACAGGAGCTTGACTGATGCTTTTGGCTCTGTATGAAGTCTGAGAAGCATAAATAGACATTAAAGTGATTTCTGACTCAGTAAATCTGCCCTCGTTCAGGTAAATTTAAAAGGAAAAACTTATTTTATGCACTTTGCCTGCCTGTCTTATTCTTGTTGAATAAATAAACCAGGAATCTCTCCTTAATTGTAAGTATTTTGGAGTCTGAGCTTAGGAAAGTCGAAAAAAAGAAGTGCAATTGCTTTTTTGAGAGGAGGAGACTGGTAATTTGTTTTTTTTAATTACATCTATTGTCTATTGATCAAGATGAGCTGATTTTTAAGATCATGAGCAGTTCTTTTCAAAGCAATGCTATGATAAAAAGACTAGTGGAAGTGGTCTCATATTTTGTCTTCATGGTTTTTCTGTCTTTGTTCTGCTGTGGAACAGTAGTTTTTGTAGTTGTTTCAGCATTGTGCTCAAGGGGACAGGCAGACAATTGCTCTAACACATCAGCTGTAGGTGGAAAAAGCTCTAAATTTGGGCTAACTTTGTGTTTCTTTTACTCTTTTTGTATCCACCTTCCTCTAGAGGTACAAAGAAAAAGAAGAAAAGGATACAAAGGAATGAGAGAGAAAATCAGCACAACTTAATGAGTCTCGATACTCCTCTATCATCAGTTACAGCTAAGGGTGTTGAAAATGAACCCACATCCCGTGGGGTGGAATTGAAGAAGAAGAAAAAGGCAGTGAAGGGCTTAAACTTAAGCACAAATGGAAAGACAAATATTGCCTTTGAGCCCGAATGCCATGATGCACAATCATAATTTATTTCTGAATACGGGGGCGATGTTCTTTACACACATTGAAGACTGCAATTATGATCTCTCTTCTAGGATTAACAACAAACAAAGAAATTAAAATACTTCAATATGCAAAATGGTACCAGTTGTGACTTAACAATGGTGTAAACCTGTTTTGAGTGACTTTTGCCCTCGATTCCTTGAAATCAACAGAACTTGAAGGTTCAGCTCCTGGCTGGACTGGAAAAAAACTGAAACTGTAAAATACAATGCCTCCTAATTTGATATCTCGTTAAACCTTCACTTAGGCATTTGTGTAGGCTGTAGATCAATCCATTGGGAGCAGAGAATCAAGTGGAAAAGTGTGATCTAGAGCAAAACAGGCCCAACCACTGCTTAAGTTATGAAATTAGCATCTTAAAATATGTTGTAAGTAAAATAGAAGAGTGTTCAAAATGGCAGAATACCAAAGGACATTAAGGTGTGCTGAACATAAGCTTTTAAAAAATATTTTCCTGACATCAAATATTCACTTGGGCTGCATTTTGCAGCTCTGAAGGGAATTGTTGAGTAACTACCTATGTAACTCCACTATCTTCAGTAGGACTACTCTTACTTATCAAAATAAATAAGCATTGCAAATTCCAGGCAATTATATTTTTCAAATGAGGTTTGCTGCACATAGTAAAGACTCATTGCAGTTTTGCCAGAGTTCCTGGCTCCTTTGGCAGCAATCTTGCCAAATATACTTTCTTTTGTCTGAATGAAATATTTCATATCCAACTATGCTGTTTGTTTTACTTGTAGTCCTTATTTGCTTGTAAGTGTCATGAATCTATTTTTTTACTTGAGTACTATTTTGTGAACTTTTGCTAATGACTTCACTAATTATCTATGGTGTTAAATAATTTATATTTTATATTAAACGAAACAACTTTCTATCAGTTAGTGTTGGTATTTTTTCTGGTTGATGATGTCCAGTTTATTTTTACTCTGCTAGGAAATTCTTTCTCCTCCCCCTCTGAAGCAATAAATAACATAAAATTAGAAAGCCCTTATTTAGTAGACAAGGCACTTGATTCCATTAAAAAAAGAAGTGAAAATAACAATGTTGGGCACTGATGTGTGAAATGCACCCAGATGCAGAGGACTAGTAGCTGTATATTGTAATATCTTCCTTGCACATGTTTTAAAGCCAGAAAAATCTGTAAACTTTTTTCTTTCGAGTAAAACACAGCAACAAATTCTCTTTTTTCACCCCACTGGTATCTGTTATTTGCTAGCAGTCCTAGCTTTGCTCTGCCTTGAATACGTGTATGGAGCCCTGCCCTAAATGGAGCTTGCATATGTGTACTGGAGACTTAGGAATGTCTCTTTCCCCAGTCAGAGGTGGTGTAAAATTACCTTAGTTCTGGGGCTGCCTGATTCTAGCAAGGCTCCCCACCTCTTGTCTCCCTGCAGTATATTTCAGCTCATCATCCTGAGTGACATGTGGGATTTAAAGATTTTATAAAGGAGAAAAATCTCGACATCTTACGTTTCTTAAAATGTCCTGGGTCACATTTAAAACAAGGGCAGAGCGTGACATCAGGCTCCACGTCAGGGAGAGCTGAGCAGTAGCCAAGATCTGGGAGCTCATTGGAAAGCATTGTAAAATGTTAATTTGGCATTGTCGACACTGAAGACAGAAATAACACTTCAGATAAACACCACAGAGAGATGGTAGTTCTAATCAAAGGCACAGCACCTCCTTTCATGCTTGCGAACTAGGGCTCCAATTATGTTCACTGCTCTGAAGCTGAATAGAGCTGCTTTGCCACACTTTCCAAATTGAGAGGAGAGGCAGCAGCAGTGTCTTCCAAGGCACAGTTCCAAATAACAATTAAGCAGAAGGAATCAGATAAGAGCCAAACATGAAAATGCAGGAGTTGAAAATAAACTTTTCATAATGTTTTCTTGTAATTGCAATAGCTTTTGTTTTGCTTTTATAATTTTTTTTCCTTCCCTACCACATGGTTGGTTAGATGCTTCTATTCCTTTCAACACAGTGTCACTGTGGTGCTGGTTTTCTGCATTCATTTAACAGAAAAGGAACAAAAATATCTGAAATTAAAAAAAGTCTATGATCCTTCATGTTAAAATTAGAACCTTCAGGCTAAAATCTCTTTAACAAGTTATGAGTGTGGCACAATGGCAAAGACACTTTTTACCTTTTGTTCAGAAATATGGCTGATACTTTCATTTAAGAAGAACTGCTTTTTGGTGTTAGTAGCATCTTTATTCTTCAGACATTGCTGTTGGGATTTTAAATTTACAAGAAAATAGAAAACTTTTAAACAGTTTGGATTAGGGTAATGGTTTAAAAAGAATATTTTAATTTAAAAACTTTATATACTGCTTCTTGTTTCTGTGTTAATGCAATCTACCCATTTCCTAAAATCACTTTGCAATGAATATCATGTACATTTGCTGAATATTGTCCAAGTACTTAAAAGACTTAAAAAGAATTTCAGAAGCATTCAGATTGACTACTGAAAATTTTCCTTTTTTTTGGATGAAGAACTACGAGTGCCCTGCAAAACTGCTCCCTGAGCCATGATGTGTGAATTAAAAGGCAAGAGTTACAAAACTCTCTGTGAGACTTTCTTAGAGGGTGACACAACTTCATTACTGGAACAAAACAGATAAAACGTTGTTTAAAAAAAGGGTAGATATTAGTTATTTATAGCTGCCTGGTGGTAGCAGCATAGTAGGTCTTTCATTGTTCTGGTGTTTGTAGGTTTTGTGTGTGTGGTTACACCATACAGTTGCGATTATGTTTTTACGATATGGCAGAGACATTAAGAACTGTGCATAAATCGGCAGTGCAGAATTTTTCCTGTTTCCCAGTAGCCATCAAATTGCATTTAGCTTTTCCCTTAAAATAATTTGAGGAACAGACATCATAAAACATAATAAGTGTATTTGTAGCATCACTTAATTCAGAAGGCAGTAGGGGATGGATCACAGTCAAACAAGGGCTAATGAGAACACAGAGGAACATGACAACCGAAAGTCTCTGTTGACTAGTGAACTAAATCTGCCGGCTGGACGCAATTGTCTGACGGAGAATTGAATGTCAGGATCATTTAGGGTTAACAATGGCCCATTACAAGCAAAAGCAGACAGCTATGAAAAATAGCCGGCATGGTAGCCATTCTGCAGGGACTGTGGATACAAACTTGATAATGAGGCACTTCATTCACTACATCCTTCTGCTCTAATTACTCAGGTGAATAGGAAATACTTCGTTTAAGGCGGGAACAGACGAAAGCAAAAACACTTGTTTGGTAAACACAAAGAGTGATGGGGTTTTTTAATGATCCTTTGCTAGCACGTATGAAATTTGTATGCAGTGCAACCTATTTTACGGATGTGGAGATTGGGAGGGGATTGGAAGTATTTTCCAAGTAGTGGAGGGAGGCCGGGAAGATTTGTGTAGAGGTTGGTAGTCTAGGGTTTTTCCCTTAGCATTCTGTCCAATGGCCGTACAGAATATTTTGGACAAATTAATTTGTGGATGTACACCTGCACTTGTAAAAACATACCGTTGCTTGGAGTTTAGAATACATGCATTAGGAGCAAAACTGCTGCGTGTAGGGAATAGAAACAAGAGGAGGTCTGAGAGAGGGAAATAAGCAAGTTGAGGAGAAAGCTGCTGCCTGGGGGAGGCTTGCAAGAATGTGGCAATTAGAAATTGGAACTGAAGAAGAAGGAACAGAAGATAGTGTGTAGGTGCATTATAGTGGAGCTTTGGTTGCCTCAGTCATGTTTTTTAGACTTTAGAAATTCAGATATTTAACCGCTTCACTTTTTAAAACATTTGTTTTGTGCCATTTACAGAAGCTTTCTGGATGAACTTTCAGAACCCATGAAGAACATTCTGTGTCTCTCCAGTAACTCTTACCTCAGTAGTGTTCTAACTGAGCTACAGCCCAAAAAGGTCCATGTGGTCTCTGACTTGCAAAGTTGTTGGGATGGTTGAAGCTTTCATTCCCTGATTTCTGGCATAGGTCTTCAGAGAGTACCTTTATAGTTGTCTGTTCCAATAGGCACCTCTGCCTCGATTCATTCCTCTCCAACCTCTTCATATCATATATCATACGGTCCTTTTTGTTACACGTAGATGTGTTCTGCTCACAGTGGTTTTGGCAAGAGTTTTGTCTTTTGTTCAGTCTGTTGTATGCTGGTTGCTTGCTGCCTTCCCCTTCAGAAGAGTCCGTTTACCAGCAGTGAGATGTTTATGTAGAGTCCTGGTCCTGCTCAGAGTAGAGGGACCCCTATACTCAAAGCCCCTCCAAAGTCAGCAGGGATGAGGCTTTGAGCCACAACATCATGGCTGCAATTAGTGTACACTAACTTTAAAGACTGGGAAAATATTTTCCATCTTGCAGTCATAGATGAAAATGTCAGCTCTGCATTTCATCTAGACCTTTGTCCACCTGATTTTTTGTGAGGACTTAGTCAGGCCAAATGAATTTGCACTATTTGCACAAGTTTACAAGTCCTGTGTAATGCTCAAATGCAAATAATCCGCAGACACTGCAGATGCCACTTTTAGCGGAAAAAATGTTTCCACACCAGTAAAGCAATATCAGTAAAATCTATGCTCTGAGCAGACTTCAAATTTTTGTTGCATTTATGTCGCCTGCAAAGGCAGGGAGTATAATAAACTAGTGTGTAGCAGCTGTAAATTTTCTGAGGATTTATCTAACCACAAATACATCGAAATGGGGAAATAGGTCTATATTAAACTGTGCAAGATGCTGCTGGAACTCAGCCACTTCTGCAACATCCTGTAATTAATTTATTATGACAGATCTGGCAAACTGAAACACCCAATACACTTGCGACAGACTGTTATGATATAGCTGTTTGAAAACTCTGTAGTCACATAAAATGCAGGTATTAAAAGAAAAAAATAAATAAAAAGGTAGCCCAGTATTACCATTATTTCTCTATTATGCAGAAATTTTTCACCAATCTCACATTCACCAGCATCCTGGAGTGTACACGGCAGAGTCAGTACCTCTGCCTGCACTAGCTGGAAAGGAAATTGTTGCAGAATTATTGGCTTAGATCCTACTGTTCTGGGATCAGAAGGAGAGTTAATGAAGTTCTGTGGACATGTTCAACTGAGGAACCTCTTTTCACACATTTTCTGAGTCAGCGCAGGCCCTAGCCATGTCTTTTGGTGATGAAGTTAATAAGTGGAGCTGAGACACTCAGTGCTGGTTTAACTTTCTTCTTGGTCAGTCCATATTTGTTTCTCTGCCTGTGTTAAAGACACTTGGTTTTGTTTAATAATAGTGAGAGAGTTCCAATGAAATTGTCTGTGAGTTGAAAAGACAATTAGTACAGATTTCTCACAAATCATATTTTTAACATCTCTTGCTGCTTTAGTTCTTGCAGAGGTGACTCTAACAGGTTGTCCTTGCATTCAGCTGCTTATCCTGAGTTCATTGCCTCAGCTTTCAGTTAAAATTAAGAAATACTGAATTTCACCTTTTTCTGGGGGTATCCTCAGTGTTGAATGCCCTGCTGTTAATCCACAGCTAAACATAGCTAATTCAGGACTGCACAAGTGTATAATTTAAAGAAATTCCTCTTTCTCCCCTCCCAAATTTTTGATAAGTAGAATAGGCTGGTTTGTTTTAATGTGCACGAGTTAAGCCTGGGCATATCCATTGCTACAGGTGAGTGTTGCAGAGTAAATGCAAGCAGAGATCATCACCAAGTGTTACTCACTTGGCAGTGCTGTTTTATTATGGACTGTAATTATTCCCTTAGTTTCACCTCGATGTTTTTATTTTGCCATTGCATCATCAGCCAGCTTTTTTTCAGTGTATGTCATCAGGATTTTGACACCTTTGTATATACAGTGTATAAAGCAACTCAGTGTTCTGTTCCGCATTCATTTTAGTGCTTAATGGGGATACACAATCGTGGGTGCAATGGTGACATCAGCCTGAGGCTCATTAAAATAAATGCCGTCCAAAGCCAAGCTCCAGCAGCCTGCATAAGCCTATAATAAGCTTATATGGGGGTGGTTAATCCGCATTGTGGTTTGGTATAATGTCATAATAAAAAAGTGACATCAGGGAAAGGGCAGAAGGGGCAGTAAGTGTGCTCTGCAGCGTGGCCAGGGGCTCCTGCCAGCCCTGCTCTTTAACCAGCAGCATGACCAGAGCTGAGCGGGTGTGGGTTACAACGGAGGGCGACTGAAAATGGTTCTTCTGTTGACCAGGACAGAACTACAGATCCATAAATATCCTGGGGTGGCTTTCCTTGGTGATGCATCATGGATGTGCCCAGGCAGACAGAAGGTGTGGAGCAACATGTGGCCCTGCGCTGGCTTGCTTCCCAATGAAGGGTACAGCTTCACTGGGCCTTGCAGGTCCAATTCACCAAAGGAAACATCCCAGAATCAGGACTCACAGTTTAGACCCCAAAGCTCCTAATTTGTTGCCTGTATCCGAAGGTTTGGATGAGATGCAGGTGGGCTGCCCTTAGAGTCAGCAGGCAGCAGGGCACCCTCACTCCTCAGAGCAGGGGCACCCAGGGCACCTCACAGGTTGGTACTGAGCAGGGCTAGGGCTCAGGCTTCCTGCTCCCCAAGGATGTGTGCCAGTCACTGAGCCGGCACAGAGAAGGAGGGTGGAAACTCTAAGGTGGTGCTTTTGCCTCACACTTGGTTGAAGTGGTAGCTACAGTTGTTTTTTCTTGCTGTTCTTTCTGTGAGGGTTAGATTTTCTCCGAAAGTGGAAAAAGCCCTCAATGGCAGCTCTTTGAGTTCAGTGTCTCTGGCATTTTGCCCTTCATACTCTTCGTCAAGACAACAGTATGGGTTTTCAAGCGAGGTTTGGAAACCTGGGCACCTGGCTCTTGCTGAGACTTACTGCAAGCAGTGTTTTTGACATCAGGTTCGTGGTACCAGAGATACAGACTTGGCTGCCTCCAGTTAGATCCCTGAGTAGCCTGAATTCATAGGAGAAGAGAATGTCTGATAATTCTCAGGTTCTGATTGTTGGTCAGGTTTTGTGTTGAAGGACAGAGCCCTGTGTAGACATGGCCTAAGATACAATTTCTTAATGGTTTGTGCTATCATCTAGCAACAGCTTGATTCAGTTTGCTTCATCAGGAGAGCTAATATTTTTGCCAGCACTTAGCATTCACTGGCATTTTTTCATGCCAGTGAAACAGGAGGCAATACAGAACTGGTAATGCTCACAGTCATTACCAACACCACTATCAACAAAGATTTCTCCTGAGCCATGAAAAACTAGGAGGAGAAAGCTGTAAGACTCAAATATCTTTCAGCCTAAATGTACTTATGGGGCCTGACACCAAAGATGATAAACCTAATACTTAGCTCAGGTTGCTTGTTCTAAGGACACATTTTGTAAGGAGAGGAAAGTGTGACTAGTGCAGCACATTGGGGCTGACACTCGTCAAACACTGTCAAGGTTCAGTCTTTTTCTAGGCTGAGGTTGCTTCATCGAGTCATTTGAACTCCACCAGTTTCCCACGCTAAGATCAGTGCTGTAACATCTGCAAATGTTTGGGGTTATCTTTTTTTTTTTTTAAATGGTTCTGTTTCTTTTTTGTTTTGACTTTGTGGTCATACATATTGGAAATTTATCTCTGTATCACTGAAGAAATCTATCCCTAATCCATCTGAACTGCTGGTATATATTTCTGGAGCACTGCCATATTTTCCTAGCGCTAGAATCAGGAAATTTAGATACCTGCTTTCTTAGGACACGAGAATGGACCAGCACAGCTTCCAAATTTAAAGTTGCATGTGTTTGTGTCTGAAAATGTAGCTGAATACTGGCTAACCTCACTTGCCAACATCTGGTGTGAACTGGAGTTTCTTGTCATGAATATGTCTTGCAGCACCAGCTTGAATCCTGCAAGTTGAGTAAGAACTCAGTAAGAGAAAAAGAGCATTTGCTTGCCATTTGAACCTGTGCAATAGCGGCAGAGAAGAGCTTGAGCGGTGCGTCATTGGCGGTCTCTGCATGGTGCAGCAGTGTGGAAAACAGGCCCGGCTCTACGCGGATTTGTGAGCAGTGGCACATGTCACACGGGATTAAGGACTCCTGGAAGGACACGCAATTTGTGGTGCTGCTCCCATTCTCCCTCCCAGCCGCCCTCAGTTCCCTGCTGGCCTCCCACCTCCTGTGTAAAGCTCCAGCTGAAATGGAGAAATGGGATGGGTGGCAGCATGCCAGCTGCCCGGGCATCAAGCGCCGCTTATCTCTCTGACGGACACCCTGCCGTCCATCCCCGGGGTGACTCACTGCTGCAGGCGCTCATGCCTGCTGTAACTCAAAGAACTTACTCACTCCTGGACAAATTTGTGCAAATATTGATATAGCTGCCTTGTTTTGCATCGGCCCTTTTGAAGTTTGGCTTTTTTGTATAGGCTGGTTGGCTGCTGATCTGCCACTACCATTACAACTTTCTTTGACTAGAAAGGTGTGAGTAGAAGTAGTTTTTGCTGCTTCTGTCCTAAAGTCCTTCTGTGCCAAAGTATCTGCTCCAGGAAGAAAAGCATTTGGAAATGCTTTGGAAAGTTAAATTTAAAGTTGTGATCTGGAGTCTAAGTGCTGTCTGAAAACCAAGAAAACGCTTTGTCAAAAGATGTTGAAATGATTATTTGTTTCCACTTTGCTGGGTTTAATTTGCAGCTGGTTTCGTGACTTTCAACTGAAATCAGATTAGTTAACTTTAATTTGAAACTGTTGTCTAAATACTTAATGACCTAATTCATTAGTCTGATTTATATTTTATCAGTATTTACTAAAAAATATCAGCAGTGATTTCACAAATTTTGAAAAGTGTAGAATTACATTGTCATAGGAAATATTGACAGTGTTGACAGTTTTTCATAAAGAACTTCTGTGCTGATTTGAAGACCATTTTTGAGGAAAAAATGTTTGTATGAAAAATACTGATGTTGAATACTTGAATGAATCTGCTTATTTGATGGTAAAACTGGTCCAAGTGAATAAGAGTGCATAATAAGTGTGATGATTTCAGTATGATTTTTGATACTGTGTTATATGATATTTTTTATAACCAAAGGAGAGGAACTATGGTCTAAATGAAACTATCACAAGGAGTTGATGCATAACTAATTAAAAAAGAAAAGCTGCATTCAAAAAAGAGTTATCCAAGTTTAGTTATCATACCAGGGAGATATTGCAAGTGAGGTCCCTGAGGTCAGTTCTCTGTCACTTCTATTCACTATTTCCATTAATGAGCTGGACAACGTAGTAGTATTTATAAAATGTGTGCGTGACACCAGGAGTTTGCAGGCTGTTTGTAAGACGTGATCAGAATTAAAAATTAGGTTGGAAAATGGAAGTAGTGGTGCAAATCAGTAAAACAGGAGCCAATAAGGTTTGTGCTAGAGGAAGAAGGAACCAAAGGCAAAAATATAAAATGGCTTTTCAGTTTTACTGCAGAAAAATGTGAAAGGTGACAGGTTCAAATGCAAACTGAGTGAATCAACAACATGCTATATCTGTTTGAAAAAAAAAGGGTCATCTGAGTAATATTAGCGGGGGTGAAGTGTGTAAAATCAGAAGATGATTACTTCTTCCCAAGTTACGCTGGTGAAGCTTCAGCAGGAACACTTTGCTTTAGTTTGGGGCACTGCATACTGGAGCCTGCAGACAAGCTGAATGTGATTCGGGGAACAGCAGTGGGGGTGACAAAAGATTTAGAAACCTGTGAAAAATGTGCAAGGGATTGGATTTTTAAGTGTAGAAGAGTAAGGATTGGGAGACACAAGAGGGATGCTGAACCGTGCATAGGTTTTTACAGAAAGCAAGATGTTAGGCAGCTCTATTCAGTACAATCTATGCCCATGTGATTTCATTACAAACCTTGTCTATTATTTTTTCTCTCTCTCTAGTGGAAAAGCTTAGTTTTATCTTCAAAAAAGTATTTCTGGGTCCATTTAAATTAGATGATCACATATTTCCTTTCTTTCTCTTTGTTATGTGTACTATTATTAGTTGCCCTTCTCTTCCTCTAAAATAGCATCTTAAGACTCAGCTAGATCAGTATTGGTGCATAACAACCATTCTTTGAGAAGAAAATTGTCGTGAAAATGTTTTATTCATTATCTCTTCTGTGATAAATCTCTAACTGGAGCAAAAATCCTGACCCTGAATCTTTCTCCAGAAGTCCTGAGCCCATGGCTATTCAGTTTTAATTGTGCTGTTCCAATGATTTATGGCATGACCTTGGGTAAATTGAACCTCCACCTCAATTTCCCTGTCTCTAGCTGAAGATACTTCTCTGTGGACAGCTGGAGAGTTAATCTGTGTAAGACTGCCTTGACAATGTACAGTCCTCAAACAGAATCTTAAAAGTTTGGCTGTCACATACCTATGACTCAGTAGTTGAAAGATAGTCCATATTTATGGTGGGACTTAGTTTTGAGGGTTTGGGGTTTTTTTAAAGTACTTTTGTCAAGTCATGTTTTTCAGTCTTATGGCTTGGATAGACAATTTTGATTTTTTTATTTTTGGGGCTGGCACTATCAGGTATGAGAGGAAAGAACTCTGAAAAAGGCCTTTGTTTGTAAAGGTGGATTATTCAGCTGTAGTTGGACACTACAACTTATTACAATACTTTTTCTGCTGGCAGCTATAATAGTAGAGCAAGCCCCACCAGAGCTCCAAAAATTTGGGATGGGAGTCTGGCCAGAAAAACTGAAAGCCTTGAAGTATGTTCCATGGCAAGGAAAGAGAGGTTACTTTTCCCCTCAGGTTTCTTGCATTCAAAAGTGATAATTACCATCAAAACAGATAGAGAAGATAAATGCTGGATAAGCTGGCAAGGAAAGGACCTGAGTTGCTGTCCGCTACAAACAGGAATGCCTGCCCAGCATATAAGATGGTGTGTCAATTTAATAACAAAACAGAAATGTGTTAAAAAGCAGTTGAGGAGACCCTGTTTATTTTACAGTATGTGAGATAATAATGCCATATCAGTAGATTGGAGGGTCATGCTGTAATTCCAGTATTTATCTCAATTGTAAGCAGTCTCTCATTAAGGAGTCTTTACTTTGAAACAGGACTAATAAAGGCTGTGACCACTTAGGCTTTTGAAAAATATGCAGCCTTATATGATGGTAGTAGGTAGAGAAGGGTGTTTCTGGTGGGTCCTGACCTATGCACCTTCATTTCATTAATTCACTGAGCCATGTGTTTAAAGTAAAATAAATACTGTGGTCCAGTTGTAAATGTCTCACTGTTGAAGAACTTGGCCTTTTCCCTGTCCATTTTTCTTCTTTTGTGATCTCAGCCAGTGCATGGTTTGTAATGTTCTCACATTTTTTCTCCATGGGGGACTCTTTCTCTGCAACCCAGAATTAACAAGATTTCTGTTCAGGAAATTATGTAGTCAGTGAATGCAACCATTTGGTGGAAAGGAGGAAAATAATAGTCAGGAAATTAACTACACCATGTTTTGGTTGAGTTATTTTCCCTACCCTCTGTCCTTTCCACAAACTCTCTGAAAGCACTGAATTTACTCCAAGTATTAGTCTGAGAAATCACTTTTTGCTTGCAAGTAAAAGGTATTTGCTCCAGCAGTGTTTTAGTTTTATACTACACAGAGTACATGTAGATTTTATGGCACATTCATTGAATAATTCTACCAGCCATTTGGGTTTTGGTGTCAAATGACAGAAGCTGGACATTTCTTCTAAAGGGGCTGCTGATGTACAGCTGAATGCACACAATAAGTGCATTTAATTGCCCATAGTGTGCTGCACACTTGTCCCTGAGAAGGCTCCACAGTGCTGGAGCAGCTTTAGGGGCAACTTTCATCCCACATCCCTTAGGCAGGCTGAGCCCCTGTCAACTTTAAAATGTGGAAGATCTGCAAATGTAGATGTTTATGTGCTTCACTGCCGGGCAAGTCTTGGTGAAGTCTGTGGGAGCTGCTGGGCTTCTCTGCCCTGGAATACCCTGATAGGACCCTGATTCACCTCTGGTTGAGTCCTAGCAGCTGGACTTCAGAGGGTCTAAACCACAAGGAGCCCCAGGAGGCTGGGCCTGAGCAGCGCTGGCCCCTTGCCCAGCTCTGTGCATGCAGAGCCCTTCCCGGGTGTCCCTGCGGCGCTGCCCTTGCGCTGCCACAGCCGCAGAGGAAAAGCATAACTTTGGAGTCCGGCTTCTCAGCCACTGGTGCCTCGTGTAGGTCTGGCTGGCAGCACCTATTGTTCTGGAGCATTTGAAGGGCATCCAAGTTTTGGCATCATTAGATTATTGCCATGGTGCTTGGGCTGCAGATCTTGTACGATGAAGGGGTTTTACTTTATGTTCAATGGCTATTAGCTGTTATCTGCAGCTTTCATCTAGTCTCCATTAATGAAAGAACAAATAATTCCAGGGACTAAATAGATGTTTGACCATTCAAATATATGCAAAGTGATATGATTTATAAATGGGAGGAAGTTGTTTTGCAAGCCTAGAATTCCATTTGCTGTGGAATTTCAATTTAACAGTGTGAATCCAGTTAAATCCTGAAATACTACACTTAAGAGAGCAGATTTTGTCATCCTTCAGCTGCCTTTCAGCTGAAGGCTCCTAATGGCTGATATTTCTCAATCCCATTCCATTTCATTAGAGTGTGATTATTTGTTAATACTATTAACATTGCTGCAAAGAGGAAAACATCAATCTATTCTCCATGATTTTGCTGATTGGAAAAGAAGGAATAGGCTTGAACTGCAGCAAGGAAGATTCAGGTAAGACTTTGAGAAAACATTGCATGAAGAACAGAGGGGTCTGAAGAAATTTGGTGTCTTCACCACTAAAGAATATTTTTTATTTTTATAGCCAACAGAAAGTCTAAGACTTGCTGTTGAAGTCTCCTGACAAGGGAAACGTTTTCTCTTTCACTGTCTGCACATGGCATTCTTCAAAGCGAGGGATATAGAAGGCACAACGGGCACAGCCGTGCAGGTTTTACTGCAGCATAGTCGACGATTGCCAAAGTATTGCATAATGGCCTGGCTTTCCAGCAGTTCCAGCCCCGTGGCAGACTTGTCCCTCTTGGGTCTGGAGGCATCGCTTTCCCTGACACTGCTCCTGGCGGGCAGACTGGGCGGTTTCACTGTGGGCCAGGAATGTGACTGCAGCTCAAGAATCCCCAACTCAGGCTGGTGAGGTGTTGTGAACTGGCTTGTTTGAGGTGAATTAGGCAGGGCTCAGCAGCTCTGACACCAGTGCTGAACTCCTGCTCTACCAGCACAACTGAGCATTTGTCCCCGATTTTCCCCTCTTTCCTCCTAAACCTATGCATCACTCTCTGTTTACCAAAATTGCCTTATTTACAGCCACAGAGGCTTTGGCAGAGTTGAGTCTGGGTTATGTCACAGCTGGAGAACAGCTGCAGAGCATCCTTACAAACCCTTCACCCTGAAAACTGAGGCACGAAAGAATGAAGGTAAAAACAAGCCCAGATGTTGCCTGCCTGTTTGACTTTTCTGTCCTGCCGTCGCTCAGCTTTTGGTGGTGGGTGGGAAGCTCTCAGTGTTTGTGACAAATCAGAGGGGCAGTTAGTTCTAATTCAAGTTGCTCTGGAAAAATTTATGTTGGGGGAAAAACTAACCTGGACCAATATACTTTCTGCAAGGCAAGCAACTGCACTGCCCTCAGCACATGATTGGAGAAGGGAAAAAAAGCCCAGTTTCGGGTGATGGCAGCAAGAAGCAAGGACTTTTCCCTCTCTGCAGCCACCGTGGATGAGCCTGGCCCTGGAGGGCTGGAGGGATGCGGAACAGCCGTCACTGTCGGGTGGCTTCCACAGAGGCTGTCAGAGGACTAAACATACCTTTGTTAATGACAGCCACTTTAGCTAGAGAGCGTGAAAATGAGGTAAATATTTCTCATACACAAATAATAATGATGGACATTTTCTTTGTAATGGAAGGAGGTATAAGTAGCAGGAATGAGATGAAAATGAGAAGCAAAACTTAGGCTACATGTAAATGGAAAAATCTTAACATTGGGATTATGGGATCATCTCCTCAGGGTAGTAGTGGAAGCCTGTAGTTTAGGACTCGAACAACCAGACAGAGAAGGAGCACGAGGCACCACATTGCAGTGAACAGTCCTGCCTTTTACACTTGGATTTACTCATAAGGCTCCTTTGCCACCACTTCTCCTTGAGGAGGCTGAAGGAATGTTTAATGTTGACAGCTTAGCCAAAGTGCAGCTTTGGGAATTCTTATCTATCCTCAAAGTCTTATCTTTTATTTCAGTTGTTTATACTTGCTGGCTTCCTGTCTACAGTGCTTATCCAAGTTTATTGTTCAGTTTTACTATTCCTTGTTTAACAATTGCTCCTTTACTCTTGACGGTGCTTCTTGAGTGATTTCTCTGTTTATCTTTACCACTTCGTTCAAGTGTTAGAAGTAGCATGCTAACCTTGGAGCTGTCTCACCAATCCCAAGATGCAAATTTTCCCCATAGATTTCCTGTTTGTTTTTTACCTGTGTAGCAACCTTTTTATTTGTAGCACAGTTCTGAACTAGACATGATTCTTGCATTTCTCTACTCATTTAATTTTATTCTTCTTCAGATAGTTTCTGGGTTTTTTTTGGTTGGTTGTGTTATTTCTCTGATCCTTTCTAGGCAAAAAAGGGTTAATTAGCCTCAGTAAAACATTGACAGTCGCTAGGGACTGCTGCAATGGAGATGAAAAACAAGACTGCACCTGTAAGCTGGCAATTTCAGATAGATTCTGGTCAACTATTTTTCTCTCCTGCTTTGTTCTGCCAGCTGCCTCCAGTGCTTTGGATGCAGGTGGAAGGATGGACTTTGCTATCTATAAAAAAATTAAATGGTGAAGACCAACTTCCGTCTCACCTCCCCAGGGATCAAAGTGATTGCCACAGACCATGGCAAAGCAGGAAGCAGGCTGCACGTGGCCTGATCGGCTGATAAAGATTTTTCCCTTTTTGCCTCCCTCCTATCTTTCTTCCCCCCCTCCCCCCCC
>VZRJ01003728.1:1124382-1163132 GCA_013397565.1 Ptilonorhynchus violaceus
GAGACAGTGAAAGCATGGAAGAAATCTCAAACTGATTGACCGTAACTGAAGGGACAAGCCACCACTGTATCACACACACCATGCATTATCACTACTGCAGTTCCTCAACAGAGGAGCTGTCGTAGCTCCTCCAATAATCCAAAGAAGGGTGAAGGATTGCTACGGAGCTCTATATCTTGAGGTGTGCTTGTGAAAGAAGTTCTCACAGAGACCCTGTAGATTTATGTCAGAGTATGCTCATGTATGATGAAAATGAGTAATTCCACCCACATGTGAAGGTGTCTTCACTGCCTGTTGCGAGCAGCAGATAACATGCTTGAAGGTGCAAGATCTATTCTCACAACAATATTTTATCATCAAATAATTCTTCCAGCAGCAAATTCTGCTTGACACAATGGGAACTTTCTGTGCTACACTGTGCTACAGTTGTGCTACACTGTGTCTTACAGTCAAGCTCTCCTTGACCTTTTTAACTGGTGCTGTGATAGAAATAAACAATGCGTAAATAGCAGTAGTAAGAACTGAGATATTTAAATGTGAGCGGAACATAAGACTTGCAGGATAACAGTCTCCATGGAAGGGCTTTTAGCAGGGGGAAACCCACAATGTATCCATCGGAAAAGTTAAAGAGTTGTGCACTGTTTGCGTGGGTTTTGAAAATACTATCAGAAGGAAAAGACATCTGATTTTTTCCTTCTTTTTTCAGTGATATGAGCAGATGCTTAATTTAGGTTGTTTTCTCGGGTTGTTGTTATACATCACTGCTCTACAAGCCCACACCTTCGAAGTGCCATTAAAAAAAAAAAGGAAAAAATACAGAAGTTGCTAAATGGAGATCAGTGAGTTACAGCAGCTGGAAATAACCCGCATGCATATTGCAATGAAGTGTGTGGGGACTTTGGAGGAGGTAGCTGGGTTGGGTCTCTGTAATTTTATTTTGAGCTGTCTATGACCTTCTAATGCTAATCTGTTTTTAAACAGTGTATATTTATATGTATAACATGGGTAGCTGGCTACAAAATAACATTTGGTATTAAGAAGGATTAACCAAATCTCACATGTCAAAGCATGCAGTACCCCAAAAGGAATGTCTTTGCCTACTCTCCACCACTGCAGAAAATACTTAGGGGTTTGCACATGGTTCTCACCGTCCCTACAGCAACAGGTACCACCACCTGCTGTGTGAGGCAAAATAGATTAATACTTGGACGGAGGATTTTACCTGCTTTAGTACATACACAGTGTGCTCCAATGTATCTGTGCTTTTTAGACTGTCTGACGTGTGGTGTCAATGCCACACTTAACTTTGTGTGGGAGGTCTTGCCAGCACTCATTTTGCACCACTACTTTCATATGTAGTCATGGGACAACACTTTGTCCCACGAGTGTCATGTAGTTTAGTGTATGCTCTTGTACCTGTGATTGCCCAAGGGTGCAAAAGGGGTTGTGCTTTCTGCTGCAGGGAAAATCAAGGTCTGTAATATCTTTGCATTAGTTCAACCATTGATCTAAGAAGCTGTATCACGTAGTCTAATAAAAATATTGCGCTCCTTGTAAACCTTGTCTGACTCTGTAGTAAATGAGTTACTTTTCCTGATAGCTGATGAGAACTTGCTTGGTGCTTGAATGGGTCTCTGAACTTTCTCTCCACACTCTGCAGTTTTATCTTATGTTTTGCAGAATATCGGCATCATTAAGATAAATGACTCACTGTTTCTCTTTGGTATGGAGAGTTACATAAAGCAGTTACAATCCTATTCATATGTCTCATATCCAGATGCATTAGTAGTAGCTAATTTTGTCTTACAGGGGATGAATTTAAGGTTATGTTTACAGTCTGTATTTTTTCCAGAGGTGCTATTTGTAAATAGGCAATTTTATGTTGTTGTGAGGTCATATTTGACATAATTTTCAAGTTATTTCAAATTGTTCTCCAATGCAGACATGCATTCAGTGTAAGTGGTAGAGTCCGTGTAAAATGGTGGATCTGAAACCTCTGATCCGGATCTGAAATACTCTAATCTGTCAGCAAATAGTGGTAACAGGAAAGTGCATGCTGATTGCTTGAAAAAAGGAGCAAGTTTTTACCTCAAATGGATGGAGCCTGAAAGACAGGTGTGATTTCCTGAAGAGAACTTCCTTTTTAGATGCATGAACTTTGGATGGGCCAAGTTAGTGGAAAAGACCTGAGTCAGATGCTATGTCGTTTTGCTGCTAGCCTTTCCCTTGGCAAAGCTTTGGGTTTAGCCCTCATTGGATGGGCTTGTATGTGAGGATGCACTGGGAATGGCATCCAGGGGCATGTGTTTTGTAGTGTGAATGCAGAAATGTTCTTGGCAGGCAGGTGGTACTGGCCATATCTGATGACGAGGAGGGGTTTGATACTCCCCTTACTGTGCATGTTAATGGATTCCCTAGTTCAGGCCTTTTGACTTTACACATTTTAGTCTCTCCTATGAAATATTAAGATTTTTTTCTAGGCAGAAATCCCAGAGCTACTAATGTCATACTTGCCAGACTGAAAAATGAAAAGTGGCCATTCAGTCTTGGATCCCTGCAGAAACCTATGCAAGACTTTTTGTATAATGAAATACCGAGTCACCTCACTGCAACGAAACTGCGTTCATCAGTAATAACCAAATCCATGGGAATGTATGAATGCCACAATGCCGATTTTCAAAAGTAGAAATTACATATGAATGCCGACATTGACTTAAAGGGACTGCCGTAGCTCTTTGGATCCCTAAAATGAGATCAAATGAAGGTGTCATATTACTTTCCCTGCCAAAGGTTTATTTTGACTATCAGAAGACAAGTAGTGCACAACTATTACATTTTTTTCTTTCAACAGTACTCACCTCCGAGGCTTTCCTTCGTGTGGGAAAGGTATATGTGTCTAAGTGATATGAAGTCGTATTTTCTTTCAGTCCCAAAGTACAGAGGTTTCTGAAGCACTGAAACAGTATAGAAGTGCTGAAACAGCATAGGTTTTTCTGAAGAAGTTTCACAGATCTCTTCCCTATCTTTGCTCTAGCTGCAGTTCTCTTGTACTGCTATTGAACTATTCCAGTAGCCTTAATATGATCAGATACGAATACGTGGAATAAATGCTGATCTTCATGATGAACTAAGTGCCTAAAATATAAATAAGTGTGGTTAGTGGAGCTTTGCCTACATTAATATGCTTGTTCACTTTACCTGTGCTTAATGCAGAAGGGCATTCTGCATATCTGCTCAGTAAAGGCATTTGCATCTTTTCAATTACTTTGCTTAAATGTAAACTATTGGTGTCAAATGTTGCCCATCTTTTGAATAATCAAAAGGTAAAAATTATAATTTATAAATTAAAAGATCATTAGGGCTTGGTAGTGCAATACTTCAAAGTCAGGGGAGTCAGAATTGAGGTCTGACATGCAATTAATTCACCCTCCTCTCACTCCCCACTTTTCTGTATATTCATTACAATACTAATCTTAATTACATAGTCACATTTATATGTGTGTACACACTCATACACACATTTACATCTGGCTCCTAGCCGGTAATTTCCATTGCTTCCAACTTGCCTTTACACCCACCTTGCTCTGCATCCCTCCGCATCTGTGTTGGGTAACCTCGTCCTTCCCATGTAACAGGCTTAGTAAGGAGCAGCAGGAGCCCCCTTAGAGACCAAGGCAGCTCAGCTGAGCCCCTCTGTGACATTGCATTGGCGCCTACAGCACAGAGCAGTGTAGTAGATGACCAGGTGCAGCCCCTTAGCCTCGGAGGGGTGGTGTGTCCTGCTCAGGAAGGGAACTGCCAAACTGAGGCGAGCCCCTGGTGCTCCTGTGCCAAATTAAATGCTCAGAGGCATGACTTGGTCAAGTTTATATGAACCCTCATAGGAATAAGAGTCACAAATTATACTCCTGCCTAAAATTTCAAATCCCTTATCCACAGTGTGAAGGCAGGAGAGTTTCTTAATTGAAACCAATATGAGAATATTTAAACTGGTTATTATGGTTTGAGACCAAATGACAGTGGGGAGCCTAAATGGGTTTTTAATCACAGTATACGCAATGCAAAATAAGAAGTCAGTTAAAGTTCACAGACTCATGCTATGCTAACTAGGCCTACCAGGGCAAGGAAAAACGAGTTTTCCTCAACCTCATTCTCAGAAAGGGCTGAACCGTTTTAGCTACGACTTTTTTTTTTTCCTTCGATATTTCTCTTTATTTGTTTTCCATTCTAGAGTGTCTGCTGTAGTCATTCTCCTACCTGTGGTTAGTGTTATTCAAAGAAGACACACTGTAAATGAAACTCTGAGTTCCCTGCAGCTAATCCAGTAGCACCTTTATTGTCTGAGAATCCTGAAAATACGTGAAATAAACATGTTTTTCAAAGTGGACAAGGCTGCCTTTCTAAAACCAGTACAAGAAAAAGAAATCTTAGCTAAGAAGGGTCTGGGTTTTCATCAGAACTTTGCATATGACCAACTACCCTGAAATGCGTTGATAATGTACCTAAGTATTTTTCTGCTGAAGAACATTCACCAGGTACATTTTTGGCTGAATATCAGCAATTTTGTGGTGGGGCATGATTGTGCAAGGCGTATGAAGATGCAAATGGTTCAGTCTTCCCTGTATATAGAAGGAACATGTGACTGAAGTGTCAGGTCTGGAGTACAAGTTCTAATTTTTTTCCAATCTTAAGCAGTAACTTGTGCAAGCCTAAAATAATCGAGGCTCAGACTATTCATGTTTTGTAATATTCTTAGCAGCCAATAAGTAATCTGTGTATGTTTTTCTCACACAACCTTGATGAACAATTCTGAAAAATAAAGCTATGTCATAAATTACATCAGTCCCAATGAAAAAGCAATAGTTGTGCAGCCCTGAAAGCTGTGGATTCCCAAATACTTGAACCACGGTGGGAGGCCAAACATTCACAGGATGTCCTGGAGCTTATGATTTTTTCAGACAAACTTCCTAAGTCCTCCTGAAGAAGATGGCTGCGACACAAGTTGACCAAGCATGTTGTCCGATCAGCATGGACAGCTGTGGCTTTAAACAATGACAGCCATTGTTAGGTCAGTTTTAAAGTAGGTCCTTAAAGTTAATGTGATTATGCAAATGTTGCCCTAACTACCATGGCTGTCTTATATCCTTCACAAATGAGTGCATTGTCACTTTTCATTATGTGCATACAGTCCTGGTGGTTTGGTGGTATCATTGTATCTCTTGGAAATGGACCATGTAAAGGCCATTCACTGTTGGCACTGCATTGTGCTTTTCCCCAAGCAGACCAACCTTGACCCACAAATGAGGGTGGTAGAGATTTTCAGGCCGAAACCTGCGTGTGTTATTCACATGATTACTCCCATTGACTTGGCTGGAAATTCTTCCAGCAGGCATGGAAGAATTAGGTTAAAATACGGTTGTGAATTAAAGTCCAGTCCACTCTAAACTGCAATATATCTGGACTAACCTCTGACAACCTAATTTCTAAGGTAAAATGATTTGTGTTAAATCACTTGCAGCATAAATTCGAAAATTAGCCCATTATTCATTGGGGAAAAAAAGAAATATATCAGACAACTTCAGTGTATGTTTTTTTTTCATAGTGTCTTTATTATTATTATTATTATTTATTTGATTTTAATCATGAAATAACGTTTTACAGAAATCTGTAATCAGAAACGAGGAAGCTGAGAAATCTCAGGATCTATGTGTTCTGGAAGGTGGCAGATTTCAGACGACTCATCAGTTGGGGGACATGACTGATTTCAGACTCTTGGTTGCATTGCTTTCAATGAAAACCAGTGACTTGCAGTTTCAGTTCTCATCACAGAAGACGTTCTCACAGCAATCTCTTGTTTGGATGGTTTTCTCTTTTTCTGAGTGCGGAGTCTGATGTTTGTCTGAGTTCTGTCCTTTGAGATTTTTTGTTCTGGTGGCCAAGAGTGTCCACAATGCAAGCACAGGATATACAGCTTATGATAGATTCAGACTGCTGGTTCGGATTTGGGCCTGCTCTGTACAACATCCTTCCTTTATTTCTAACAGAATAAACAATATGTACGTAATATATATAACAGAGAGAGAGAGATATTTGCATGCACTTACTTAACATAGGTGAATGTAAGGGAAAATCATCACCTCCCAGGGAAGTCCTTTGCTGACTTGCAGCAACTCTGCTGAACACAAACTTCCTCAGGAGATTCAAGGACTTGGAAACTGCAAGTGCAGCACACTCTCTCGCTTGGTTGTGTTATTCTACATGCCACTTCTCATAACACCCTCATCCCTGTAACACTTGAACATTACTCCAGAGCTGGGGTGGACCAGCCTGTGTGCACAGTCAATAGAAATCTGGTCAGTCCTAACCTACACACATAGCAGTCTTTCTTTCACAGAGCCTGGTTCTACTGGAAAGGTTGGATCAGGGTGTGGAAACCTGCTTTGGTACAGCAAGGCTGAAGTTGTAGCACCCTCAGCATCGGCTTCAAGAGAATACAGGGCCACCTCTGGGACTTGAGCCTTCTGGAAAACTTCCTGTGCTCTAGACAAAAGTGGATTTCTGTTATTGGAAATCCTTTGGAAAAAGTTAGTTATGAGTGTTAAAGAGTAAAGAAGAGCTTATATCACTCAGGAAAGCAAACCAAGGTATCAAATAAATTTCCACATTCACTCCACTCAAGCTGTCACATAAAAACCTAGTTGCTCCATTGATCAATTGCCAGAGAGGATGCTAACAAATACTTCGTCAGACAGAAAACACAGCAGAATTCGGAAGAGACAACAAGGAGGCGGGGCTGCTGGAATAATCCAGCATCTCATTTTAACCATCATGTTTGCCAGTTTGTGATGCCTGCGGCAAAATTGCAGTGCAAATGTGTGTTTGGTTCACTCCTCTCTCATCATACTGGGTCTGGTTCTGAGATCTGAACAAAGGCTGCAATGAAGGTTTGTGCTAGAAAGCCTTGGGTTCCAGAGCAGTGACGGAGCAGTGGCTGTCACATCGGTTCTTATCACCATACAAGCTGCCTTTGTATTTGTTATGGGTTTGCTGTTAGAGGATGTGGCCACAAATCAGAGGTTGGCGAGGAAAGGATTACACTAACCTCTTTGATTAAAGAAAGTTAAGGCTGTTCCTGCATCGGTGATAGCTCAGGAGGTGAGCCTATGAGTTGCTGCTCCTGCGGTGCCACTGTGGGA
Organism: Ptilonorhynchus violaceus; assembly: GCA_013397565.1. Lineage (NCBI taxonomy): Eukaryota > Metazoa > Chordata > Aves > Passeriformes > Ptilonorhynchidae > Ptilonorhynchus > Ptilonorhynchus violaceus. Next base: position 1,131,579 of record VZRJ01003728.1, read on the forward strand.
CCTTCATGAGGCAGCAGGAGAACTAATCTCCATCCTGGGGAAGTGGGAAGTTGCTGAGAGGGTGCCAAAGCTGGGTGTAACATGGCCTGTCCTGCCTATTCCTGGTGGGTCTCCCAGCCAGGGGCAAATCGCCCCCAGTGAAAGGCTTTTGTGCACCTCCCTGACTGGAGGATGTTACTCGAGATACAACCAGAGCTCGCTTTTCAGTGAAGATGATACTGAACCTTGGGATACCAAGAGCACCATTGTGAGTGTGTGAGGCCTCTCCTGAGTAGGAGTGGCAGGAGCCCATCAGCCATGGGCAGGGAAACGATCCATGTCCTTACTCCTGGCCAAGGGTGGGCTTGGGCTCACTGCTGTTATGGAAACCAGTGACTTTCATAAACCAATTTTCATGAGAGCTGGTGCCAGACCCCATCAGGGGTGTGTGCCTCGGTGAAACAGAGATGAAGCAGGTAGGGGTGCAGAGAGGATGGCCTGTTTGAGCAGAGCAGAAAAGAAAAGCAAAGTATCATCTCTTTTCTTTATTATTTCACTGAAAGATATTTTAGGCCTTTGACTGCAACAAGCCGTGGCTGTTTCTCGGTTTAATTCTTTAGTGCAGCGAGGCTTGGCTGGGCAGGTAGGAGCTCTAACCTCCTGCAGATTTCCATTTCCCAGCTGGAAGCACAGGCTAGCAGCACCTTTATCTGCACAGAAAGGCTGAGCTGGAACCTTAGACGTCTCTGCCTTGAGCTGGTAGGAACACAGACATCAAAACCCCATGACTGAAATAGTTACAACCTCCCTGCACCTTCAGATAACTCCTGTGCTGATGTACGCTGATGAGAGTTAATGAAACATGAGAGAGGCAGTGGGCAGGAAAGCACACCTGCAGACACCCTTTCAGGGCTCTCTGGGGGCTGACTGTATCGGGAGGGCCATGGCAGGCTTGCAGCTGGGCTGGCAGGAACCGGGAGATGCAGAGGTGGTCTCTATGGTTAGTGTAGAAACCTGTCTGGGGAGAGCTTCCTGAAACTTTCTTCTTCATCTTCTTTGCTTCTCTGACAGATGTGTGCACAGAGCACGTCCTGGCGCTGTGGTGATGGGTAGTGATTGAATCAAGTAGTAAAAGTTGTTTCCCCATGAAACAAAATTTCCTTGGGTGTGAGTGGAGCCAGGCTGTAAATGTGGATCCGCGCAGTCCGAGAAGTGGAGCCTTTTTCAAAACAATTAAAAAGTCAGCAATTATTCTGATACCCAAATGGATTGGAAAAATGCCTTCTAGAAATGTCATGTATCAAGAGGGATTGTAAAAAACCAAACAAACTCAACAACCTGATCACAAATAATTCATGGAAAAACAATAGCAGAGTGAATACATTTTGCAGCCCTTAACAATGAGCTGTATAACCACTGTCAGCTTGCAAACATGGCTGAAGGCAGAATTTGGACCTCTCCGGTCTATTTTCATTATCTTACCTCCATCAGGCACTGCGAGCAAAAAAGTCATAAACGAGTTTATGTCGGTAGCAGGGTCTTCAGTGAAAACTGCTGAGACATCAAAGCCAAGTTCAAAGAAAACAGGCAAACAAAGGGAACAAGTGCATTTGGCCAGGAAATACGACTTCCTTTTGAATTCAGACATTAGCCTGGAGACTGAAAGATGTGACCAGTGCCTCTCCTTGGCCACCCAGGCAGAACTCCACCATGGCTCCTGAGCAAGGTCTGGGCTGTTGATTGACTCCACCCATGCTAGGAAACAAGGACACAGGCAAAATGCAGACCAGTGCCTCAAAACTATTCTTTCCTGAACATGCTCCTTAAAAACAAAACAACAACCAACAAAACAAACAAACAAAACAAAAACCCACCAAAAAACACAACGACAACAACAAAAACCAACCAAAAAAAACCCCCCAAAACCAAACCCCAACACATTTTAAATAGATTTCTAGGACCAAGCCTTTTTAAATTTGCTTTGTCATCACACCTGTCTCAAATCAGTACCGAGGTAGAAATACAATTAAATGTGGCAGGAACAAGAGAAAGTGATGATTATAATCCTTCAGTCACAACCTTGCAGAAACATCCTTTGCTTATGTGCCTGCCTGTGTGGGCTTGAGGGAGGGCTGATTGCCATTGACTTAGCCAGCACGGATAAGGAACAAGATTACAAATATGGAGAAAAAACCTTCTGGCTTTTTTTAAGGATCACTATGTTACAGAATATTCAATGTTCTGCTTGCTCTCTGCTTTACCTTCAGCAGATTTGTTATTTTGGCTCCTAACTACAAAATCTGGTTCTTTCATTCAAGCTGTAATGTGTTTTCCGAAACCAATCCAAGCTCTGGCCCTTTTTCAGTTTAGGCTTATAGCTGTCACATAGGTCAGACCTGTGGGAGTTGAATCCCCAGGTCTCTGCATAGAAAGCTGGAAAATGACAGGGAATTAGCTGGGAAACAATTCACACTCTGGTATTTTCCTTTATTTTTGCCCTGGCTCCTTTGCCTCTTCATTTTTAATTACTGGCACATGCTGAAATGATAATTTAAATTCTTTTCAGAAATCAAAAGAATTCCCACTGACAATATTATTAAGTTATAATTACAGTGAATAAAAAGGTTAATAGGAATTTGAGCCAAATATCTACTCTCCATTAAATGAGAACTTGACTGAACCTGCTTTCCCTTCATTTTGGTAGGTTATTCCAGGTTTAAATGGGTCCTGGATGGCCATACACCTGTGCAAAGGGCCACTGCAAGGTCAAGTACTTGTCACCAAGACCATTTACACAGACCTATCTCAGGATAGGTCTTGCCTGACTGGCTCAAGATGGAATTTACCAGACAGATGGGACTCCTCTTGGGCCTCTGAAAGATGTGTATCTCAGACAGTGAGCAGAGGATGGTCACATGGGGATATTTGTGTGAGAAATATGTGTAGGAGGTGGCACTTTGCTGCAAAGGAAATGTAGCCACTATTGGTGAAGGGAAAATAATCAGCTTCCTGGTCTAGCATCCAAAGAAAGCCTCTTCCTTAGCCCATGCTGAGCACCACATGCATGCAGAAACGTATGCAAACCAGCCTGAATCTACTGAGTGTTTTGCATTTTCAGTGAACTGAGAGAGGGGAAAAAGAAACATTTTCCTCTGTATTAGCTCTAAGTGTGCCCATCGAGAAGACAATTATTGTAATAGTTTCACATGTTTAAAATGGGTTTTAAAGCAACTGAAGGTGTAGGGGTAAAAATGCCCACTCCTTACGCATCTGCAGGCTGAGCTTTCATGGTTCCCAGTACTCGGATAATGGTCCTTTTAAACTCAGCCAGGATCGGTGCAGTTACCACCGGAGCCCTACAGGGCAGGAGCTTAGCCTTGACGACCTGTTATAAACTTGGTTTTTCCTTTTTTTTTTTTTTGTTTTTTTTTCAAAGGTGTAACACGTTGCCCAAGCTGTGTGGCATGCCTCAGGGCAGGCCTTTCCCTCTTCCCACGTTGCACAGCACCGAGTCCCGCTGCGCTCTGATGTCTTGCACAAGCGTTTTTATGGCGTGAGCCGCCAGCTCCGGCACAGGCCAGGGCTCCCGCAGACTTCCCCTTCTCTGTAATCCATGCCCGGCCCGGGGTCCTGCCCGCGGTAACCGCTGGGAAACTGCCTCGGGCCTGGCCCGCCCCAGCCCCCCGCGTCTGGTTGAGAGCCCAAACCGCACATGAGGGATGGATGCGGAACACTGGCAAAAACGTGGAGGGGGTGCCGCAAGCACTGGTCTCTTCTCACCCTGAAAGCCAGAAGCGCACGAGCAGGGACCTGTGCAGAGGGTGAAAAAGGCCTTTTTGCTCTTCCTTTTCTGTGCACTGCATGGCGTGACGGCCAGCATGGGGGCTTCAGCTGGGAGGACTAGGCAGATGCTGGGTAAGGAGCAAAAAGGACTGGAAAGCACCACTGGGGCTCAGCACATACGTGGCTACTTGTCCGTCATGGAGCTGAAGGCTGCTCTCAGGAGTAGCAGTCTGACTTTGAAGCACTCACATCAACTTACATTTCAACAATTTATTTTCAAGCTACTAAATAAAATGTCCTTTTTTTTTTTTCTGGCAGATTGCATTTTATTTGTTTGTTTGTTTTGTCGGGAATTGCTTCATCTCTAGCCTTCCTAGGGCTGAAAGTCCCTCAGCATGTCAGCTGAGTGAGGCTCTGCAGGTCTGTCCAATTATTTGCTGTGCAGCACAATGCACCAGGGTTTCAAAGTATATTGTCACCTCTGTTTTCTTAAGACAAGCATGAAAAAGACCTGTTCTACAGTAACAAGAACTCCAGAATATTTTTCTCTTATTCAATTGGTTCCTGACCTGAAGGTCCTCAGACGAAAAAATAAATTAGCCAGCATTGTGAGAAAAGGGCAGTTCTGCACAAAAGGTGCAGTAAGTCTCCTGCTGATTGAAGCTGACCTGGACTTTGGTGTCACTAGAGATGTGCCTTGAGACCACAACATGCTCAGTACTTACTGTTTTGTGCTGTGTTCCTTCCACTTCCCTAACAATCAATGAGAACAGAGGATTTTGAGGCTATAGTGTGCAAAACTCTATACCTTACTTATCTAAGCACACCTAAGCGTGCTGGGAAAAACCTTGGCTTGATTGTTGCCTTTAACACCGCCGCCAAAAAACAAAAGACAAACAAGATTAGGAGGCCATGTGGGTTTAAGTAAAAAAAGAACACACTTTATTTATCTACAAGGCAGTACATTGTTGTATAAAAAATTAAGTGCAGATAAAGCTGCACCAAATGCTATTAAGGCAGCAAAGTCAGAGGCTGTTATAAAAACACAAAACAATAAAAAAATAAAATAAAATCAGTGTTTTGCCATATCAATAAAGATTTGATATGGCAGTAAAAAGAACCATGTATTTCTAAGAACCTGATTCAGTACACAAGACCCGAGTTAGGGAACAACTAGCTAGACATGGAACAAAAGAGACAACATGAACAAGACAGTGTTCTCCCAAACATATGAAGGTGCAATGCATGCTGTTACAAACCAATGAGAAACAAAACAACACATCCACACACAAAAAAAATCTCCCAAGAACAGTGTTCAAAAATATTGCTTATAAAAAAAGGGGAAAAAAATATAAATGATATAAAAAAAATTAAAAAGGTCTGAAATGCTAGTGCATAGTCAATTAGCTAACATCAACATTTGTTTTCTTTCCATATAAAGCTCTACTGCTCCTTTTACACTAGCAGCATGTCTACACGCTAAGGTCTGTAGCAGCAAAACACAGTATTCATTTGGCATTTACAAAATTAAATTACTGAATAAAAATATAATTTTTCTCATAAATCTATGTTTCATACAGTAATATTTTTTTGAAGCAAGCTAATTACCCACCCCCCCCCAAAACAAAAAACACACAATGTATAATGGCCTAGAACCAAAACAGAAAGGAGTATTTCAAGAGGCATGGATGTTTGAGCATTCACGATCTTGATCAGCTTTCCCCTTTTGCACGGACAAGCGTTTGTAGTAATGCTTTTCATTTCGGTATTTTACACCAATGCATTTTGTTCAGTGATTTAAAATATATCTGTTTGAGTACCTGCTCTTTTATTATTAAAAAAATTTTAAAAGAAACAAACAAAACCCCACCCCTGGCTAGCACATCACTGAAATAACAATACTGGTGTATTAAGTCTGCTTGATCTCAAAAAGTACAAGAAAAATTATCTTCATTATAAGACTGCACTTAAGATCATTAATTACTGATTCAAACTCAATACCTAATAATTTAGGTAAGTATCATTAAAAAAACACAAACTCTTAAGTTGGGTGAAATCCAACAAGAATATATATGCTGAGTGACTAAATGCACTTTGTGCTGCTCCCAACTGTTGTACCACAACAAAGATAGGCTCTTCTCCCATTCATGAAAAGTTCTCATGCAGAGGAACAGGAATTTCCCAGTGGAGGTGAAGTGTTCTCAAAACCATAATGCTTCTCTGTTTGTTGACCCTTTCACATCACCAGAGTCCGGGTGGGGAAGGTGGCCATGTACTTGCGTGCCTGATCCGTCAGAGCCATCTGATCCTCAATCTTCCCGCAGGATGCTGACTCCCAGGCATTGTTCAGATGCTAAATTAGAAGACAGAGAGATTTGGGTTGAATGCCATGTGATGTATCCATAGCCCCAGCCAAAGCCAGGCCCGCTTGCAATTAACTGTTACACGAACAGGCAGCAGGATGTTGTCCCATCTCCAGAGAAGTTGAAATCTCAACAGAACAAGCAAAAAAAGTCACCCTGGCTTCTCAGTTAGTGACCACAGGGGCAGGCAGACCAGATGATCTGCAGAGGGGATACCACAAGAGCCAGGATCCAAATCTTCCTGCTTCTCCCCCAGACAGTGTCTTTTCTATAAGGCCCTATCTATAGCCTTGCCTTCAATCCCTCCTTTACACGAAAGGTCTAAAAGAGAATGTACTTGGCAAGCAGAGTTTACAGTCAACAGAGCACAGACAGGCTACAGCCCACAGTTAACATGTTCAGTGCTATGACCATGCACAAATTCCTGCCGAACCTCCTTTCCAGGAATACAGCTCCTCTGTCCCCGAGTTCCCTAAACCTGACAGCCTTGACAGCCTGACCACAGCTGCTGAGGATTCCCGCGCTCCAAGCCGCTTTCACCTGTGTGCAGCAATCAGCACATGCCCATTAGCTCAGCTCCTCCAGCAAAGGAGAAGGGAGGGGGGTTGACTCTCAGCAGAAACAGCATTTTAATTATCGTGTAAGCCATTTCACTTCTTGTGGTATTTATGGAGGCTGCAGACACCATTCAGTACAATGTTAAAGTGAGATAAACGTATCTGCAGTGGGCTGTGCGCGCTGTCTTTATTTACTCACTACACATGTGAGACGTCTCTCATTGCCTTGAGCTATAAACAGCAATGAAATTTCTAACCTCCTGGAATTTACCAGGATACACACATTTATTTTTTTTCTATTGAACTCTTTCACTTACCCAGTGTGTCTGCTTTTCCACATTGAGATATTCTCTAAGACCTGAATAAAACCTCTATTATTATATAGTTAGTTGTACAAACACTCCACATTCCAAAAATGCACAGAATTGTGCTTATCTTTCTGTGAGGGGATCCCAGCACTGCTGAATATTGAGAAGGTGTATGCTCAAGATCCACCAGTAAAGACAAGTCAGGAGAAACCCTTCTTTGTTCTCCATTGCTTTCAGAAAGGACCATCTTTGCAGTTCAATAACTACATTGCTCAATGAGATGGCCAAAGCCTTCCCAGCCTCTAGGACACTGGGTGAAGCATAATTAGTGGACTGCAAACCATCTGCTAAGAGCAGAACTGTCCTGGCGTGCCCATGGCTCTTTCTGCTGCTGCTTCTAGTTGCTACCTTTGCGAGAGGACCCTTAAATTATTTGCTGGCCTAAATGTTTACAGAATGCTCTAGTGACTGTAAACAGTGTTATCTGAGACACACGGATAGTAAAAGGCTGGGCAACATATGAAATACAGATAACTTCATATAACATGCCCTAATCAGGGCACTGGTACAAACACAGCAACCGAGGTTCCCTGCCTTGGAGGGCTTGAAGTCTAAAAGACACAAAACCAGTGAATAACTAAGCAAGCGTGTTATTCCTCTGCAACCTTCTGCTGGGCTTTCCTAGACACAGCTTTCTCTTCTCTCTAGAGAAATTCCAGACGTTGCCTCTGCTCCTGGATGCCATTTTGCAAGCAAAACTGCTGAGCTTCAGTGGGAGTTCCCTTTCTGAAGGAGAGCCAGGTCAGGCCTCAAATCATCAAGTTTCTGCAGCTTTTTGTGGGAAAGCCACATCTGTGAAATGAAGTGAACAAACATGCCAGACACCTCTTTTCTAGAGCAGTTCAACCTGGGCTGGCTGTGTACCTTGTGCTGTGGCTCAGCCTAGGGCACATGCCAGAAAGCAGGTGTGACACACTTTCTGCATGCCACAGACATGCATGCGACACACCACAGCTTCTTTTATGTTTTGGTTACACAGCTTCCAGGGTAACTTTTTCAAAGGCACTTACACAAGCTGGGAACCTACTACCCCCTATTTATCCTCAGTGGGACTCAGGCACCTGTGCATATTTTCTCCCCTGCTGTTTTAGAGGAATTTGCATGAGGAACCAAATTAATGCCTGGTACAATGCCATCAGTTTTACTTAGAAGTCGGATTTGTTCTCTACACCTCAAAATCTGTTGGTAGTTCCAGAATATCCAACATTTCAAAGGACAGAAATATATGTCCATTTCAAAGGACAGAAATATATGTCTAACCAGTATTTCCCTGTGATTGCCTGAAGCTTCAATGCACTGGTCTAGAAATGTGAGATCAGCAGTCCCTTAAATAACTGAAAACATGTAAGGAAAAGCCCACTTGTCACAGTATGTCAATTTTTAAAAAACAGAAGTAACTTCAGGCAAGGAGTGTCCCTATTTCATAAATTGGGCTTAATCGTTAGTATCTACACTGAGCCCTTTGTATTACCAGCCATGTGCTTAATAGGAAAAAAAAAAAATCTGTATCCTGATATCACCAACATCTCAGCAGGCTGCTACATGTCACTCATTCCACTGAAAGCCTGGTCTTCATTTAACCTGATGTCAGTGTGGCAGAAGCTGCTCAGGCAGGCAGTAACCCTCTGCCCTCCCACTAGGCTCAGCCGCCCCAGGGAGCACTGGGCAGCAGGCACAGCAAGCACAGGAGGACCAGCTCCACCCCTCACTTCAGCCTGCTTGAAACAACTTCAGCTTTGCTGTAGGGACAGAAAAGTTTTCAACTACGTATTATTTTCCCAGAAAATTAAACTATTTACACTATTTTTTTTCCCTCTTGTGACCAACTTATAAAAAGAGACTAACTTTGCATCTCGGTGATGGTGGTGAGAGCTTTGCTCTAGTGAAGAAAGCAGAATTTGACCCAAAGTAGTATGTTTTCTGATTTGGCATATTTACTAAGACAGTTTTCAATTCTATCCCTGGGGAACTCAGATAACATTTAAGTGGGTATTTTTAATAAACATTTTCTGTCCGAAGCCCTGACTCTCAGCAGCCAACACAAAACAAAGCACAATGCCTTTGCCTTGCCAGCCCTGCAGCACAGTGCCAGAGGCGCGTGTGAAAGTCATCCTGACATGAGCAGTTTTCCTCCTCTCATTGGCAGGGAGCACTGGGTCCTAAGACCCAGGCAGAGTGCCTTGCTGGGCCTGGACACACACAGCTACAGGATCTCTTAGTAAAAAGGGATGCCACGACACCTCCTTCCATGCCAGCATTGCAGCAAGTACTTACAGGGCTCTGTTACAGGACAGTGGCAGTGCCCCACAGGAAGAAGTGCACAGCAAATATCAAAAGAAAAGACACCCAGGCAGAAGGCTACAGGCATGCAGGAAAACAGCACAGAAACCCCAGTCAGAACACTCCTGTTGCAGAATGCTCATTTCATCCTCCTGACCACGTTTACAGGTTGAACTCTGCAAATCATTGGATGGAAACACAAGACCTTTGTAACCAGAAGCCAGAAGGCCTCACCCAAACCCCACCAAAACTGATGGACAGGTTCTCATTGATTCAGGCCATTCATCCTGCTTAAATTCAGTCATCTAAGAGTGAGGTGTTCATTTTTGGCACCTAAATTCCTACCCAGTGGGGAGAGAAAGGGATTTCCACAGTAACTTCTTTCCATACACATAATTTTTTCACTGCCTCAGAGTGGGAGACTAGTCTTAATTTTGCTGTCAATTAAGAGCTTAAACCTTTTCAGCCAGTACTTCCAACTGTATTTTTCTCTTCCACACACAGCAGTTTCTCTCTTTACGTTAAATCAGGGAGTGGGAGGGAGAAGAAAGTATAGTACTATGAGTTCCCATAGGATAAAATTACAGACCCATGGTACAACTCCAGCTATGTCATTCTCCCTGCTCCTTTTCTTTTTCTATCTGATTTTTTTTTAACCTCAATAATCCTACCAGTACATCCTTCTCTTGGCAGCAAAACTACCTTATTTATCCTGTAATATGCCTTCAAATGCCCTCAGGCAAATGTGAACTGTAAACAAACTGTCAAAGCTGTAACTGGGATATCCAGTTAAAGCACTTTAAATAAAAACTTGGACCATCTAGAGAAAACAGACCAGAGTAAGGGAAGAAAAGACTGTGGAAAGGTGCTTTTCTGACAGAACTAGTCCTTCTGCCCTCGTAGCCTGGATCGCCTTTTCACGTGCTGTCTCTATAGCTTAAGAAAGCTCCTGTGTTACGACACCTTCTGTGCTAGGAGCCAATGCTGAAACCAAACACACTGCTGCAGTCCTGCAGAGCCGAGCTCCCGAACTGATGAAAGCGTAGTGGAAATCCTTGGGCAAAGTACCGTGTTAGATGACGGATTTTAAATCTCCGCTCTGCTCCAGCAAAGCCAGTGGTGTTACAAACATTCCCAGTAATTTAGCCAAGCTGTGCCAGCATTTAAAAACAATTTAAAAAAAGCGAATGTATTTAAAATATTTGCAAGGCTCAGACTATTAGGTCTCTTATTGTGTTTCTCTGCTGCAAAAAGATGGATTTCTTGCTAGTTTTCCCTTAGATTACATGGTATGGATAGTTTGCAGAACGTGCCACTGAAAAGAAGGCTTGCAACAGAAACGCAGTACTCCTGAAACCAGTAAAACAATGCCCTAAACAAAACACTTTCCTATGAAACGGACATCATGTAGAATAACACGGCTTTCTATTCTGTAAGGATGCAGAACTGAGAGAAGCCCATTTACTTATCAAGACCAGACAGTAAAGACCAATTAAAAACTCAAGTGACCATAAATGAATTCTACTTCATTTGCCAAGACAGAGCACTACTTGTACTCATGTTGCTAGCTCTCCTCTGGGCCACAGGACAGACTTCTCCTAAACTCTGGGGCTTTCCCAGTTGCTCAGAAATACAGCTTGCTAAATGTGAAAGAATAAGATGGTCCAACTTTTCAGCTTTTATTGTAAGCATGATACCAGAGCTGGAAAGAGGTATTTGATGGCACTTTTAAGAGCTTAACCCTGGAGCTCTTGCTCAGACAAAACTCCTGCTCAAGATGTATGAGCTTTCCAAGTAAGGTGAATGGATGAGATATGGAAATGGACTAAGCACCTGCAACTCATACGAGGATATTCAGCCCCTTTCCAATTTTGTCCTTAAGTAATTTTATTTTTTTTTCACAGAACAGAATACATTGCTGCAAATGACTAACAGTTAAGCTGTCACTTTTCTTCTTCCTGAGAGACCATCACCAGCCCAGGGCAGCTGCAACTTCTGATCTGTTTGCAAACCAAATTCTGCTGCCCTGGGAGGAAAACATGCGATGACTGACCTGTAACTTCAAACCTCCTCTTTCTCCCTCAGCTGTGCCAAGCACAGCTCCTTTCTGTACACATCAGTCACTGGTGAGAGCAGGGGCAACACAAGTGAGGGAAACCTGTGGGGCTACCTTCCCTTGCTGTGCAAATCTCAAACACAGCATGCTTCCCCCTCTCCCTTGATTAAACAAAGAAGAGTATGAGATTTCAGGATTTTCTTGCCCCAAAAGGGCCATGGAGGAAAAACAGAAAGGCTGCTGCTGCAGGAGACCATGCTGCCTTCCTGGCCATTTTGTCTTACAACCAGCTGCAAATGAAACAACATTTCACTTTTAAAACTGAGAAAATTAAGCTTCATGACAGCTCAAATACTTGAAAAAAGGTTAACCAAGTAACTGTTTTAAAATCCTTTAAACTTACTCTTTAAAGAAAATGGCTACATAAACCGCCGAAAGTCAGGAAATTCGAGCTGAAATGTGTCAGTCTGTGGTTAAAAAATGGAAAGTGACAGGAGCTAGGGGTTGAAGAACATTCTCTTTAGCTTGCAGGGCTTCTACCTTGTGTTGTTTCCTTTGTTACTGGGGGAAGAAGATATCAAAGTAGCGCTATTTTCTTAAAAGGCTCCATTTCATGGTGTCTTTTGATAGCCTGCAGGGTTAGGTGGAAGGTCTGTGATTTAGCCTACTTTTCTATCTGTTAAAACGTCTATGTTAGGATAGTTTGTATTATGTACTGCTACTGCTACAGAACATAATGTGAAATAAAATTTAACTTTTACATGGGAAGGGCCAGAAACAGAGGGTTTTTTTATGTAACCTCTTACAAGGCATAATTCAAGCACATGCTCAGTACAGATCATCTGTTTGTCTAAGTATTGGAGTTATCCCAAAATCTTAACCCTTGGAAAAGTTGCTAGTAAGGCCAAAATGTCTTTGTCATGCAGCCAAGGGACAAAAATATGGGGTGCAAAATACAGGTTATAACTAACCCCACCAATATAAAGCAGAAGTATTTGGGATCCATGCAACAGACTGTAAGAGTAAGTCCACCCCAAGGCAAAATGTGCGTTTGGTGAGACATTCCTGTTCCTGCCAGTAAGGTAATACTCAATGCACAACCATGAGATTTGTCATGTTGGATAAAAAAAAAAGCTGGCTGAGCCTCCACACCTCACGAGAAAGATCTTACACAAAACCACCTTTACATCCAATGTCTTAGAGAGATTTAACCATGGCATCGAACAAGGATAAAGCCCAAACTCCTCCTGGGTCTAAGGGGGCTTCTTCCCCCTTTGCTCTGTACAACACTGACATCGTCATATTCCCAGTGCTGTTATGTGAAGCTACCTGACCTCACATGCCAAATGATGCAACATGCTGTTCCTCCTAAGTGATGGTGAATCATATTGTGCTATCTGATATGGTTATCAGCTGTTATTTACTAAATGGCATATGAACAGTCATGTACCCAAAATGAAGTAAAAATATATCCTTAGAGACCTGTTTGAACATTTGTTACTCTTGCCTTCTTTGGAATTTAACAGCAAAACAATAAGTAATCAAGGATTTTGATCAGTTTATTGCCAGCCAAATATCTTTATGTAAATGCAGTGCAAATTACAAAAGCAATGGAAAATACTGTGGACAGGTAAATATACTGCCTCCCTCTCATCTAAGTTCAAATTTAAAAGAAAATGGAATTTTAAGAACCAAGCCTATTAAAAGACCCATAAGTCTTTGTGCTCTCTTTGTTTCTCTCTTCCCTCTCTAAGCACAGATCCCAAGGTGCAGAGAGTACTGTAATTCTCTCTTGGACTGAAGTCAATGAGAATTTGCCTAAGTAAGAACAGTTGGATCAGGCCCAAAATATTACCAGCAGCAATGTCAACATACACAGACACAATTAAATTTCACCCAGATGAGTTCCCTCATGTCTACTTGCATGGAATCAGAGGATTTAGTCCAGTGTTCCTATATGTCCATGCATGTGCTCACGTATGAGGGTGAGATACCAAATTCTAAACCAGGAAGTGTAGAATGCATAGAATAAGAATGTGCTGAAAACAAGTCATGTACGAAATGCAACCAGTCAACAACAAGCACAAAGTCTAACCTTTTCCGTGGCTTTGAGCCCTTTAGACATGCTGTGTCCTAATCATATGAGTCCATTTACACTGGGATGGAGGAGGAGAAGCATTAGGGACAGGGCAGCAGCATTTTCTGGTGTGAAACAGAGCCAGACTGCACGTCCTTTCTGAGCTGCACGGGGCCAAACTCCTCCTCTCTGACATGAAGCCAAGCGTTTTTACCATTACTTTTAACCATGACACCAAGTCCAAACCAGAGAGTGCAGCCACTGGCAGACAATACTGCATTGTTAAAAAAAGTCTGTATTTCATTCAGAAAAAGCTGTGCCACTGTCACAGAAACCCCCAGCCTCATTCTTCATTTAAGATTACATCTCAGCTGAAAAGCTCAGTGTTTCATCAGCAGAGAGAACAATACGTCATACTAGTACACCAAGAAACTGCACACTAACTATTCATTTTGGGGCTTTTTACAACTACTTTTTCTTTCAGTTCAACACACTTTAAACACTGAGATGAGTTGGGAAGTCCTTTTTAACTCAGTTCCTACTTAAGAAAAAGTCCTCTTTATCCAAACAATGAGAACACAGGTATTTAACATGCTTTTCCTGAACAAGGACTGAAGAATTGAATCCAGAATGATCCACAAATTGACTCATGTAAACTTCCTGAACAAAATCAGCATGAGTGAGGACAGAAGGTTAAACAAGCCCTTTCATTTAAAGCAGCTTGTAAAGAAATTATTTTTAGATAGTAGGAAACATAACACTGTTACACCAAAGATCAAAAGATCTTATTTTACAGACCTCTCAGATGCTGCTTTTTTATTACAGTCAGAGTGCAGGCAACTACCACTAACAGGACAACACACAGCATAAGCTGTTTAGCTATCTGAAAATGTTGTCCTAAACTTATGGAGGAGCCCGGAGTTTGGCTGGGGTCATGGGCCACGGATAAGTGTTGAGACAGGGCTGAGCTCGTGGGAACCAGCAGTCTCCTCCCACACACTGTCTGGGGAGCTCCAGCAACCCCCTGCAAAGCTGGAGACCCAGGCTCCTTTGCCATGAGGTAGTCTGAATTCAGCCCCTATATAGTGTCTGAGACCAGTGGCAGTGGATATTCAAACCCTTCTCTTAGCCATCTACCATGGTACAGCCATGAGAAAGGAGCAGGTAAGTAATAGGGAGTGTGAGTCTGGCCCTTACAGACACCCCCATGTCACGGGGAATCACAGTCCCTGCTCTCTGAAGCTGTTTTTCATCAAATGATTCCGCAGTGCAAAATACAAGCCTACTCTGTGGCAAACTGTGCCAAACGGGGACACGTGTAAAATTTTACTACCTCCCTTTTTAATGCCTGGCTAGAAATGCTTAATCAAAACCAGCTTTTGTTCATTCCTTCCTACTGTAAATAAGCCCTAATGTAAATTCTGGAAAGAGGGAGGAAAGAAAGGATTAGCCATGTGGACTATCTGTCTGAAAGTCAAGAACTGTGGAGTTACAATTTCCTTTCTGACAGTAACTCACCCTAGGGAACGAGACACTTTCCCATAATTCTCCCATGTGGAGAAGGGCTACAAAATCGCTTACTGATCTACCTCAAAAATATGGGCTGTGGTGGAAGGATAATTAATAATTAGCATCTACACTGTGTTTTGTTTTCTGAACGACTTGCTCTGGGTCCCCTCTAAAGCACACAAGAGCTGACAAATAGCGACTGATAGCAACTTTGGTGGGCTTTGGATCAGCCACTGTGTAACAGCTGTATTTTAAAGTACAGCAAATGTATACATTTGTTAACACTTGGCAAAAGCACAGATACATAAAGCCCAGCCCCACATCTGACTTACATAACAACATTTACACATTAGGCCTACGCTGGGGAAAGGCCATCCTGGTGCTGGGCTGGATGGGCGATACTGACCACACCTGTGCCAGCCAGGCAGTGCTAGAGTTTCTCACCCCTAGGTCACTCACAAGTTCTGGCCACCACCACACCACTCAACTCTCCAGAACAGCAGTGCCACCTACAAGAAGTCTATAGAAAAAAAGCCTCTGGTCCACTTGAATTCTCAGTCCTACCAATTTAACATTGCACCCAGCTGAGTTACAATACCCCACACATGGAGCTATGCTCTGTTTAGCTTCCTGGCACTGCTGCAGCCCCTGTCTCCTCATGCTCCATGGGCAAAGTGAGCTCCCAAGCCACACTAATCTGAACATTTCATTCTTGTATACTCAAAACTTAAAATCAGTCCGTGAGAAAGCAATATATATGGATGTATATTTGTATTTTTATATACAAAGGATATTTTTATCAAAGAATAGTTACCTGCAGAGGACTAGCTAGTGGCCTGTTTCTAGGTACTGCAACTGTTTTGTGAAAACTACCATCATCTTCAGACACAGGCATCTTTAAAATGGAACTGGTAAGAAGATTCTGAACAGGAAAAGAGAAAAAAAAGGGCTTTCAGCAACTCATGAGAACAACCTGAATTCGAATGTATTAAAAGCAAACTCAGCTTGACTCCACAAGCTGCCACACAGGGTACAGCCACAGACAGGGGGCAGACCTCAGCCTGGGGTCCCTGGGACTTGTCTTTGCAGGAGCATTACCATGCGCAAAGGTTTTCCATCCAGTGAAAACCCCAAGTTGAGTAATAACATTGAATAGTCCAGGAGACCTGGTGATGCAAAGGGAACCGTGCTCATGCAAGGTCTCCTTTGCAAAAACCAAGAGAGATTCTCTCTTTCTTTTACCAGTTTTTAACTCCATGATCTAGTCATTTCTACACACAAGTGCAAGCATCCTCCTAGTGTAGGCTCTTCAAAGTCGGTGGGCTGCAAAATGACTGCAACTTCTGCAACCTTCTATAGGCATCACAGTGATTTAACTAAGAGCAGCATTTTGCTTTTTATGCTTGCTACAGGAAAATGATGTAGAAATAAGGAATAAAGCCTACTTGTGAAGGAGGTCAGATGAAATATTTTCCCTCTTGCATTCAAGAATTGAACAGGGATGTAAAACAAAAAATTCATTTGATGGTGTGAAAACTTGTACTTACTGGCACATCTTCCATAGCAGACCCAGGTGTAAAGAGCTCAGTGTTCAGATTTTCTCCCTCCCAGTGATTTGAGCAAAAAAAATTTCCAGCTTTATCTGTTGGAGACTCCACCTGAAAGCAGGAAAGGCATGATAACAACCAGTACATAACTGACCAGGAGATTTCTGTCAGTTGCTTAATAAATTGAACAAATATTCTTCACAGACATGCATAATATATGTTTACAGTAACATCTTTTACAGCAGCCTTGCTCTTTGCAGAAGAAAAAAGTTCAAGGTTCTCAAAAAAATCCCCATCTAATAAAACTTTGAATACTTGCACTCAGTGCTCTGTCAGTATTCAGAAGTTTAATCCCCTAGAAAGGATTGAGAATGTATGTATTTTTAGAACTTTAGTGACAAAGTAACATAATGCAATGTCCTCAAATGTTCAGGTTTCTAAATCACTCCATGGAGCTTGGTCCCCATGGGGTTCTTCTATACCTTTCACCAATATTTGAAAGATTCAATCCAAATTCATGTCTAATTTTTCTTTTCTTTTTAAGTTTCAAACGAAAACTGCATTAGAACAGCCCAAGCAAACCCCTGCTGAAAACAGCAGAAAGACTTCTATGGAAATCAATGGGAGATGAATTAGACATGCCTAGTATACTATATGGAACTGACACTAAGATCTTGGGGCTCACATGAAAGAAACACAGACACAGCTATTAAACTGAAAAGGTATTGGTATAAGTTTCTCAGCAAAGAGTTCTGAATTAAATTGCCTCAGGTAAGTTTGAGATTTACCTCTTGTTTGATTTTCTTCAGCAAAGGGGGTCCACTTTCATGTAGCCCAGCCACTATTGCAGATTCCTCCGACTCCTGCTTGATAACATCCTGCAGATCTTCTACAAGATGAGTTGGAGTTTGAGGCTGAAAGAAAGAAAGAAACGTTATATCCAAGTCCCAGAACATCCTTCTGCACTTATATCAAAGCAACTTTTATCATTGTTTCCTTCTTACCAGCATCTTCAAAGGACCATATTTGATTTCCTGAGCTGCAAGTGCATTTTTGAATGGAGTGGGTGTTCTTGGAGAGCTTTCTAATATCGACCTCTTGATTGCTGGAGTTCTGAAACTTTCAAAAGAAGGAGAGGAACTTTAAAGGAAGATGCTTGGAAATACTACCTCTTTACAGAAATACATGCATATGGGCAGTGGTTGTTGTAAGACTTGGGAAAGTATTTCCCTGCGATCCTATAATCCATTTTGCTTTTACAGCAGAACATCTATTTGACTGTGATAAGGTGTAATGGCTTTATTTAAAAAACTGGTGAGCCTGTATGCATGATTGTTCTATATTAATAACCTACCTCCATAGTCATAAAGTGGAAGTTTTACTCCAAAAGAAGAAAAATCTGAATGTGTTAGCAAAGGACTCTGCAGGAAGCATAGAATCATAGAATGGTTTAGGTTGGAATGGTCTTTAAAGATCATCTAGTTCCAAACACCCTGCCACAGGCAGGGACACTTTCCACGAGATCAGGTTGCCCAGGGCTTCATCCAGGGATAGGGCATTCACAACTTCTCTGGCCAACTGTTCCAGTGCCTCAGCAACCTCTCCATAAAGAATTCTTTCCTTGTATCTAATCTAAAACTATCCTCTTTCAGCCTGAAGCATACACTGACCCAGCACTTTGGTTGCATGCAAACCTGACGAAATGAACCCTCACGAGTCCAACAAAACAACAGACTTACACATGGTTTTCCTTCTGAGCTTTGAAAGTCTGGTCCCTGTGGAATGGGGTGGTAACTGCCATCTTATGGCCACATACCGGCGTGGAAGTAAGTGCAGGGTTGTCCAGGTTCAAGTTTTCATGATTGGATGAGGTGTTTAAGAACTGCAGGTGTGAAAAGAAAAAATTAATAAGAACATCCAGATTACACGGTTGACTTCTTTAGCTGACATTGTTGAACAAAGGAAAAAGAAATTATTTTCTTTTGATTGACATGAGTCACTCTCCTGACCCTATGATGCAAGTAGGGGTATGTGGGGTACCTGGCCACATTGTGAAAAAATACTCAGTGGTTTGACTAGAGCATGCAGGAAGCCAAACCAAGCATTTCTAGAAAGGGAAGTTCCAAAGAAAATGACACTCCGTTCAAATGAGAAACACTTTCCACCACTTTAAGAGCCAAATCTTAAAAGCCTCATTTGGATGTCCTCCAAATAAATTTTAATTAAGAGCAGTGTGCCCCAGTAAGAACTGGGTGAAAATGAGCCAGAGATGTTTCAGAAACAAACCCGCAGGAAACGGGGTTAAATTCCACAAAGATTTATATGGGGCATCCAGGGGATTTTAGGGCAGTAAATAAAGTGTTTATTATAGGAAAATAAATTTCCTATCATCTCTCTCAAAAGAAAGTGCTTCATTTTCAAAGCATAAAATGAAAACTGCCACCTGTGATGGGTGTGTGGAGTGCTTTGGAATGGAAACAGCTGACTGAAAAGGTGGCAGCACTATTTGTTTGGAGAAAATTGCTCTTGCATGTGTTCTACCTAGTAACCTAAAATATTGTTTCTATTTCTAGCATCTACAAATCTGTGAGCATAGTGATATCGCTTGTTCTGACAAAAATTCAACATATTACCTTCTAGATTCAATCTGCCACTTTATAAAAATGTGGCACCTAAGAAAACCTGGCTTTCACTGGATAAATGACATATGATTAAAATACCTAACAGGTAACAGGAAATACAGTGGGAGATCATTACATGAAACCTTTTACTATCCTTCATGAAACAGTGTTTCTTTGACATCAAAGCAAAACCAAGGCAAAACAACACAGACAAACAAAAATTCCAAAACACTTTTAAATAGTGCTACAGATGTGAAACAAAGCAACCATCATCAGGAATTTGAAAGTGCATGCCAGGCCATTTTAGCAGGCCGTTTTCCTCCTTATTCCTATTCTGCTCCAACTCATATGGCCTAGGCAGAGGATGGCAAGTGTGATTTGAATTTTCTGGTTGTTGTCAGTTTGTCTCACAACCTGAATGCTATTTAAATGCAGTTTGGGGTTTTCTAGGTCAGTGAATCATACTGTAAGTGGACAGA
Source organism: Ptilonorhynchus violaceus (assembly GCA_013397565.1). Lineage (NCBI taxonomy): Eukaryota > Metazoa > Chordata > Aves > Passeriformes > Ptilonorhynchidae > Ptilonorhynchus > Ptilonorhynchus violaceus. The sequence continues at coordinate 1,151,198 of VZRJ01003728.1, forward strand.
GATGGAAAGTATTACAAATGATCAAAAATGTTAAACTCTAGCAGTTGGAGTTAGCAGCAAGAGTAAAGCAAGGAGTCACACTCCCCTACAAAAAAAGATCCAAAAAGACAGAAAAACAAAACACAAAAAACCAAGCCCCACAGATGAATTTAAAAGAAGAGAATCAACAGTAAGCTTGCTGATTAACTAAACTCAGTGGCAAAGACTAAGAGCAGTGAGAAGATTCAAACACGGAGTGAAATCAACAAGCACAACGGTAATTAGTCATTTGTTCCAAAGGATTAGTTTCTAAATTGTTAAGACTGGGGTGACTTTTGAGAATTAGTAACATCTGTGCAGAAGTCTTGATCTACCTGCGAGGGAGAGAAGGGCAGGCTTTTGACAGGGGAGCTCTTAGGAGGAGTTGAGCTGCTGACGTCAGCTAGGACCAAGGTGCTACCGTGGCCACTGGCTAAGGGGCTGCAGTGCCCTCTCCTTTTGCGAAGAAGGACCCCCGGAGCCGCACTGCCCTGTGAGGCAGATAAGGTCTTTGGTGAGCCAAGAGAGCCCTGACTCGACATGACTTTGCTCAAATTTGTGGTGGGGTGTCCTTGAGGTCTACAAGCACTGGGCTCTCTTTGCTGAAGCTGCGCGACTGTGCCTGAGGGAGCTCTGCTAGCCGGAGTGTCTGTGTCTTCAAAGAATTCAAAACTGCTGAGATCACCCCATGATGAAGGATCCTGAAACAACGTGGGAGGCACGGAGCTATAAGACAGTGTATAGTGCCACCTCATGAAAATACAGTGCTAGGATATGCCTGTAACCAACAACAACAACAAAGTCTTTCCCAGTTCAGTTCAGCCTGACCCTGTTTATGTGAGTAGCAACACTGTGAACACTATTTGTGTTTTCAATACGTACCTTGATCATATCAAACTGTCTAACATCCCTAGGATGGGTTGCTGGCAACTAAGTCCCTAAAGAATGAGTCAAATTATGTCCTTACTATCCTACTTGCCCATAGTTGTCTGCTTGGTATAAAGATGGTGCCTTTCGCTACCAAAAAATGTGTGCTCTAGACCAAGACTGGCCTCCTCCTAATGTGCAAGCCTGCTCTGGATGTGCTGAAAGGAACATGATGCCATATGAAGCAGACACCTGTGCTGCTGAAGGAGGAGGCCACCAGCAAATGTATTTCAACGTGCTACTTCCTTACAGGTAGCATCCCAGAGACTGCAATGAGAACAGGTCCATGTCAATGTCAGTCACATACTTGGCATTTAAATGCGTGTTTACAGTCCTTTACATATGCCAAGAAAAACTCCTTAAACTTTGAGAAGCAGCTACTGAAGCTACAACAAAAACTTCTAGAAAATGACGCAGACATATGAGCAGCCACACATAAACCTATGGCATGTGTCACTTCAAATATCAATAAATATAATTTCATTGTTTAAAATCTTTCACGGTGTCTCTGATTTTATTTTAAGGAGACTTAATGTTGAGAGATTGTTTCAAACTCGTACTGTGCAGCTTGCCAAAACTCACACTCCCACACCAAGATGTAGCAGGAAAGGGAGACACCCACAAAAAACATATGTATCCATGCTCGAGGGCTTCATTTACAAGCAGCTGCGTTTTGTTATGTCAGAATATAAGCTTCAGAGCTTATAAACCTGGAGCAATTCAAAGTTACTCGGAAAAAACCAATAAACACATTTAGGACAGCCCCAGCTCCTCACCCCTTACTCCTTGACCATGCACAAATCCACCTGAGGCAGCAAGTCTACTTACGGAGTCTATTAACTGGAGTGTTTCTGCAAATTCTAAGAGATTCTTAACATTATCCAGGATGTTGCTCTGGTGAACAATCATGCACCGTGCAGGGGATGCACTTTCCTCAGGTAAACAACCGTGATCCACTGGTGGAGATGGAGTACAGTGGTGATGTTCCCCCAAACAGGAAACAGGTGCACTGTCACCACTGGTCCTGGTGCTGTCAGCAATTGTGGTGCTGTGCCAGCCGGGGTAGCTTGATGTGTGGTTCTGTGTCTAAAGGAAGAAGAAGAAGAAAAAAAAAAAAAGGGAGGGGGGAAAGGCAGAAGGAACTTAGCAATGAAATTGCACAAGGTGTCGGATGCCACTGGAGGAAAGATAAAAGTTGTTGCATCATCATCTAAAAGCTTATGCCTATGAAACAATTGTCAAGATGTTTCCTTTCATCAGTGCAAGATCTTGTTTTAAGTAACACTGGCATTGTATTTGTTATCCCAAAGTTACCTCATAATTTACTTCCAGGATTATAGGCATGTATCATTACTAACACATAATCGGTTCATACTTTGTTACTCCAAGTGCTCAAAAAGTATCTGCAAGTCGTTTTCTGTCAGAAGCAATAAACGGCAGGATTTCCCTACTGAGCGCTCAGCACTGTAGAAGGCTTAAAGGTTTAAGAGTTAGAGTTGCTTTTGTCTGCTTATCTCCTTTTCTTCTGCTATCCCTGTCTAATGCTACAGCTTACACCAATGCAATGAAGAGGCTGTCAAATCAACGTGGTTAGGAAAGCAGAAGAACAAATTAACAGAAGTTTCTTTCCAGTGTGATCATGCAACAGAAGAAATTGCAAAACATTAACTAAAGTTAAAAAGTGGCCAAACTAACGTATCATGCATGCAGTCGTTTTACTATTAATTTAAATATTACCCAGGGAAAAAAAAAAAAGAATCTGCTGGCTATCACCTATCTTCAAAAATGATTTTGGGAGTCATGTCTTTGGTGATGGTGTTAAGTAGTTACACAAGGGTTTTCACACATTAACATCCAATGGCATATACAACCAAGTATGAGAATTCAGTAATAGCCAGCACTTGCTCCACACATGCAGTTATGAAGAATCTAACATTATTTGGAGAAGTAAAACAAATTCTCAAACATGCACCAAGTCTGAAGTTTACAAAGTGTATAAAACACAGCTGGAGGAAAGAATACAACAGAAAAGAAAAATCTAATGCACAGGCACTACATTTTCATCACATGAACCATTGCACACTTTCAGAAATGTAGATCCCATTGATTAAAGATCTATAAGATTTTTAATTTTTGTACAATCATCGTGTTTCCAATATTACATCATGTTACAGAGCCCAGTCCTGCTCCCACTTTGCAAAGCAAGATACCTGCAAATTTTTTTTATTTTTTCAATAAAAGAATTTACGAAGCAAATACAGATTATATATGTGCTATGTTTCATCCTTTTAAAACGGAAATATAGAGCCTTGATTAGTACTGAAGGCTGAGGGCGAGTAAAAAGTTAAAAAGACAAGCACTGGGGTAAGGCTGCTATCCCTCCATCCAAGCACACAGTGACAATCTTACTGGTAATGCCTGCTGCCCTTTCAGTTCATTCTCAGTCGACATTAGTAGCAACTCTAATTCCTTTATTCGCTTTTCTTTCTCAGGGTCTTCATCATTATAGTGTCTCTGAAATTAAGAGTTAAGGGAAAAGAAAAGATAAAGGTCTGATAGGATGTAGCAACTAAAATGCTCATGGTTTGCCGACCTGTGGTTATAACAGCCAAATTAGATTCAAAGATGAAACAAATGTCAATTGTGTTTTCCACTACCACAGTCTCTGCTGAATTTCAGTATAGACATTTGAAATGGAAACAGTGAAAGCCATCACACCAGATATCAACTGCTGTGTTATAAATCCACTTCAGAAGGAGCAATTATTAGCCATGTTAGAACTCCCCCACCTTCCCCATTTTCTCTTTCACCATACTTAATACAATAAATGTTTCCTTAATGTACGATGTCCACATTTTAGTTTATCAAATATTTAAGAAATTGACTCTTGAAATGAGGTTCAAGTTATCTACCTGGATAGCTGCAGCAGCTGGCTGAGGAACATTGACAATATTTACATGCAGTGCTACTGGATATGGGATCTGACCAGGAACCTAGGCCAAAAAGCAAAAAGTGATTATTTCACTATTTCTGCCACATTATTTGCTTGCATTGTGAATTTGTGTTAAACATACTTTGATTTTAGGTACTTAATATTTGTAGTCAATGAAGATGAAACAGCAAAAAAACTAAAAATATTTACAAGAAAAGTAATCAGGTTTTTAGGAATATGACAGTAAGCATTAGAGAGGAAGAAAGAAAATTCATATATGAAATATTCACCCTTCCTGAATGAGAAAAGCTGAATAATTTATAGACACATTTGTACGGATTTTCTAAATTGAAGTGAAAAAGCAAAAGGTGCAATTTATTATCATCTAAAACTCTACAATGCAACTGTCTGAAGCAGGAGCTTGTTTCATTATTAATCATTAATAGAAAAGAAATCTGATTAAAAACAATACTTGTTTACTTGGTTCCGACAGGCAGCCCACAAACAGAATACTACTAAAGAGAACGTGGGAGATTTTGACATGGAACACAGAATTAACCAGATTCAACTGATATCCAAGAAATTTAATATTCACCACTCTAAGAAATATGTTAACTGCTCCCCAGGTGTTAAACCCGCTGTACCCGATTCCACCACCTGAATGCCACCCGTTTGAAATGTACGTATTTCCATCACCAAACAAAGTAAAAGTCAAAGAAATCCTCATCTGACATCAGACGCATCAAAGTCCACCAAGACGAAGAAAATCCTTCATGCTTCCCGAAACCAGGCATAGCTAAACTGCACCCACCTATTCAACAAGGCAAAACACACCGCCCCCGCCCCCCCCATTTCCAGGCACTCACGTTCTGTGGCTCAGAGATGTGGTAGTAGGGGTAGTCACTGCTCAGCGGGGGCTGGCTGGCCACCGGCAGCTGGGCAGATGGCGATGGGTTGTGAGCAAAGGCCATCAAGTGGTTGTTCTTCTGAAAGCCAGCAGCTGCTGAGGAGTGACAGCCTTTGGAGGACTCCTGCAGGTAGCCCTCCTGCTCGACCTTTCGGCGCATGGTGGAATTCCAGTGGTTCTTGATAGCGTTATCAGTTCTGCAACAGAAATACATACATTTGAGGGGTTTCAAAATGGGGTTTTGAGGGGTTCAGGGGTCTGAGCGTTTCCATCTCAGACAGGTCAGTAGGCAGGGAACTACTGTTGGCATTTCTGTTTGAGCTCTTCTCTGACCTTCCTCCTTCCCCCACCATTACAAATGCTACTCCCAGCTTCTCAGAAAAGATGCTCAGTATAAAAGTTAGGGAAAAAAGAAAAATGGGCTATGGTTGTTTCTGTACTTTTTAAAGCAATCTCTTATGACTTAGGTCCTCAAACTGTAAAAAATTACTAACTTCAGGTTTGCCTCATTCCCATGAAGTGAAGTGACAGCAAAGTCTAACATCTCTTTGAGGCTACCCTAAAGGAATGCCAACATCACCTTACTAGGTCTTAATATTTCAATGAAGTCTTATTGTATCTCATTGCTGGAAAGAAAGACTGTGGAGAACAGCTGTGAAAAGACTAACTTCCAAGCAACTTTCCAGCTGGCCACCTAGACAATGACAACATCATGCTGTACACACAAACTCAGTAAACAAAACTGATGGGATTTTTCTTAGATTCAGAAAAATTGAGATTCGAATTCTCACATATGACTCAGAAAAAGCAAACTTATGAAGTCTGTGAGATTTTAAGAGTATGCTTAGCTCCTCTATTTGAAAAACATCACCACTGCATGGTATCATTCAAAGCAGTATTTGTGATGTGTGGAAGCTACAAAATTACTTCCAAGGGCTAATTCCTTTCTTGTTTTCTTCTAGAAGGTGAAAGCAGCCCAGGGAATGCTCGCTTAAAAGGCTACCATGATGTTAGGCATTATATTTAGATCTTGAAGATGTTTTTACCAAATAGCAAGAAGAAAAGTAGGAAGGGAAACCTCTCCCTTTCTTACATTATTTGCTTGCCTACACTTTGAGTCACTTTTAAATAGAGCAAGAAACCGAATCTCTGAAATTATATGCAAGCTGTGCATAAGCTTTCAGTAAGACAAGTATTTCCAGGACTGGAGTTTGAGAAAAAAGTTTCTCCTGTTTTATACACAGATTTTTAACAGGTCAAGATCATCTGGATGATTCAGGAGCAATTACAAAAATTGAAGCAGCTTTCTCTTAAATCATTTTGAATAAACAGACTGGATTTCATATTGAAAGCATACCCTTAGCTGAATGTAAATTATGTTCCACTTGCAGAGCCTGATCCTTCCCTGTTAAATTGATTTAAATTTTGAAAGTCATCGCAGGCACAAATAAGACTGCACAGAAATTTAGGAAACTGTTATGGTCTTGCTCTAGTTACTGGTGTTTTTACCTATGGCAACCATTAAAAGCCTGTAAAAATAGCATACTGTTCCACGTACTGACCAAACAGCGCAGTTCCCTACTGAGAAAAACACACATCGGTGTCACTGACTTCCCACGGTTTGATTCCAAAATTTTTTGATTTATACAGGCAGCCTGAGGTGACTGAAACAGACTGCTCAAACCTGCAGCTTTTTCCTTTTTTTCCTTTTTAAGAGCTAAAGGTATACGTCATTACCGTCCAGGCAGCAACTTTGCAATCTCTGCCCATCTGTTTCCCAGCCTCTTGTGTGCCTGGTAAATAATTCTATCTTCCTCTTCTGTCCAGGAGGTTTTCTTCACTTCTGGATTCAAATGGTTGTGCCACCTCTCCCTGCACTGTTTTCCAATCCTTCCCTTCAAATGCTTAGCAATGACAGACCAGCGCTTTGGACCGTATTTCTGCACGAGCTCTATTACCTTCAAAGAAGGACATAAAAACTGCCTGTATTTAATGATGCATAATTAATCAATGAAATTTTTTTCTGTGGTGAAGCGGTATTTTCAACAACATTTCTCAAAACTGCCACAGTAAAACTAATAGACAATTCAGGTTCCCCACTTCCCAATTATACTTTTACCCAAAAGGAAAAATCTGGTAATAGTTAAGGCCTTTCTAGACTGCAATTCTACATTACAGTACAGTAAAGCAACATTAATTTATTTGTGTAGCAAACTTAGAAAGCACTACACAAATACAGTCTGCCACTGGCCATATCAGTGTTGAGACCACCCAAGTTTCCAGGAGTTTTGCCCCAACACATGAAATTTGCTAGTAAGGCATTAATCAGGCAGAAAGGAAAACTGATTACCCTTTGATCCTCCTCTTTAGTCCATGGACCTTTAATAAGTTCTGGGTTTAGTACCTTCTGCCATCGGTGCTGGCACTGAACATCTGTCCGATTCTAGTGAAATGGAAAATACACAAAGCAGATAATTCTTTAGACTGGATGAATGCAGAGTCAGAACGCTCTTGTTTAGGTACACTTGCTCATGAGGTATTTCACTGCCAACTAAGACTAGTAAACAACATGGAGTGACACAGTAAGTCTGAGAAGGTGCTCAACTTTCAATTTGTTCACAGAATAGATAAGATTTCCATCACTTCTATTGAAGACTCTATCGCTAAAACTACACAAACCTAATAATCTTCCCCATCTGTACAATAGCTGGCATGCTTTCACATGCAGTATTTCAGCAATAGCCAAAGTGTTCAAAAAGAAATTATTTTCAACCATAACACAACTCACCAAAGCCTCCTTTTTCGCTCTGCTGAGACATTTTATTTCAGTGTCACATTGACCAGTGACTGTGCAAGACCCCACCACCCCCATTTTTGCTTGTTTGATTTTTTCTCAACCCTTACTGAGAAGCGAAAGGAAAAGTAAATGTAAGGGTTTCCACAGTAATCTAACTAAATTTCTAAGGTCTCCATCTGTGGAGGTTTTGTATCTCCCGTAAAAATGCAACTATAAAGCAACCACTCCCCCTCTCTTTTACCAAGGAAACCTCTTGATAAAGAGTTGTCACTAGGCCTGGAAACAGTAACCAATATCCACTTACAGGAAGGAAATTGGCAATGACTTTCCAGTCTTCTGTGCCATTCTGCTCCACAAGCTTCTTCAGTTTTTCATCCTGAATCATTGAAAAAACCCCCAGATATAATTAATATTTCAATCTCTTACAATGCCAATGAAATTTTTTTTTTTTAATTTGTTCTTCTAGCTTTTTATGTATCTACTTCTGCTTTCTGAGTGTAAGGGAGGGTGGTCTGTAGCCTTCTCATACTTTTAACTGCCTAAAGCAGGCATTAAATTTTTCTACTCCTGTGGATTTTCGTAGGTTCTTCACTGTGCTGCAGGAGAAAGATTGACTTCTGTGCTGTTCTTTGACTCACATTATACTTTTGCATTTTACTGCTTATAGCACTGTAACTGTTATTCTTGGACTGGATTTACAGGAGGCCATGGATCTTTAGATGCCAGGCATCAGAATAACCACGAAATCCAGTAACACTCAGCTATCTGGGGACCTCTGAAAATCACAGCCTTAAGCTTTATATGTCTTGCAAGCAATGGGAGTTCCAGTGATTTGCTCCTGGCCTATCCACCTACAATAGCACACAATAAAACTAACAGCTCCTTTTTGCTGCTGTTCTCTGTGAGGGACTTTTGCATATCTGCAATAGCAAGAAATTTGGCCCAATCTTTTTAATGATAAGGCCAGAAATATAGACCCTAAAGACAAAGGAAACCAATCTGATGTACTGGGAAAGATTGAGATAGTGTAAGACAAACCAGAAATGCCCCAAGAGACAAGAGGAGGAGTGTAACCCTCTTCTTCCCCAGTTAGTGCCTCCCAGTGTGCTCCCAATTCATAGGACAGGATAACAGCCATTGGACTTCACGGCCTTCCTTTCCTCCCTGGCCACATCACAACTATGTCCACCTTTGTAAGAGCAGACTATGACTTAAAAAAAAGTAAATAAAGGCTTGCAAGAGGTGACCTGCCACTGTTTTTACATCAATACACATTGTGAGAGAGGAGAAAGTCAAAACATAAGAACTGTATTAATGTATTCCACAACAAACTCAAACCAGTCAAATGGCCAAAGGATATCCACCTGGCAAAGGACTTTGATACCACAATTTTCCCAGAAAGTCAGCACAAGGGTATCACAACTAAAACACATTCTGACCTTGAAAAGCAAAAGACATCTTGAATGCTCCGTTTTGGTACTGCTGGATTTCTTTCATCCAGCTTTTACTTTATTTCTATTTGGAACCATAATGCTGCAATTAAAGTGCAAAATTCAAATGGCACAGAAGGACTGCAGTAGTTTCTGCCACAGTTGTTTGCTCCTGTGGGACACTGAACTCACGTCAGTTCTTGCATAGCAACAGTTTTCAAACAAAAAGAAGCAAGCAGTTACAATCAAGCACTACTACAGGTGATTCTGAATCTGTTTCTCCAGCAGAGATTACACAGAGATTCACATATCACATACTGTAACACAGAGCTTAGTGGGAACAAAAAATTACGTTTATACATTTTATTTAAAAGGTAAGAACAAACCTCAAAGTTAAATAAAACACTGAATGTAGTTAGTGGGTAAAAAAAGTTGTCCTCATTGATAGATATGGGACTGTCACTGAAGTAAGTTTGCAGATAAGCAACATGGTGAAGAACATGAACCAACTTGGAGAAGAATGTGATCCATGCTCTCTCTTGTCTTTTTACATGCAGGAGATGAACGAACTTGGATTTACCTCTTCGCGGGTCCACCTGGTTTTTCCTAAGTGACGTTTTCCAGTTTTAGGAAGCAGACCATCATAATCGTGATCATACACCTCAACATCTTCATCATCATCATCACTACTATATATACTGCAGAAGGAAACACAGCAAGACAGAGTGGAACATGAGGACTTGAGCTACCTAATTACAAAAGACAAAAAACCCCCACTACAATCCTTACAAAGGTTACACAGATAAAAGTTTTAAAACTTGCACAACAAGATTTTGTTCTGCATTCTGTTGTTCTAGTATTCTGAACTGGTTCTGCTGTTTTTGGTATCCACAGATACAAGCAAAGGGCTGGCAACCTTCGTATTACTGTGCATGTTTAGACCTGCTCTTAATGTTAGATCAGTGGTGAATTACACATTTGGCAAACTTTCAACCAATGAAAGTCTCAAATTAAAATACAATGTTTGGGACAATAAAGAGAAATTGAGGCTGTGTCCAGTACACGAGTACATGTTTAAGATTTTTAACTCGTGCCATACATTCTGAAACATATTACTGTTTTTGTGTTTAATGCACCAGATAGTTATATTGTTCCAAAATAAAACAGACTGTGTATAAATACAAAATGTTACACAATAACCTTCTTTTAGAAAATGCTTACAGACCCTATATGTGAAGGCACAAATTTTTACAAGTAAGTAAAGACAGTAAGTGGCACTATCAACATGCAATAAGCTTTAATATAAAATATGCCCTCCATTTATGGATCTGGACAGATAAGGACTGAGGACAAGTTTAATATCCTGCAACCATCAAATGAATGGCTGAACCCTTCCATACTCTCCATTTCTCTAACTTTATTAGCTCTAATCTATTTCTAAATCCCTCATACTGTTTTTGAAATACTCTGCTTCTCACCTAATTCATGACTAAGGGATTTCCCCAGAGGCTATCAATGGGTAAAAAGGACTCCATTACTCTTTTCACAAACAGCACTTGCTAGACCTAGCTAACTAAAACTAAAAGAGAGTGTTTTGCAACAAGAGGTGCCTTTCTGGTGGACAGCATTTTATTTCTAACTTTTAAGGTATGAGCAGCAGTTCTGATACTTCAGCTAAGAGATGCCAGCCACTTGTGCTAGAAAGGAGTCAATGTCATGCTGCAAGATTAAACACTGTGATATATCTGCTGGTATGGCATGCTGTGGTGTGTTAAAGTATGACTAAGACATTAAAATAAAGTTATTTTGTAATAAAATTAACAGGCACTGTTTATGCTGTTAACCCATTTGCAGGAGATTAAGTTGCAGTGAAGCACAGTGACTGTCAGTCAAGATGCAAACACCTCCAAAACACAAGCTGCTGAACATACATTCTTTAAAAGTACTGGGCTAATCACACCTTACATCTTCCACCCTGTTTTCTGGCCTGTGTCGTGTGCCATGAAAACTATGCTACATGCAAGAAGTTTTCCACAGCCTGCTGTGATGTGCATGGTCTTCCCCCAGCCTCTGCCGAGTGGCCCCCAACTCACCCAGCCAGCCCAACGCTGCCACCCCCAACTCGCCCCCACCGCGCCGTAGTCCTGCAGCCCCAGGTTCACTCCCCATTCCTCAGTCCCTGTAACCACTTGGAGTAAGCCCCTATTGAAGCTCCCACTCCGCACGCAGCCGGCGTTGGCAGCTGGAGCTTCCCGTGCTTGAGCAAAAGCTCCCACGCTCCAGCTGCGACGAGCGGCTCCTTCCCCAGCCGCCGCTCAAAGTAGATTCACTTTTCTCAGTGACACACAGAGACCGCTGCGCCACTGCCCATATGCCAAAGGAAGTTCTGTGGCTCAGTTTCCAAGTATCATTTTGAAAATGAGTTTTTCCCAGACGGCAACCACCAGGTACGCATCCCGCGGCGACGCGGGCCGGGCACGGCAGGGAAACGCCGCTCTGCAGCCGCAGCACAGCATCAGCGGCCAACAGGTTAAAGGACTTCAGTGCGGGGCCAGCTCTGTAACCGGGTTATTTAAATGACCGGGGCCTCGCTGGCACCGCAGAACCGAGCAAACACCACTGTACTACCTGCGTTCTCCAGCAGGAGAAAAAGACCCTGGGATTCCGGGACGCTCGGTAGTTGCTTCAGCCAACCGGGCGTTCAGCGGTGCTCTAAAACTTTATTTTGCACCTCCGGCCGCAGCCCCGAAGCCTCCCTCGGGGCGGCACGGCTCGGCACGGCACGGCAGGACGCTGCGCTCCGGTCGGCCGGGACAGCGGCTTGGAGTTCCCCGGCCGCCCAGCAGCGCTGCGCTGTTCGCCTGGGCAACCGGCTTGTGCAACGATACACGGGGAAAGGAATGAAAAAAAAGGGGAGCGGGGAA
>VZRJ01003739.1:8224-56887 GCA_013397565.1 Ptilonorhynchus violaceus
CTCCTCTGCCCCCGGGTCTCAGCCCGGGGACGCGCCTGCCTCCCTCTCGCGTGGTTCCTGCAGACCCCGCCGAGAGACCCGGGCGTCGGACCTGGCCGTGCTCGGGGCACAGCTGGGTTCCTGCCAATGGTCTTCGGATAAAAACCGTCCTCTGGGTTTCTGCCTCCTGGTCTGCGCCGTGATCTTTGCTCCTTTGCCGTTAGTGCTGCTGGGGAAGGCTTGGGGTTTGTTGTGTACTGGTGCACCTTTGAAGTGTGGCTTTTCCGGTGGTGGTGGGAGACCAGGGTGCACAGGACCTACAAAACGTTATGATGTTTGACTGTGCAACGGCTGTAGAGCAGAACAACTGAAAGAGCATGGTACCGTGTGCCAGCTGTAAGCACACTTTTCTGTATTGAGAAATAATGATAGTAATAGTACAAACAAGTATATATTGTGAGTCAGATCCTTCTTGGATAAGTCCAAGTAAAAATGCTTTTAGAGTTTGTGAGCAGTGTTTGCTTTTTAGTGACTGACAAAGGAGATAGAACCTGGCAGAGGAATTTTCTGTGGGTATGTGGGGAAAGGATTAAGAATGCATCTCTTTGTAGATAGTCGTTTTGCTCTCTTAAGTAAAAGGCCACTCTTGCGTCACTACTAGGATTAGAAAATACCTGAACTTCTGTTCGCTTTCCTTGTGCTTATCTATTCTCCTTTCTTGCTGTTCCACTGCATCTGATAGCTACCTGTGATAAACCTCAGCCCTTGTTGAAAGCAAAGCTTGCAGAATGGGTCAGGTTGGAAGGGACCACAGTGGGTCATCTGGTCCGTCCATCCCTGCTTGTCAGGGTCATCCTAAAGCACATGGCACAGAACTGTGTCCAGACAGTTCTTGAATATTTCCAGTGAGGGAGATTCCACAACCTCTCTGGGCAATCTGTTCCACTGTGCATGGTTACTTGCACAGTAAAGAAATTCTTCCTCATGTTCAGATGGAGCTTCCAGTGCATCAATTTCTGCCTTTTGTCCTATAGCGTGGCACCACAGAGAAGAGCCTGGATCTATCCTCTCAACACCCTCCTTTCAGATACTTACGACATTCATGAGGTCCTCTCTCAGTCATTTCTTCTCAAGGCTGAACTCAGCTTTTCCTTGTAAGAAGGATGCTTCAGTCCCTTAATCCTCTTTGTCACCCTTCACTGGACCCACTATAGGAGCTTCTTCTACTGAGGAGCCCAGAACTTGACACGGTGTTCCAAGGTGAGGCCTCACCAGGGCTGAGTAGGGGGACAAGACCCCCTCCCTTGACCTGCTGGTAATGCTCTTTCTAATGCACCCCCGGATGTCACTGGCCTTCTTGGCCACCAGGGCACACTGCTGGGTCGTAGAGAGTTTATCCACCAGGGCTCCCAGGTNTTCTCACCACTAGGGAGAGGCCTCCAGCTAAACTCTGTGCCACTGATTATGCCCCTCTGGTATCTACTGTTCAGCCAGTTCTCAATCCACCTTACTCTTCACTCATGCAGTCCACACTTTACAAATTGAATTCGTGGATACCAAAGATTTGCTTCTGCTTCCTATGGTCTTAGTTGCCTTGTTCCTTTTTTTTTTTCTTTTTTCAGTATGAAATCACTTATGAGCTCTAATACTTTTATTTTTTTCCACTGTAGTTCACTTACCCTTAGATCTTATATTCACTTGGATAATTCACTTTTTTCTTGAAAACTACCTGTGTGAGTTGTCTTGGACACAAATGGCAGGATTTCAGTACTGGGGAGCAGAAAGGATGCTTAGTGGGAGAAGAGACCTTAAACTGCTATGGACACAGCTGATTTTGGTCAGCTTTGAAGTTGATTAAAACAGTCCGTTGCATGCTTAAATCTCAGCCTACCAGGTGAGCGTGTGTGGTGCTTCTGCTTATGAATCTTTAAGAATAAGTGACAACTGTAGTGGGCAGTACACGCAAATGGGGAAGACATGCGATAGGATAAACAGGAGGAAGGATGAGATATGCTAAGAGATGTGAGAAGAAAGAACAGGAAACAGCTAGAGGGAAGAGTACACTTTTTGGCACTCGATGCCATAGGAGCTACACCCTCAAAGGCACTGCCTCCTGTGGGGGCAACACACTGGAGCAGGGACATTCCTGAGTGCACAGTGGGCTGCAGGTAAGATACTCCTAAAGGGACTGTAACCTGTGGGCAACCCATGCTGGGGTAGAGATGCCCTGAGGGGCTGCAGCCCTGGGGTTGACTCTCCCCTGAGGAGACCTCAGTCCATGGCGGGTCCATAGTGGGGCAGAGACTCTGCCAAAGGGATTGCAGCCTATAAAGTAGGTCACTCCTGAGCAGTTGCGCCTACTAGAGCAGAGCAACGGTTAAGACGCAACCAGGAGTGGAGGAAAATGAGTAAGAAGCAAGGCATGGCAGAAGAATCATTATGTGCTGACCCTTGCCTCCTGCGTTGTCTTGCTGAAGGGCAGGGGAGGGACTGAGTGTAAGGAACTGTGTGGATGAGCAGTTCAGGTAGAAAGGTGAGAGGGAAAATGTCTCTGAGTGAAGCAGAGCTTGGGGAAGGAGCACAAAGGGACAAAAGTTAGGTTTGTCTTTTTTTCCTTAATACGCAAATTGATAATTAGTTGCCTGATAGTTGCCAGTAATTTAAATAGAATTGCCTGAGTTGAGGCAGTTTTGCCTGTGACAGTAATTGGTGGGGAATGCTGGCAGCAGCTGGACCTGGTGTGGCCTGGGTCTGGAGTATTTGCAGTGGTGTGAAATCTGGAAGGAATTGTATTTTTTGTTAATGTAAATTTGTGTTACAAATGTATATATTGTGGATGTATAAATTGTGTGTTAACAGGTGGAAAACTTGCCAGTTGTGAAGGGAGTAAGAACTGGAATGATTCAGTCCCAGCCTCTGAGACCCCTGAAGAAAAGTCTGCTTCCAGCAGGGCTCTGGAATTACTGTCTCAGCAGGGCCAGAGCCAGGAGCTGTCTTGGACAGAGTAATGGGCTGATGGTAACAGGAGTATTAAGTGTTCAGGGCAAAACTGTGGCCCATGGTTGGAGGAGAGCAGCTGGTAACACTGAGACCAAATTGCAAACTGTTCTGGGTTTGCAGGCTGTTGTGGAGGAGCTGCCCCGATTACAGTGGTTTGGCAGATCTGGGGAAAAAGGACTGCAGCCGTCCCAGGGAACTGTCCTTGAAGAGACTGTGGTGGTGCTGGGAAACTGTAGCTGATGGGATATAGCTGGTGGCTACAGAGAGTACTGCTCTGATGAGTTTGGAGCTTGTGTCACTTGTTAGCATTGCCCTGTGCGAGGGAGGAGAGCTGTGGGGTTGTCTAATAGAGTTGTATGTGGAGGAATGACCTGGTCCTGCAAGCAAGGTACCCCTGTGAAGGGAAAATGAAGGATGTGATCAACTGTATGTGCTTTCAATGCTGGAGCATACTTATGGGGAAAGGGCTCCAGATAAATGGTGATTGTTAGTGCTATGGCCTGAAAACTCTAGTGGCTGGACACTATTACTAGTGCCCCTCATATCATAGAGACTAGTTTTATCCTGGATGGCAGACACAGCACACTACACCCTTTCCTAGACCACTGAGGTATGAAGGGGTGTTCACTTACGGACAGAAACTTTTTATGCCAGTGGGAGGATGCAGTATTAGAATAGAATTAGGTGGTGCTTGGCATATACTGGAAATTACTTACATTGTACCTGTTACCAGAAGTAAAGAAGAAACTCATTAGTCTTCCTGTTTTCTCTTTACAGACAGTATTGTTGGTTTAATTCTTTTAAAGTTGTTGGGGTTACTGCTTGTGCTCAATCTGCACTGTGTCTAGCCATGATGAATAGGTGAGTTGGAAGGTCACATTTGTGCCACTGGAGTACTAAGCTAATGCTGTAACATGTCAGAAAAGCTGTTGTGGACTATAGAGTCGATCTTCTGTGGTTTCCCATTGGTATTGAAGAAGTTCAATTTAGCAAAACACTTAGAATATGTGTGAATTAAGTAGGTAAATGGATTTCTTCAAGAAAGTAAGCTCTTTTGTCGTGAAATGCTGTCAGCAGTTCTTGAGATTAAGGTCAAGACAACATTTCTTTTGCATTGGTTTGTGCTGTAATTGCTTTGAAAGTTGTAGGGTTTGGATATCTAAGGTACTGTGCAAAGGTTCAGTTGTGGAAGAGTGTCTGTTTTTCCATACTGCATTTGCAAAATCTTGTTCTTGCCAGCTCTTTCCTCTGGTTTGAATGAGTTTGAAACACGGAAACATTTACGTTGGAAAAGACCTCCAAGATCATTGATTCCAACCTTTGATCGCTCACCATCTCGTCAATTAAGCCTTAGCACTAAGTGCTACATCGAGTCACTTCTTGAACACCCCTGGGGATGGTGACTCCACAACCTCACTGGGAAGTCCATTCCAATGCTTCATAAACCTTTCTGTGAAGAAATTTTTCCTGATATCCAGCCTGAATTTCCTCTGACACAGCTTGAAGCCATGAAAACTTGTCCTATCAGTAGTTGCCAAGAAGACACTGACACCCACCTGGCTATGTCCTCCTTTCAGGTAGTTGTACAGAACAATAAGGTCTACCCTGAGCCTCCTTTTGTCCAGGCTGAACAACCTCAGCTCCCTCAGCTGCCACTCATAGGACTTACTCTCTAGACCCTTCACCAGCTCTTTTGCTCCTCTCTGGACACGCTCCAGCACTTCAATGTCTTTATTGTACTGCAGGGCCCAGAACTAAACACAAGATTTGAGATGTGGCCTGACCAGTGCCAAGTAAAGAGGCAAGTGTGGTCTCACTGCCCTGGCCCTGCTGGCCACACTGTTGCTGATATAAGCCAAGATTCCATTGGCCTTCTTGGCCACCTGGGCACATGCTGGCTCATGTTCAGGCAGGTGTTGATCAGGACATCCATGTCCTTTTCCACTGGACAGCTTTCCAGCTATTCTGCCCCCAGCCTATCGCACTGCATGGGATTGTTTGGACCCTAGAGCAGGACTCAGCACTTCACCCTGTTGAACCACTGTCATGGTTTAAGCCCAAACAGAATTTAAGCACCCACTGCTGCTCACATGCAATTGGTCCTTTTCTATCGATCAAGATCCCTCTCCAGAGCCTTCTTACCCTCCAGCAAATCAACACTTCTAACCAGTTTATTGTCATTGAGAACATAGTGAGGGTGCACTTGATCCCATTGTCTGCGTTGCCAATAAAGATATTAAAGACATTAGATGTTGGTAACTCTCTTAAGTTTTTTATTTGTCTTTCCTGCTTTATTTAAGTGGTCAAAAACTGAACTCATGTGAAGTCATGTTATGGCTTTGAATTTCACTGTTCTTGTCCTGGTTGTCAGTGGCAATTCTAATTATAGCACTTAATGGAAATCACTTTAAGGCAGCCACAGTCAGTTGATACTGAGGTTGCTCATTGTCTTGGTTCCCAGGTGTAAGTGGGAAGGGTAGTGTGTGTCACTTAATTGATAAATATACTGCTGGTTTTAGACAAATTATTTTAAAAAGCTTTTAGTTACAGTAGTCAATGAAGAAATAATGAATTCTGCATTTATGTGGCCTTTGGGTGTAACTGGGCCTTGTCTGCTGAGTGAAACTCAAGACTTTTCAGAAACATATAAATGTAATTAAAACCCCAGATATAACTAAAAGTAATTAATAGCCTTATTGTAGTGTGTATGGACCCAAAGAGGAAATTCAGTTTGCACAGATGCTTAAAACGCAAGTTTCCTGAGGTACTTCTGCAACAATGAAGAACTTTTTAAACATGGCTTCCAAACCTATACAAAAACCTCCACACAGCCAATGTTTAACTTCTGCTTTTTTTTTTAAATGTGAAGTCATTTTGATATTTTGGTTAACAAACTATTATTGCATAGTAACTGTGACACTTCATTCTTCTGAAAATAGCAGTTTTATTTCTCTTGGCTCTGTTTGTCTTGTAAACCCTTTTTTTTTTCTTGGACCCTCTCTTGCTGCTCAGTCTGTAATTTGTGTCCAGGTTTATCCTGCTCTAATCTCTCTGCTTCTCTTTGTCGTCTCAATTTCACCTTTGTTTGTTGGTGGAACTGTCTCCTCTTTTGGACTGTCTTATATTTTCCAGTATCTGGCAATAGATTGGGTAAGGTAGCTGTTAAGAGCAATAGTAGTTACTCACTTTGCCATCATCAAGTTGCATTTTCTTTGGTTTGTGGAAGTGCTTCAGAGACATCTTGTTGCAGATAGGAGCCAGGTAGGTTGTAGTGTATATCTGATTTAAAAGGCAGTGTTTAGAGAGCTCTCCTGTTACTATCAAGTGCTACCAGGCGTAAGTGAACAGACATTTTGATAGACTCTGATGGAGATAACCTAAATACTCCTTTATGAGATGAGAGGTACCCTTGGCTCCTGGTGGTAATCAAACTCAAACAGAGAACTGCAAAGTGTGATTGTACTGGAGCTTCTCCAGGAAGTGGCTGGAAGACTTTTAGTCTAGCACATACTAGAATGCCATGTCTGGTTTTGGGTATCTGACTTAACTGAACCTTTATTCAACTTGAACAATTTACACTGAAATGTTTCATGCAGGTTGTCTACCTCAAGGTAAATAGTTTTTCCAGTTACATAGCTAAGACAAGAATGATGTGACATGTTGGTGACTTTACAACAGATTGCTGTGATCTTGTCTGTGTGGAACAGGGAATGGAGCAAACTCATGATCTGATTAGCAGTGTCTTTTCGCAAAAATTCTTAGAGGGTTAAAGGCAAGCAAAAAAAATACTTAGATGTTTGACCATACAACTGGGACATTAGAGAGGCATGAAAAGTTGGAAAGTTATGTGAGGCTTCTGTTTGATCTGAGGTGACGTTTGGTCTTCCTGCTTATTCCTTCAGTAACTTATCTCCCATAATCTGTACATTGATGATGGACCCTACTGTAGGCATCAACTCCACGGTGTTCACTGCAAGTGTTACATGCATACAACTTGATGGGTTTTCAACAAGTGGATGACAACATTGTAGCAGAGGCAAATCTGAAAGATAGCAATGCAAAGATTTGAAGTCAAGTACAGTTACTGGGGAGGAACACAGGAAAATGACAGGGTATGGGAATGCACAAGTGAGAATAAACAGAATATCCTGAGTTGGAAGGGACCCACAAGGATCACAGAAGTCCAGCTACTGGCCCTGCAAAGGACAGCCCCAAGAATCACACCATGTGCCTGAGAGCCTTGTCCAAACACTTGTTTAACTCTGTCAGACTTGATGCTTTGGCTGCTTCCTTGCAGGGGAACTTTTTACTAATATCCAACCTAAATGTCCTCTGACACAACTTCAGGCCATTCCCTCGGGTCCTGTCACTGGTCACCAGAGAGAAGAGATCAGTGTCTGTTCCTCCTCTTCCCCTTATGAGGAAGTTGTAGACTGCAATGAGGTCTGCCCTCAGTCTCCTCCAGGCTGAACAGACCAAGTGACCTCAGTCACTCCTCATACAGTTTCCCCTCAAGGCCCTACACCATCTTGGGTGCCCTCCTTTGGATGCTCTCTAATAGCTTTATATCTTTCTTTTTTATATTGTGGCACCCAAAACTGCACATGGGACTTGAGGGGAGGCTGTACCAGTGCAGAGCAGAGTGGGACAATCCCCTGTAACGACTTAAAGGTGATACTCGTTTTTTTTTTTCAGCACTGTGAAGGAAATTGGAGTTCTTCAGGCTGGAAATGCCAGTTGAAAGTTAAGTTCCATCTCCTGCTTGAAGCTGCACCAAATATTTGCAGTTTGCTCTATGCACAGTGCATTGATATGATAATGATAGCTTGTGACAGAAGATGGAAACCATTGAAGGAATGCTAAGTTTGAGATGCACAAAATCGTCGGGTGTCAATGATTGCTGGGGCCAGTAGTGTTTGACATCTTCTTTAATGACATGGAGTATGTGACATTATCAGCAAGTTTGCTGATGGTACAGAACTGGAAAGAGTGGCTAATAGACCAGATGGGTGTGCTGATGTCTGAGGGACCCAGACAGGCTGGAGAAATGATCTGACAGGAATCTCATGAAGCTCAACCAAGGAAAATGCCATGTCTTGCACGTGGCAGAACTAACTCCATGTATCAGCATGGGCTGGGGACTGACAGGCTTGAAAGCAGCTTCGCAGAAAAGGACCTGTGAGTGCTGATTGGTGCCAGTTTGATTATGGACAGTGACATACTTTTGGCAGAGAGCCAATAGCATCCCCGCTGCATTGTTAGTGGGTTGAGGAGGGTGATCCTTCCCTTCTACACAGCACCAGAAAGGCTATGTTTGGAGTGCAGAGCATAGTTTTGATCTCTCCAGTATGAGTCGGGGTATGCTGGAGCAAGTCTGGCTTAGGGCTACAGAGATGATGGTGAGACTGCAGCATCTGACACACAAGGAGGGGCTGAGAGCTGGAACTCTGCCTGGAGAAGGCTCAGAGGGATCCTATTGATGTGTGTGAATACCTGATTGTTTGGGGGAGTGGATGAGAAGCAGCAAGGACAAATTCAAATGAAAGACTGTAATCTTAAAGGAAAGAAGACACTCATGGTTGAACACTGAAACAGGCTTTCCAGAGTGTTTGTGGAGGCTCCATCCTTGGAGACAGGAAAAACTGGCTGGTCCTTAGCAACCTCATCTAGTTACTCCCACTTAGAGCCAGACATTTGGAGTAGCTGATCTCCAGAGGTGCCTTCCAGCCTCTGCTGTACTGTGATTTTTTGGTGAAAGATGACACTGAGGCAGCGGTACTATTACAGAGCAATAGACTGAGAAGGAGGTTGTGTGGAGGCTGTAAGTTGTATTTTTAAGCTGAATTTACCTGGCACCGTGTAATCATAAGGCTTAAATTTAGGTAATCCTTAGGGGAAGACATATCTGAAAAAAATGTGAGTTAATTTTTTATATACTAAGGCTGAGTTTCTGTATTACCAGCTTAATAAATGGGGAAAGCAAAACAGTGCAGGGCCAGAAATCTGAGAGTGGTGACAATGTGAATGAGACAACGCATAATGTTGAAGGCCGTTAGGGCAGGCCAATTTTTTAATGGTGAAAGTTGGGGTGATAAGACACAGACTATAAACTTTGGGGTAAACATTATCATATTGATGGCCCTGAGTGATTTAGCAGAATGCAAGAAACCAAAGCCTAGATTAAAGATTGTCTAGTGTACATTTAAAGGAGAGGAATCATGGCAGTCTGGGTGGTATACTTACGTTGAGAAGAGGGAAGATAGTATAATAGAAGTGTTTTGGTTTTAAAGCCTGCTTGTCATATCTCTTGGAGTGGTTTGTGTGGAAGGGGGAGATAGAAGGCTGTAAGATTTGGAGTATGTAATATGGAAATAAAATGAGTTGGGTTAGCGGAGCTCTCACAGGGCAAAAATCATCCAGCTTTGTGTATCAGCTGGAGTGGAAGAAACTGAATAGTAGGATGATGAAGAATTCTTTCTGTCAGCTTTTGTCAGGATACAAAGATTTCAAAGAAGTTTAAAGAAGTTGAGGCTTTACATGAACTGTTTCCATAAAAGCATGATTTTTGATAAAGGTGGATGAGTAGAGTGGTAGATGATAAATGACCCTGAAAATTGGTGTCTGAAATTTCTGTTGTAACTGCTCCATGACATGCTGAGCATATAACTAGTTTTACTGGTTTACTAGAACACCCTTCAGTATTTGTGTCCATCACTCCCTGAGAATTGCATAATGCCAGATAGTGGTGTCAGAGTTCACTGGGGTTTTTTAATTGTTTTTTAACTGAAATAAGATTCTGTGGTTTTGACATGCTTAATATTGGTTTTACATTTTACTGAAGACTATGGTTTAAAAGAAATTATTTACTTTATTGTGAGAAATATTTTCCTATAGATCAAAAAAAGATTTTCATTTTGCTAATTGCAAGGTGAATAGTTTTGCATTTTCTTAAATATGTTACTTTTAATAGTAGTTGATAAGGACTGAGGCAACACTGTATCTTCTCATAATTGGCCTGGGTGAATTCATACCTTGAATCAAATTATTTCAGTCACAGCATGTATAAAGGAAGTCTTACATTGTCCTTTGGACAAGTAAGGTAAAAAACATTCTTACAGGAGTAGGCAAAGATAGAAAGCTGAAGTGATGCATTGTACTAAGTGAAAGATTAGAACTTTCTTGCCAGTGCTACTTGCAACACTTTGCTTTGGAATTGTTTTATTTCCTAAAGCAGTTTTTTGGACAACTGGTGAGTGCTTCTAGTGGACCAATCTTTTTAAATTAAAACAGCAGGATAACTAACAACATATCTCTGTCAGCTTGTGCTGGTAGTTGGTTTGGTCTGGTTTAGACCACTTGAGTTCCGCTCTTCAGAAGTACCTCTGTGTAAACCAAAGACCGTTTTGTTTCCTTCCCCCTTTCTTGGTAGGGCTCATTTTGGCTTTGGCAACAATGTAGGTGATGAGGAGTAATGTGTAAATGAAGTCTACCATTCATTTTTATGTTTTTTGCAACTGTCCTATTCTTATTAAGTGCTTGTCTTGATCTTGGTCCAATTTACCTGTGTTTTAATGATTTCTCAGGTGACTGCTGATTTGGTTTAATAATGGGTAGTATGCCAGCCCTCATTTTATGAAGCAGAAAAGTTATTTGTCTAGTCATATACACACATTGTTAAAATATTCAAGCTGCTGAAAATCAGATATTGGTCAATGTAGTGAGCTGTTATGGAGCAGATATCCCAAGTGCTTTATACTGAAATACTTTGAGTTTAAAATTGAGATAAAATTTAGTTTAAAATTGTTAGTTCACACTTCTTTTTAAGCATTTTTAAGAGAGGTGATATATATGTTTTATACCAGCATTTCCAAGAAGATTCTTTTGTGCAGATTGTGTAGTGGTGAGGGTAGTAAATTTTTTTGAGAGTATGAACCAAGTATTGTGGGTTTTTATAGACATAAGACAGGTAAAATTTGCCAAGTTACTTTTTCTGGTTTGTATCTGTTGGAAATGTAAAAACAAAACAAAAAACCAACAAAAATGCCCTTCTGAAATGCTGTCAAACATGATGTGGAGTGTAGAAGTGTTACTTTAACTTAACATTTTCTTTCAAAGCTTTTTTTTGTTTGTTTTTATATAATTACTTTCTTCAGTTTCTGATGTTTCCTAAGGGAGACTTATTCAAGCTTTCCTAGGCATTTGCAGCACAAGGGCACTGACACACTCACTAACAACTGTGTATTCCACACAAGGTTTACAGCTTTTTTATTACCCCAGCTGTGGGTAATGTGACCTTGGACTGTGTATTCCAATTTGTGTGAATTGGTGTTTTAGTGTCTTCTTCGGCAGTATGCTGCTTTGTACTCTGGAAACACTTGTTGTTGAGTTAACAAAATAAAAATCAGCCTGTCATACACTGAAAATAAAGAAAAAATGTTGACATGGTACCTGCATTGTTGTTTGTTTATATAGCTTCTGATTAGCTATTAACATAATTCCGTTACTGGGAGTTAACTGTTTTGGAAGTTTTTAGGGAGAAGAAACTGCAAAAAGCTGCACAAAAGGACCAGCCATGGGTCTGTAGGAAGCACATTATCTAATGTTTAGCAAATTATGTTGTCATTTAAACTTGTGCCTTATGAAATAATTGGGGCTGAGCTAGTTTAATCTTAACAGATTTTCAAAATAGAAGTCAGAAAACCAAACTGAATAGTCTCACAATAAAATGGTTCTAAAGCTTTGTGTTTTAGAAGTTCCCACACTTAACATTGATGGGTAGATCCTGTACTAAAAGCTGTCTGCTGTGATTGGTTTATCTGGCCCAGAGTTAGGACCATACCTTGGAGATGCTTTCATAAACAAAACAAGTTGTGTTGGATGCAGTTCTCTGAACTTGCATAATGTTTGTTGAAAGGAGTATGTATCAAAAAGCATTTCTGTTTCAATGCCTTAGTGACTCTTGAGTTGATGCTCAAGGGGATAATCCCTTCCTGCTGCTACACCTTTCTAAACATTTCTGCCTTTCTAATCTGCCTTTAGTGAGCATGTGGCTATGTGGTGACTCAGATCAGCAAGCAAGTTTTTTCTGTGTGGTAGTTCCCTGTTTGATCAGCAGGCTGATCCAATTTATCTTGTGGTGCTGACTGTTTTATAGCCACAAGTGGGCTGAGGGTGTGGGAAAGCAAAAGCAGGGAATAAATTGCTATTTTGATTGCAGATAGACTGCAAGGAAAAATGGTGTGTTCATTTTAATGCTTAGCGTGATCCAGTAATGGATGTATTGTAGGCAGCTTGCTATGTCTTTAAGCCCACTACATTTCAGCTTGCTGAATTGTAAACTGTCTAGGATTTGGTCAGTACAAGGGTTCCTGTTACTTCAGGTTTAGCCACAGTCTGTTGTATGGGTGCCTGTTTGTTTCTCCTGTTACCCTGTGGGGGTAGGAGGGGAGTATGAGAGGAAGTGTTTGCTGGCTTTAAGTTGAGGTCTGTAGTGTTGGCTCTTTCTTATTCCTGACAGATAAGGTCGGGATTTTTTCTACTTAAAACTGTAAAACGTGTTTTAAAGCTTTTTTAGTTCTCCCTGTCTNTTTGTGGTAATACTTGGAAAATGCTGGTTAAAGAGTTTTAATAGTGCATGGAGATTTTAAATTTGAAATGGCAAATAACACAAGACAGGACTCTTACTGTTCTGCATTGTATGATTTTTTTGTCCTTATTACTAGCCATTGATTGAATTACTACTTTCCAAAACTGAAAAAGCAGATTGGTGTTTGGTTTTTGAGAGCACTCACCTTCTGAAAAATAACCTGGATTGTGATCATTGTTATTTCTTGATCAATTCCAGTTCAAGATCTTTGATTTGACTTTTTTTTTTTTTTGAGGGAAAGTTTTGACTTTTTGTATTTTTGAGCTTGTTTTAAGTTTGTTTGTTTGTTTTCAATCATTCTCCTTCCTCTCCACTACCCATTGTGATTTCAGTGCATTACATTCTAATGTCCTTCTCTTTTTGTCTGTGGGGGTATCTGTAATACAGGAGAAAATAAGCATTGAAAGTGTATGAAGTGTTTGATCTGCCTTGTGTGTTCAGCTGGCATGTGATGAAGCACAAGTGCAGCATGCTTTTCAACATAAACTGCTAGACTGCAAAAAGTAGGGTTACATTTTTTGTTTCCAGTGGTTTTGCAGGCATGCACAAACCCATGTCTGTTTCTCTGCTGGCAGACAGCCGCAAGAAGTCTCTACTACAAAGTGCATACCTGAATCTTGCCTGCCATGTTCTTCTTTCAGATTGATCTGCTTCCCTCTATCTCTGAACATTTTATCAAGGCCAAGTGACATGTTAATTGTTTTTAATTACATTAGAGTTTCCCCTTAAGTCCTTTCCTGTTATCCACAGCCATGTGTTTCTGTTCCTCCCTATTGCTGGATCTGACAGTTGTGTAACAATTAGGTGAGTGGGTGGGTTGATTTGCCATGTATGCATATGGCTGTTGAGCTGGATGTAAGCAGGTGACAGAAGTGGAGGATAGGAAAGACTGCCTACCTGAGAGCAGTGACTGAGTGGTGGAGTGGTTTGACTGAGGCCAGCAGCCAAGCAAGGGTGCCTGGCACCAGCATATTTCTATAGGCGAGAGGTAGAAGAGTGGTATGCCTTAAGTATTACTTCAAGAATCACTTGTGAACGCTGGCAGTGTTTTTTCTTACTAATTAACTCAAGTTAGCTGGTTTTGGCAGATAAGGTCAGGGAGCAGACTATAAGGGGGTGAATGCTGTGAAGAAAAACTGTGGTGTAGAGTTGGTTGTGGAATAGTTTTTACGGACCTGATCCAAATCTATGGTCAGTTCAGCTCTTCTGGCAGCCCACTGAAGCATGAGAAGGAGGGAGACCCTATTCTTACTCTTCTCCTGTGATCTTGGCAGCACATTCAGAGACTTCTTGAGCACGCTCTGGAGCTTCATGCAGCCTTCCATAAGGTGCCTGAACTCTAATTTGGTAGTAGACAATCTGAAGTGGAAAAAAACAAAAGCCAGATTCAACTTTCTGTTAAGTGAGTGATTTGAAGCAGGATTATAGGGGCATCAGTACTGGCATGATGTCTTGTTTGGCTGGTATTGATGGCAGCACAGAAGGCTTAGTGGGAGATCTTTGCTGCCAGAGAAGCTGCATGATTATCTTGCTGCATCCTTTCAAACTTGCTAGGTTAAACTGATGAAATAGTAACATTACATTTCGGGTAATAGTTATGTGGTGGTTTATGTATCTCAGCTAGTTCACTGTGGGATCAGACAAATGTCAGCACCAGTGAGAAGCACAGGACATACCAGAAAAAGAAGAGAAAGGAGGAAAAAGGAAGTGCCTCTGAGCAGTAGCCTGCAGTTAAACTGGTTCACCTACATTATAAAGCTCCTCTCAAGGGGAAGAAAGGTTTAAAACAAAATCAAGGTGTTTAGTTCTTGCTTTAAGAATAATTCTCTCAGTTTACTAAGAGACCAGAGGCCACAGGTGATACTGGTTTTTTGTTTGATCTGTGTTTCAGTTTTCAAATCTCTCTGAAGTCTAGGAGGTCGCTAAAAAGGAGTAATAGCATAGTAGGCCTCCTAGTGCAACAGTAGTATGCCTGTGTGCTTAAATCTGGGTAGCGAAGTATAAGAAATAAGCACTTGATAATAGTGTGTTATTCAGCCTTGATTGTATTATTGCAGAGAGTCCTCTTGTGTTTCTCTGCCTCCATGGTTTGCTTCCTGGTGTGATGTACTAGAGCTGTGGGTGCCCTTCCTCGGGAGTGTTCAAGGCCAAGTTGGACAGGGCTGTGCACTAACTTATCTAGTGGTAGGTGTCCCTGCCCATGACAGGGCTTGGAACTAGATGAGCTCTAAGGTCCCTTTCAACCCAAATCATTCTATAATACTCTCCTGCCCTTAATGAATTGGGGAGAGGAAGTATAGTCTTGGCATTTTTTTGTTGCATAATTTGATACAGATTAGCAAGAATTCATCCTGAACAGTGATAACCCTCACTTGTCAGGGTTTTGTCTTTGGAAACACTTCTTTCCTCTGCTGAGAGGAAATCCAGGTTACAGGTGCTTCTGTGTGTTAATTATTATTGCAATAAGGAGCAAAGAGAAAATTTTACACGTGCCTCTTCCATGGTACCGGGTAGTTGAGCTACAGCTCTTGACGTCATTATCCATATGGCTGCTTTTTCTTTTTATTTTCCCCGTTTATGTAGACCAGTACCAGACTGTATAGAAATTTCAGTTTCACTACCTAGGGACTGCAGGCTGATTCATTTAATAAATGTGGGTGCAAAAGTGCTTAAATATAAACTGGCTACTTATACTTTCACACACACTATCTGAAAGTGCCTATAAAGAGTGCTCTGCCAGCATCTGTTTCAGGGTTCAAAGGTACTTAGTGGTTTTGGCTGCTTTGACTAATTTCAATGCAAAATAACATACATTATTCTTTACATGATACAAACCTGGAGAAAGGATTGCTTTGCTTTATCATTTTGAACTGTATGTGTTACACATGCAGAAGTAATGCAGAAATGAAGACCATTGTAACCACAACACCTGTCTGAGAGAACTGAACCACCATAAGCACAAGTTAGTGCTCAGATACGTCGACTTGATCTTGCCTCTGCTTTGGAGACTTTGATACACGTTCTGTAGTAGATAAAACTTCACTTAGAATGTACTTGCATCAACAGTGTTAATGTTGCTCAAATTTAGAGTATTATTTTGACTTCTATGTTAAATGTTAGCCTTAATTTCAACATTGTAACTTTTTAAACGGTTGGGCTGTTTCTCTGGTAGGTTTTCAACTGGAACTTTAATTCTTTGTCAGAATATGCCACTTCACAAATAGTCCTCGGTGTAGAATGCTCTGGTTTACTGTTAATATGCCCTTTGTTCATGGCATCTAACAGAGCACCGCAATTATTTTAGTGTCACGGTACCTCAGTGCTTTCAGAAGGGCAGGCTGCCACTTTTGTGCAGTGTTATGAGCAGCACATGAACTGGAGTCCTACAAGACAGCATGTTAGGGACAGCCTTGCCATTTGCTATCAAAAATGTACGGTGCTTCATAGAGCTGAATAGATTGTGATAATGCTGCATGCCTTATTCGCATGTTTTGTAGGGTTTCTCTCTCTTGCACAGTCTGTAGGCTTTTCTTACTGTAATTCAATCACCTGCATAATACTGTGTCAGCATGGTTTGTAATATGAAGCCTTGCAACAGCCTGCAGTTTTATCACTTAATGCTCATTTATAACAGTCCTGCCTCAGAGTTGTCTTCATGACTTATACTTATTACTCTGACACTTCCTTCTAGTATTTCTTGTTTATTATGGCTTTTGCTGCTGTACAAAGATCTGTGGATTGCTACACTTCTTTTTTTTTTCTTTTTCCCCTTGCATTATCTACTTTTTTACCCTCCTGATCAGAGTTGCTTTCTTGAGACTCTCCCTGTTTATTGCCTCTAAAGGCCTTATTTGCTGTGAAGTTTGTGAACATTGCTAAGGAAACCTCTGTCTGTGGTGTCTATCTGAACTACTGTTTCTTTTTTTGGTCTGACCATCCCTTGGTGGTTAAATGCTCAGCAGGTCTATTTCAATTTAACCTCTGCAGAGCCCAGGCCTGGACTCAAAAACAGCACAAGGACATAATCTGCTTTGTTCTTCTGTCTTTTAAGTCAACCCATTGTTTATTCTCTGTAACATTATGCCCGTGCTGTCCAGTGGCTAACCTGCCTAAAAGGAACATGCTGGGAGGGGCTGATTAGGTATCAAATGTCATTGTCCTATTTCAGGGAAAAAAATTCTAGGGACCTACTGGAATATCTTCTGTTATTGGAGCTCCTTCATAGTTCATTAGTTTTACTTGGTGAAAGTTTGAGAATTGATATCATTAGGTCCACATTGCAATAAAGTAGTCTTTCAATCTGACTACTCTGCATGGTAGAGAACTGCAGTATGTGGTAAATACACTAACTTGCAAATTTTATATTTCAGCAAATACTTGTCCTTCAGTTACTTGTGTATATGTATTTACTTGATGTAAATTTGTTTGTGTACTGGCCCCTCAAGCTTTCAGAATTTAATTTTGTGTTCATTCACACAGGAGTGTAGGATTAAACATTCATTTTACTGAGTTGTGGCATTGTTGTCAATACATTTTGTGTATTCGATGTGGCTGTTGGGGACGTGGTTTAGTTGTGAACTTGGCAGTGCTGGGTTAACAGTTTGACTCGATAATCTTAGAGGTCTTTCTCAAAACCTAAACAATTCTAATTCATTGCTGAAATACCAGTAACTGTTTGGAATTGCATGTGAAAGTTTATCTGTGATTCTGACCCAGCCTGCTGCTCAGTTTCTAGGATTTTTTTAGTATGGTTAATTGATCCTTATTCTTTTCTTGGAGTTGTTTGTTAACAAACTGATCAGTGGGATCAACTGTTTCCCCTGGGCTTTCAGTTTGCTCCAAATTTTGCATAACTTGATGCAGGAAAAAGCACCTGACCCTTTTGCTTTTTTGCCTTATTTACAGTAAACTGTTTTTTATGTTTATCTTATTATAATACTAGGAGTTTTAATGCTGTGGAGGAAGGCAGAAAAATCTTGTCTCTTGCAGTTGGAAAAGAGGTCATATTCCTATTGCTGAAAATGCATAGTGCAAAGTGCATTAATCTGAAATATATAATAAATAAAATAAAGCTGAATGTAACCTACATGTCATGCTAAAGTTTTTTTAGGCATTGCCTTTGACATCAAGTATTGACATGAACTTCAGCATCAGCTATTGGATAGCAAAATAGCTGTTTTTTCAACAACTAGAATTATTTCCTTTTTGCAGCAATTTTA
This sequence comes from Ptilonorhynchus violaceus, assembly GCA_013397565.1. Classification (NCBI taxonomy): domain Eukaryota; kingdom Metazoa; phylum Chordata; class Aves; order Passeriformes; family Ptilonorhynchidae; genus Ptilonorhynchus; species Ptilonorhynchus violaceus. Next base: position 26,069 of record VZRJ01003739.1, read on the forward strand.
ACTCTAGGGCTTTCTTAGTTCTGACTGTATTTTGAATGGCTTTCTCGACCATATTTTCTTAAGTGGTGTTATATGCTGTTTCTCATTACAGACGCCTCCACCTCAATAAGAAAGCCACAGACAAACAGCCATATAGCAAGCTTCCTGGTGTTTCCCTTCTAAAGCCTTTAAAAGGTGTGGACCCTAACCTGATCAACAACCTAGAAACCTTCTTTGAACTGGATTATCCAAAAGTATGTATATTATTTAGTGTCTCTTTTTCCTTCTGTGCCTCAAAAAGTTATATGAGAAGCTTGGGTGAAAACTATGCTACTTTGATTGTCTTGGATTGTTCTTCCTTCTGCAGAAAATGTGTAATTACATATTTTACATGTTGCAAACAAAACTTACTCCTTTTTAAAAAGCTGTCTATTGAGGAACATGTCCAGGGCTTAGGGAGAAAACATACTCTACACTCCACTAAGATTTACTTAATCATTACTCCTGTATTGTAGTGTTTATAGACTGAGGGGTTTCATACTGCTGTAAAAGATCAGTTGAGAGGCAAGACATCCTCCTCAGATGACTACTTCTCTGGAGGACGTCCTCCAAAAGAGGACACTCAACTGAGAGCCTGAAACTTTGTGATGATTCTTACTGATGGCTCATCTAAAGAAGACCTGCTCAGTGATGAGGTGGTGTACTTCACCAGCTGTTGGTAGGTAGGATAGTCTCTAAGCCACGTATTGGTGTTGGGAAGCAAAGAGTTAATAAAAGCTTACATCTGCGGTTAAACACTGTCTGAATTTGTAATCTAAGTGATAAGCAATATAATTGATAAATATGTCAGATGCTGTCCTTGCTCTAAAGAGCTTAAAAGAAGTCTGCAAATGTTTGCTGCATCATTCAGTATTTGAAGTATGCTCCTGTGGATGGAAAAAGGAATACATTTTCTACTGTACCTGTATCTGCTGAATTCTGAAACTTGAAATTTAGCTTTAATAAAAAACTCCCTTTTTCTCAATTCTTCTCAAAACAGCATCTGACACTGCTGCTTCAGTTGTAAAAGGTCAAAGGTTTGTGTAAGCTGTACAAGTTTCCTTTGTGTATTCTAACTGAGAGTTTTAAACTTACATCTGAGTAGGCAGGGTAAAACAAACAAAAATCCTCAGCATTTGGAAATAATTAGAAGTTGGGAATTTTTTGTGTAATGAAGCTTTGGACCTTTTGAAAAGCTTCAGACATGGACATATGAATCCTGTCTACTCAACAAAGGGCAGTAAGGTGTCGCCAGGCACATTTTACAGCATACTTAAGGCATGCTGTGTAAACCAATATTGTAAACAGTGCAAAGAATCTTCAGCGATATCTTAAGCTGTTATATGACTATAATGAACATCAAAACATCATGCAGCTGGAATATTTGACTACAAATAAAACTTGAAGAATTCAAAAAACCAGCTGTGCTAGATCTTGCTTTAAAAGAGGTAGTCTTGATCCTTAGTTCTGAAAACATATGAGTACCAATCTTAAAATGTTGCTGCTCTACATGAATCTGAGTTTCAGATAATAGTAGTGTCAATCATATTTTTCCCAAGGAGAGTGAAAATGCATGCATGAATGCTTCAGTTTACTGTGGCACAGATTAGACAGTACAAGCAAGGTCCCCAAACTGTCTGAAAATACTTTTATAGTTACTGTACAGAAGTGCTTTGTTTAAGAGATTGACCACAAAAACTAGAACAACAATATTGCCTGATATTCAAAGTGCAGTGAAGAATTACTATGAAAGATTAATCTGAAACTTTTTCCAGTGATTCTGAATTCAACCTGCAGTGATACTGATTCTCTTCTGTGGTACTCCAAGTCTGAAATAGTCTCCTATTGAATGGAATCCAGTTATGCCATCTCTAAACTGCAGGACTTACACATAATATTTTTATCAGTGAGCAGTTCTTAGCTACTGTGCATCTTGTAATTTTGCAAGAGTCTTTCTATTCATGTTAAGTTCAAATGAACCTGATGATAATGTTTGTGTAGATAAGCATCTTTGTATTTCTTCTGCTTTTATTATACATTTTCTAGTTTTTTTACTTTGCTACTGCATACAAGGGCCATTTATTGTGAATTTTTCTGTTTTCATATATTGGAGTCTGAAATATCTTCTTTATTTCTGGTTAAATCTCTTGGAGAATATGGATATAGGAGTGTCATTGCTACTGTGGATTGAAGATTATTTAATTACTAGGAAAGCTAGTTTTATTTTACAAATTTAATGTGCAATAAAGAATTAATTTCTTCAGTTGTTTATTTCTGTGGTGTTCAAGCTGTCAAGAATCTGTTTGATGGGAGGATCTGTCTGCTTAATTAGACAGGTCTTTTTCATTTTAAAATCCATTTTCCATGCTGTAAGATGGTAGAAATCAAACACTGCTTGCTCTTTAGCCAAAATGACTTTGAATACCTCTGAGAGGTAGAGGTATTTGTCTGATAGTTTGTAGCTCTAGAACAAATCTTAACTCCCATTCAGTGGTTAATGGTTTCAAATTTCCACAATATTCTGAATGCAGTTAGAGTAGTTCAGGCTTTTGTGTATGATAATACCTTTTTTTAATTACGAGTATGTATATATTTAACTTTATATCTTCTGTTGTATGAAATACTCCTTACTGAACAACAGCATCAGAGATTGTCATCATAGAGCCCATAGGCAGCTTTCAAAGTTCAGATTATTTTCACTAAACTACTTAAGTAAAAAGTAAAGTCCAGTGACGTGATAGAATAGTATAACGGAGAACAAGAACTGCTTTGATTGCTAGTTGGGACTCTTATTTACAGCAGCTACTGCAAATGTGGTCCAAGAAAATTCTTTCTTGTGATTGAATTTTTCAGTCTTGGACTGTAAAAATGCCTTCTGGGTATCTTGATCAGAAATTTGCATTATCTGTATTTTATTCTTTGTATTGGAGCTTTAATAGCTTGTGACAATTCAGTAGTTTTAACAGGGCATAAAAAAGGTTATATCAAGTAAGAAATTATATCAAGTAAGAAGTATTTAAGGAATTTGCTCTTAATGCAGAAATAGAAATACCTTTATCAAAGCTTGCAAAGCTGCCTCAATGTTGAGTGATTCTTAAAATGCTGTTTCTTCACCCACTACCACTAGCTCATGTAAGCATGTAGCAGCTACAGTTTTCCCTTACCACTTGTTGTTTTTTCAATCATTAATCTATTAATGAGGAAAATACAGATATGTTACGTATGCGTATTCCTGAGCTTAGTTTTGTTATACAATTAAGTGTACGTATGTACAGATAATGGTCTATGTGGGTTGTCTTCCTACTGTGTTCTGCATGTGTATCTACAAAGTAAAGGAATGAAAGATGTAGTTCAGAGGTATGCAGTCATAGTGTATCATAACCTCATTCTTTAATATTTCAAGTGCTGAAATTTCATTGAATATAATATTTTATTTAAGGTTCATATGTGAACAAAAATGGAAGTGGGAATGAAAATTTTGCCTTGTACACCAGGACATCCTATTTCATGACTGATAGAAACGCTTCAATAACAGCAGAAGTAATGTTCATCAGTACAAGAGTTTATTGAGATACAGCCTTAGTTCTTTTTTCACAAGTACATGGCTGTGCATTAAGAAACTAGATTCATTTAGCTGTAAAACAACCCCTTTGTTTTTAATTCTATAACAGCACTCTTTATTTTTTAGCTTACTATGCTATTAAGCTTTATTTCATAGACCATATGGATATTAGCTGTATGTATGTAAATATATATGTGAGTGTATACATTTTTGTTTTTACTAGTATGAAGTACTACTCTGTGTACAAGATCATGATGATCCAGCTATTGATGTGTGCAAAAAGCTCCTTGGCAAATACCCAAATGTTGATGCTAGACTGTTTATAGGTAAGCAGTGCAACTTGAAGGTGGGACTCTTACTTTTAAAATGATAGGTCTTCAACTCCATATAGAATACAATATATGGAGTTGAAGACTCCATATGTATATGGAGTTGAAGTTGAAGAAATAAGTAGTTGTCTTGTTCAGCCCATGTTGGTTCTGTAGCTTAATCACCAGTTTGGGGTGAAAAGTAAGTTTGTAGTCACACTCTGTGACATCATTCCAAAAAAACTTTAGGAAGAATGATTTGTGTAACTCCTGCAATTTTTCCTCCTAATTTTAGAACCAGAGTTTAAATCTTGTCTTTGCACTGAACTAAATGTGCAGGAAGTGACTTGGAGTTGTGGCTGTATTTGAGCTTGAGGTCCTGCAACAATCCTTTTTCATCTGCTTAGACTGTAGGGCTCTTTCTTCACTTTATATTTGAGTTAGTGGAGGAAAGAGGTATCAGAACAAGGTAGTAAAATGTTGTTGGTTTTTTCTCGGATATGAAACAAACTCAACCATGTCTCTTAGCTGGGTGCAAAGGAGTGTGTCTCACTTTATTCTGCTCCTTTTTTATTTTTCTGCTGAAATTACTGTGGAGTATAATTTCATAATTATAGTCTTAAGAAATAGGAGATTAATAATATTTACCTTACAGAATGTAGTAATAAAATTTATAGTTCTACTGCTCTTTTAATTGAATTAATTTTGTTGCCCTGCCATTGTGGGGAAGCATTTGAATATTTTTTCCTTTTACTTTTCTAATTATAAAATACAAAATTGAAGGTATAATTAAAATGTAAATCTTTTGCATAAAAGTGGACTTTAAGAATTGGTGGGTAAAAATGTATTCTTTTTCACTTCATATATTTAAATAATTTGGGTATTAAATCTGAATTCCAAAAAATCCCTATACATTATTTGTGTATGACGTTTGTATTTTTTAGGTGGCAAGAAGGTTGGCATCAACCCCAAGATTAACAACTTAATGCCTGGTTATGAAGTTGCCAAATATGATCTCATATGGATTTGTGATAGTGGAATCAGAGGTAGGTGTGCTGACTGTTAAATTGTGCTTATTCACTGTAAGCAAGCAGTTTTTGGAGACTATTTTAACTGAGAATATAAGCAGAAATTAAAGTTAAAAGTCTGGAAAAAATATTTTCATGGTATAAAAAATGTTTACCCTCTAATTAATGGAGAAAATACCTTTAAAAATACTGTTCAAGCTGTTTCCATTGTATTTGTTGTTGATCATAACAATTGTTAATCACTAATATTATTTTTTTTGAAACTGTTCTTATAAAACACTATGCATTGAAGTATATATACTTTTAGTACTGATAATAAAATGAGAATTAGTGGCTCTCTACAGTAGTCTGCTAATGGTGGAATTGCTCCATGAAGTGTGTTTTTTTCATTTGTCCCTTAGTAACACCAGACACACTGACAGATATGGCCAATCAAATGACTGAAAAAGTAGGCTTGGTCCATGGGCTTCCTTATGTTGCAGACAGACAGGGTTTTGCTGCTACCCTTGAACAGGTGAGTGCAATGTTGGGGGAGGATTTTGGTTTTTTTCTTTTTTGCTTGCAAAACCTTGCTGAGTGAAAGCTGTATTGTGCCTCTTGCACTTTTTGAGTGAAGAAATGTTTATTTTCAGCTGCAGTCACTCTTCAGACTAACTAGGATAACTTCTAAATGCTCCAAAATTCCTCTTTGGTGCTCTGACTTTTGATTCAATATTTAAGCTTACAATACAAACAATAAAGATTACAGATCAAAAGTTTGGATTTTATATTTAAAATTATTAGAAAACTGAAGAACTGAACTGAAGAATGCTTTCTAGTGCTTAGTCAGAAAGGACCATTAATTCTTTTTTGATGTCTGAAAAGGTACACAAAAATGACCATGACAAGTCAAATTAAAGTCCAGTTCACGCACTATCTTATTTCCAGCAGGGTTTACAGCAGAGCCTTTGAGGAAAGTAGAAAAAAAGCAAGGCTTATATCCTGTCTTCCTGTAATACTGCTTCAATGTTCTGTAATTTTCAGCTGAGAGACTTCCTGAGCAGGATGCAGACTTGTATATTTACTAATCCTTAATATATTAGTATTTTAGTAAGAACAGTTCTTGCATGAACTTTTCCATTCTTCTTTATGAGTCCATATAAATTTTTAACATCTATAGCTTTCTTTGCCAGGGAGTTCCATAGATCTGTCTGTTACAGGACCCATATCTTGTTTACTCTGACCCTTGTTTTTCTGTAGTGCTATTTCATGTCTCCTCATACTTGATGTGGAAGAGAAAGTGAAAAGTTGATTCCTATCCACCATCTTCATATCACTCATTCTGTCCTATTCTCCTGTCTCCTTTTTCTCAGTAAGTTCACTTTGGTAGAATGAGGAGGTTGAGTTTTCTTTTTTGTTCCTTTTGTCTAAAGGCATATAATTTAATCAATTTTTATTTGGAGCTGGCATGTATAAGGCATTTTGGCCCCAAAGCTAACTGATAGGGATCAAAGACAGAAATGTGCGAGATGAAAGTGTGGTGAAATTCAGTACTCCATCACTGCTCTAAGTGAGGGATGCTGTGTGATGGGTTTTCTTTTCTTTCTTTTTTTGTCTTTTTTATGATGCAAAGTCTGAATTTCTTCTTGCACGAGAAAAGCTAGAGAGCTGTAGCGCAGATTTCTTAGTACTGCTGTTCGTTAAAGCAAGGATTACAACTCCTGCTTTTGTATTCCTGGAAGAGCTTTTTGCCTCCAGATCCAGTATACTGCAAGCTGAACATGCCTTTCCTTGAACGAGTTACTGTATTAGTAAGACCAGTGTGAAGGCAGTCTGTACTAAATAATAGTGAGAGGTACTAGCACTCATTTCCTCTGTTGTTTTGTAGGTCACTCCTAGTTTTAAGTGGCCATCATAACTGGCCACATCTAGTGCTTTTTACCCTCCAAATGTTTTCAGAGAAAAAGTTGTCAGTGTAGTACTTGCATCGAGAGCTTTAAATGCCTTTAAATGCTTTTTAAATGCCTTTTCTTCTTTTGGCAGGTCTATTTTGGAACTTCACATCCAAGGTCATATATTTCGGCCAACTTAACTGGTTTTAAGTGTGTAACAGGAATGTCATGCTTGATGAGGAAGGATGTCTTGGACCAAGCTGGAGGACTGATAGCTTTTGCACAGTATATTGCTGAAGATTACTTTATGGCCAAAGCTATAGCTGACCGGTAAGATGACTCTGAAGTTAGCTTATTGTTTTAAGTGTGTTTAAATATTTCCTTTTGTTTGTTTTTTGTTTTTTTTAAACAAATGATGCATACTGTAGGTATAGGTGTTCAGGTCAGCTTCACATATATACAGCAAACTTGTTAATGACATGTGCTTTGTCCTATCAGCATAGTCTTTTAAAATAATTAAGCCATGTCATTGTCAATTCCTTTAAAGTTTGAGAAGTTGGTTTAAGTATTTGGTTTTTTCCAATGAAGAGTCTTGATAAAATACATCTACTTTTTTTTTTTTGCCGATACTCATTGTAATAGTATGGCACATATGCCAAAGCAATTTCTCAAGCCTAATAAAATTCTTGTGTGTTTGTTATGTAATTGTTTTTGACATCTCTTATTTGCACATTTTTATAATAACAAATTCCTTTTTCAGGGGCTGGAAATTTGCAATGGCCACGCAAGTTGCAATGCAAAACTCTGGTTCATATTCTATTTCTCAGTTTCAGTCCAGAATGATCAGGTAAAATTTTGATCTTTACTTCCTCTCCCACCCACCTCTGTCACCTTTTTCTGATGGGGACAACCTTGTAATGAGAGGGAATACATTTCCTGAGCTAGTTTGATCTAATGCCCAGTATGCTAGAATTCAGTGCACAGTTTGATGTACACTTCTTTGTTATTGCTGGGAGAGAGGCACTGACTTTCCACAGAATGACTGATACAAGTATTTTAAAAAAAAAAATTACCCTCCGCCAGCCCTTAGTACCTTTTAAAAGCTATCCATAGTGTCTTTGAGAGGGAGGTTTTTTGCAGTATTTTATTTGGAGTTATAAATTAAATGAGATTAACATTTTCAGAAAATACTGTAATGGCTCATTTGATGAGGTGGGGGAGAAGGATGTGATGAGTAATGCAAAGTCAAAACTGATTTGTTTGTCTTTTCTAGGTGGGCCAAGCTACGAATTAATATGTTGCCTGCCACAATAATTTGTGAGCCAATCTCAGAGTGCTTTGTTGCCAGTCTAGTTATTGGATGGGCAGCTCATCATGTGTTTAGATGGGACATAATGGTATTTTTCATGTGTCACTGCTTGGCGTGGTTTATATTTGACTACATTCAACTAAAAGGTGTTCAGGTATGTAACTTTGTTTTCCATGGAGGTTACTAACATTACTATTGTCATGTCCTTCAGCAAAAAGCTAAGTCTAATTACAACTATAAAATAATTCTCTTGATGTGCAGGAAATAACAGGTCAAATCCTGTTACTTCTCAGTCTTCCAGCTTCAGTTGTAGTAGCATGAAAAGGAGTAAGTGGGTTTGATTGTAATTTTGTGTTCTATATGCACTTGCCTCTGACTAGGCTCTGAAAGTTTGTATACCTGTCCCCTTAATTAATCTTCATGTTTCCAATCTGCTCTACCTAGGCATATACAGAAATTTTGAGCTCTTTTAACAGTACAAGAACAGAAGCTTTGTGGGATTTTATTTTGTGTGTGTTGGTTATTATTTTATTTTAGTTGCCACTTTGTCTTTTATTGAGGTGTATGTGTACTCATAAGTACATTTTTCACTTTATTTTGTTAATAATGGACAAGGAGAACAGCTGTAGCCTACTTCTAAGGCCTCAAAACCCTTTTAATATAAAAAGGTGTCACAAAGGAGAGCAGCATTTGTTCTCCTAATGCTGTAGAAAATATTTAATGTGGATAATTGAACAAGAAAATGTTCTTGGCTTTTAATGAAGAATGCTATTGATAGGTAAATCTGCATAGTAAGTTTTAGAATAGATTTATCTGTAAAAAGTTTTTAAATTACTTTAAAATTTCTCTTGAATTATCAGTATGTTTAAATACTTTGTTTTTTATTATTTCTAGGGTGGTGCTCTGTGTTTTTCAAAACTTGATTATGCAGTAGCTTGGTTCATCAGAGAATCCATGACAATTTATATTTTCCTATCTGCTTTGTGGGACCCCACTATTAGCTGGAGGACAGGACGCTACAGATTACGTTGTGGAGGCACTGCAGAAGAAATTGTTGACGTATAGCCACACATTTGTAACTGTGATTGTCAAAAAGAGAAGGGGGAAAGAAAAACATTACAAATTGTTTATATACTTTTAAGAAAATCTACCTTTAGTAGTTTTATTACTTGTATGTTTGGTATCTGTTCTTTAATTTATTTTTGCATGGCACTTGCATCTGTGAAAATACATCTGTAGTCTTGGCCAAATGGTACCTTGCTCCTGTGTACAAATAAAAATAGGGAGAATTGGTCCTGACATCTTCTTTCTATTGAAATGCTCTGCAGTAAACTTTTTTCTGAAAAACGTATCCTCCGGGATATGAACAGCTTCTTACTCCTTGGTGTGCTAGGCTAGCAAATCTAGGGTTCACATAGCTATTTTCCAGCTGGATTGCTCAAGGCTGTACCTAGTAAAATCACAGAGGTACAGCTGATGTTTGTTTTATCCCACTAAATTGAGCTAGTAATGGGACCTTGGGAAAGAAGCTCTGAAATGTTTTATGCCTACCTCTTGTAGTTGCTGCAGAACAATATGAATAGAAAGAGTAAACCGCTCTGTGAAAACAAACCGAAGTAAATCTGGAGTCTTGTGTTTATATGTATATAGGGAATATTTTAATCATTGCAGTAACCAAAAGTGGACTGAGTTTGAGAATGAGTTGGAAGGATTTACTGGTCAGGCATGTATCGTGGGCATCTTTTGGCCAAGTCAGATCTGGTTCTGTCTTGAACCTTGTTAAGCACTGTGCTGTAACTAGCCAAGGTGATCCCCTCAGTACTTCCATCCTTTTCTAAGGGGTGTTTGTTTTTCCCTGTGAGTGAATGCTTTCATGCTGGGGAGGGGGGAGGGTGGTGTTGGGTGTGTGTGTGTGGGACATAGTAGGGGATAGAAGGGAGCAGAAATACGTTTCAGAAACATTTCACACATGAACTATTTTCTTACACAATGTCTTAAGAATGTAATTTCATGATGCAGGTATTTAATATCTTTTTAAGTGAACATACATACCTATACTAGTCATAATTAAGTATTCAATTGCAGTAGATATTGTGAATATATTAAAGGGCCAGGTGCGTTTGCTGTTACTGATTAAAACTGTAGTCTTAATTTAGATATCGAACTAAGTTTACTCTTGGCTTTTTGCCTATTAGTCTAGCCTTTAAATTGGACTTCTGTATTCCAGTGGTATGACTAAAAGGACTAGATTATAATGCATGCCATGTTTTTCCCCTCTCTGTTCCCTGTAGGTCGGTTTTCAACCTCATTGTGAAACTTCCTAATTTGTGGTGAACTGGACTTGTTTTCTTTGAACACTTTTTAATTAAAAAAAAACAACCACAGCAAAGCTAGAGAAGACTGTTGCATAAGCCTTTTGTTTTCATAATTGTATTTATGCTGCTTTACTTTACATCATATGGAATAGCATATTGTCACCATGAACGTGAGCTGCTAATTACAAGGTTGTGTCAACTCAGCAGCTTTAAAAGTTGGATGATGATGATGTGTAGCATATTAGCAATAATGACATGTATTTATAAAAATGGACTTTTTACCTTACTGAGCCAATCCCTTACCCATCATATGCTACACAAGTGTAATGTGTATGTGTTTGTGGTAAAACATACTCTGGGCCAAGATGCTTCATCCACCTTAATATCTCTTTTGCCTTATGGTAACATGGAACTTTTTAAATGGGCATTTCTGTATGAACAAAGGCTTGTGATGCATGCTTCATTCTTTTCATGTGAATCAGGAAGAAGCACTTTTCCTGAGGAAAGTTTTACACTGAAACCTAGTCTAGTTGTGACCCACAAAAACATTTTTTTTAATATTGTTTTTGACATAGTTGGATTTTACTGACAATGTTTGTATCTTTATTTGTTTCATGAAGTTTGATGCCATTCATTGCACTGCTAAAGTGAAGCTTAGCTTGCTACTTAGCTTTATGCTGATTTCTATGCAGGCAATGGAACAGAACCAAAAAAAAAGGCTGAACAGACTTCCTTTTAAAAAACTAGGTGGGGATAATTGTTTAACAGGTGCTTTGGTATTAGTAGAGCCATCTTTGGCTATGAAAAATAAAGCTTCACTTAAGCAAATGGTTTCATTTGGGTATTGTTTGGTTGATGATGAAATGGAAACCAACAGTGTCAAATGTTGTAGACAATGCTGCAACAGAACTTTTAAAAGTTATAAACAGCTAATGTAAAGTTGTGTTGATCTACAAATGTGTAGAATACACTATGTTTATTTAAAATAATTGTCTTTTTTTTCCTTTATTTAAAAATAAATTTTGAATACAATCTGGAGTACTTTTTTCCTTTGTTCAATGGTGCTGTATGGTGACAGCTTTGAGTACTTACAGCAGTTTTGTTAAATTATATTTCTAATTAATCTTCACAGCAGTAAAGGGATGTGCCTTTCTTTTGAGTTTTTTTTACAACTGCACCCTCTCTTTTAGGTTTCATATTTGACTGAAATTAACTCACATGCTAAATCAATATTGAGTTATCCTCGATTTTTTAGAATGACTTCAGTGTACATAGATGTCACAAGTGAACGGCATAGTACCCTGTCTCTTGTAAATAGCCTAGATTCAGATTTTAGAGATGATACCTTTGCCACAAAACATGTTGACATCGAAAAGCAGTGTTGATCCTTTGCTTTCAGCTACACTAACAAGAAAGCAATCTGAACTTGCTCTGCCATCTAACTTGGCTTTTTTTGTCTCTTCCCTACCATTTATGAAGATCATGTGAAACTTTAATAAGCAACTGTGTTTATGAAAGAGTTTTTGGAATCCTGGATGCATGGCATAAACAAACACCACTGGAATCACTTGAAAACTATTTATAGAAACCTAAATGTTCCCGAGTGTATCTTGTGCTCAGTACATTTGCAGCCAGACAGCACTATACTTAAATCCTCTTTCTTCAGTCCTTTTATTACTTTCCTGCCTACTGTTAAATAATGTCATTTTATTCTGTACTTTCAGTTGAAATTTTTCCCATTTGAATTCCTTTTGCCAGTCTCCTGTTTCCTGTTGCTGGGTGCTGACTTACCTGCATTTCCTCTCAAGTCTGTTTTGACAGCTGGAAAAGCTTGTCTTTAACTACCTGCTTTCACATATCATTCCTGGAAGCTGTTTCATCCATCTTAAAAGCTTTTAATCCTCACACCTAATTTCTGATCATCTAATTTTAGCGTAGGTTTGCGCTTCAGCCGTTCTTGGGTTGAACTGCTTCCCCAAATGCTGTGATGCTGATGCTGGCTATTGAGGCTAAGGAAGCCTAAAATTTTATATGGCAGTAGATACACTTTTTACAGTTATACAAAATTATTTCAGCTTATGTTTGTGTAAATAACACTTTGAAGAGAGAACAGCAATGTGTAGAACAGCAATAATTTCAAACAGTCAGTTTTTTGGATCTGAGAATGTGTTAGTTTTGAGCTAATGGTCAGATTGTCCTGAATGCTTTACTACTTGGATATTCAGAGTGAATGCCTAGGTTTATATATGGTGTTTTCTTATGTCTTAAACTAAAATCTATGTCATAGGCAGTACTTACCTGGGTTTTCAACAGCACTTAGTTATAGTGCAGTTGTCTGGGCAGATGAGAACTTCGCTCCGCAGAGTCATCTCCGCTTTCGTGTTGGCTTTGGAGAATATATGCAAGATTCTGACATCGGTGTTGTAGAACTGCAGCATAATTGAAATTCGGATCCTGGGATGTGCTTTTAACAAAAAGCAAAACCAAAAAAACCCCAANACGAAACCCTGCTGGCTTTTTGTATCCTGTAGCTCCTGAGCCTTTGAAATTGGACTGCTTTCAAGGTTGTTACTTCTTCTGCATTGCACAAACCAATTTCAATTGCCAGCTATCACACAATTGAGAATAAGTGATAATTCTTATGGTTAAATTCCCCACATTCTGCTTTTACTTATTTGGCAGGTCCCTAGAGCTTGAACTTTTCAATGAGCACTTTAATGAAGTGCTTCAAGCCAGTTTAGCCGCTGCCTCGGTTGTGTTGAAGGCTCTAGTTACCTCTTTCATGCGGAAATTTGCTGTTTACTATGTTGCAAACCTTTGCTGAAAATGTTTCTTTGTAGCAGTTTCTAATGACAGCTGGCTCTCTTTTCAATTACAAGTCATACCTGGAATCAGTGTCCAGTTCTCCCTTCAAATCCATCTTGTGAAGCCTCAGCGAACCAGCCAGTCTTGTGGATCCTAAGGCTTTGTCAGTGTTCATCTATACCCTTGCAAGGCTGAGTCCAGTGAGTTTCCTTTTCAAAGGCAGTTCCAGGTTAGTGTCTTGCAAATGTTCTAACAATGCTGAAGCCCTGCAGAGTGTATCTGAAAGGACAAGTGTCTGACAACCCTTTTAAGTGGAAGATGTTAGTGATGCCTGTCTTCACACTTGGCTGAGATTAAAATAACTACGAGCTAAATCTTGTAACCTAAGAGACTGTAAAAAGTAAAGTATTTCCAATGCTCTCCAACACAACTTCTGGAATGCTTTATTTCTTGAATTCTCATCAGATCAAGAGTGGACTGCTGCTTACATGTGGTTTTTGCTTCTGGGGAGAATATACCTCTTCTTCTTGATCTTAATCAGATCTAATGATTTTTCTCTAGTTGGTGTGACTGCAGATGCTCAATTAAGAGGTGCAGACCAGACACTCCTTTCTGTCTCATCCCTCCACACATTCCACCAACACTTTTTCGCTGTTTCAGACAAGAAGGAAGGGCCTCAGCTAAACCCATGTGCCAGCAGGAATTAATGGGCATTTTACATATAGCCAGTTTGTGGGTAAATGGGAGAGGTCAGGCTTGTGTATCTGTGCAGGAAGCCAGTAAGCTCACTGGGAGCACAAAGCAGGAGCTGTCAAATCTCTTCATGTGCTTTGACATGAAGTGAATTATTATTATTATTATTCTTGACTTTGTCTTCGCATCCTCTGGGCCTGTGTTAAATGTAGATCTGTTCACAGGGTGGAAGTGAGCTCAAGCCAGTCTAAAGCTCTGTTAGCCTTCCCCCCTGCCTTTACTGTATGATGAGTAGCTTTTCTTCTTTCAAGGCTTCCTGTTGCCTGGAAGTGTGTATTTTTATGTGTTCAATGTTAACTTAATTTTTGGTGACAATAGCTTTGCCTTTTCTCTGATACCAAAACACTGGGAGAGGTGCTGAGACAACAGAAGGCCTGTAGAGTACACATCTAAAATGTAGTAACACATTCAAAAGTCACTCCCTAACCCCATGGAAATGAGAAAATACAAACTGTGAAGCCTTTGGGGGAATCTGTTGATATATATAATTTTTATTTTTCTGTTGCATTTAGATACACTACATATATAAAGTTCTATGTGCATACATTTTTATGTATGAACTTTTATGTATAGATATATATGTACTAATGCCAAAATAAAACCTTGCAAGAAGCGTTGAATTTGACAAGCCTGTTCTTTCTGTAAGTGAACCAAACAGGTAAAATAATGATTTTCTGGTATAAAAAGCCAACAGCTCAAAGTTAAATAAATCATGAGCCGCTGGGGCTAGTATCCAGTTCCATTTCACATTTCAGTAAGCAGACTAATTTTTTTCCTGAACTCTTTACTTATAAGATTGAACAATGTTTTATTCATCTAGCCTTTGCATCGTCCACCGAGAGAGAATTCAGAGACTCTGCTTCCTCAGCTGGCAGCTCCCCAAATCTGAGCAAGGCAAGGCACATATGTTTGTCACTTGCCTACTTTCTGTTCAGTTTCTTTGGCTTCTACTCTCCTCTTTTGGGGCAACTGTTTTGTCCCTGAGGGTCTTTATAAAGCAGTTTTCCCAAGGACGTAAACATGTGGGAAGGAGAAATAACAGCAATGACAGGTAGAACTGTAGTGAATGCAGTGTTAAATTTGCCAGTGACTAATGCTCCAGAATGAAGTACGGCCAAATCTGGCCACTTTTGCAACATATTGGGTAACATGGAAGTATAAAGAGGTGAAAACTTTAGAAATGTTTTTAAGAGTCCTTGCTTACAGACAGGCTGGAGACCTCTGAGATATTCAAGGCTAGATCTCTAGAATAAGCCTGTTTCCGTGAATTTTATGGGGCTTTCAGCATGATTCCTTTAAGGGTTATTTCGTACAGCTGAAAAAGGAGGAAAGCATGCCAGCAGGGATTGCAGCCCACTCTGCAGCTGAATTGCAAGACATGGCAACTTGCAGCTGTTGTCTCCAGATTACAAACCACTCAGAGGCCTTCTCATTTTGGCTTCCCACGACTTGAGGCATTCAGTTTGTACTCCTGCAGATGATTTGTAGTATAAGGATGGCTTGTCACTGTTGTGCCATTGGCTGAGCAGGGAGAGAGCTCCAGCTGGAGCAGGCAGGTTTGGAGTTTCCCCATGTTTGGGAATGTCTGCAGCCATGGACTTTATTTAAAGGTGAGCATGTTAACTCTTAGATGGTATGGTATGGTCATGACTGTACATGAAGGGTCTCTGCTGATGCTGTGGGACTGGGGAGTCTGTTTGTCTAAAGAAGACACCATGTCAAGCAGGGAGAAGGGAGCTGGCAGATGGTAGAAGGAGTGTTGCTCTGTAAATACAACACTGGCAGTATGAACCAGGAACCCTCTTACAGAACAGCACAGGCTTAAAATGTTGCAGTGTTTCAGCATCTTCCTGCAGTGATGACTACATGAATGCAAAGTGTATCTTGTCTGTATGCAGACTGACACAATGATCTCATCACAAGGCGTCAGCAATACGCTGACTCTGCTAGGAGTCAACAGTCTTATTTGACATTCATATCTCTATGTGTGTACATAAAAACAATCTTTGTGCAGACAGAATACAACTGCATAATATTTTCGTGCTTTGCCTGTCAAACAGATTGCTTTTGTATGCAACAGGTGATGACTAAAGAGATTTTTTCATTTAGTTTAAAGACATAGCTGAAATGAACATCAGAAGTGAAATCTGGCATTTCCAGCCCTCTGTACTGTGATTAACAGAGAAGCTGGTGCATTTCTGCCTCAGGCAGTCTGTTGCTGTTGAACAGTGGACCCATTCTTTATGAACATATAAAGTAATAAACCAAGTCTATACAGCAGGAAAGACTGCACTTCTCCATATGGTCTGTCTCAAGGCTGATTTTTGTGGGGTCTCAGCAAAATAGTCTAAGGCCAGCAGCAGAGTTGTGCCAAGAGTCCATGTACCCACTGGGTTTTCAACGTCAAAATGCTATGGGTATCCAGGGGAAATTGCCCTTCAAGTCCTTCAAATAGCTGTCGTGGGTGGTTATAGCTGTTTAGCAGGACCATAGAAGCCAATTTTCTGTCCTCAAAATTACACTATTTTGCACTGCATGAGTAGGTAGCATTTCCTTCTGTTGTTTCAAGTCTAAACACAGATCATTTCCAAAAGAAAAGTATCTTAGAGACTAAAGGAGGCCCTTGTTTACTAAACACTTTTTTCCTCCTCCAAAACCCAGTAGCTTTTCCCTCTAAAAAATCATCATGGAGTTTGTCTAATTTATAGCTCTCAACATCATGGGGTTTTTTCCCCATTCTAGGCTGTGAATTGTTTTGAGCCTCTTAGTCCTCAGAAAGTTGATGTTGTCATAAAAAGGCTGGACGCAATTTTCTTCCTTTTTCCAGATGGGAGATGGCAAGTATCTGAAGGGACTGAAGCTGTACCGTTTCAAAGCTCTGCACCGTGCAGCCACTTCTGATATCTGCTGCAGCTGTGACAACCATTTGCCCCCATTGCAAAGCTGCAATCAGTGGATAAATGTGTTTCCTCCTATTAAGGGAAATTTACCATCTCCTCCCTGCTGTTAGCAACGGATGAAAATCAGAGGGCTCTAAAGGGCACACTCAGTTCTAGTTTGGAGAACCTTATCTCCGTGTACCATAGTGTGCAGATGGTGTAAGTCTGATACACCAATGCTTGGCAGTCCCTTTTTGGGAACTGGTCACCTGTCAAGGCGGTAATAAAAGAAAAAGAAGAAAAAAGGTATTTGCGTAGCATTTATGCAGAGATAAATATGTTGTCTGAAGAGTCTCTCTGTAGTATTTCTGTAAAAAAACAGTCCTTGGTACACATCTCCTAAACAATGTTTCCATTTTCTTGGCTCTTCTCCATACTTAGCTATTGTTTTGGGCACAGAAAGGTGCATCACTACCCACTTGAGTTTGATCAGATTGACTAAATCACAGCCATCCATTTTCCTTTGTGTGCCCAGCTGATAGATCCTTAAGCTTTTTTCCCTGCATGCTCTGCCTAAGTCCTTTTGTGACAAGCTCATTTTGCTTAGTTACTACATCTGTGTCCTTTCGAAGTTCTCTACAGATAACCGCAAGTCCATAGGCAATGAATCAGAAGACACTAGTCCAAGAAAACTTCGTGTGACAAAGAAATTTCTACTTCCCACCAGAGAGGGTCCATGCTACCATAGGGATCCCCTCAGTAAAAATGAGTATTGGATTCTTTGGTGGAAGATAAATAATCACTGCTGCTGCAAACAGCACCAAGCAGCCCACTGTGAGCATTCTTGTAGCACAGGACCTTCTTGCTCTCTGGTCTATTCAAGAGTGAAGGTGTGAGCTGCTGCCAGGGAGCTGTAGTGCAGTGCTCCCCACAAAGAATTGTTAACCTTGGACTCACAGAGTAGCTGAGGTTGGAACTCTGAGACTTCTGGAGACCTAGCCCAGCTGTCCTGCTCAAAGCAGGGTCAGCTAGAGCAGGTAGCTCAGGACTGGGTCCAGCTGCGTTTTGAGCACACAGACCAGAAACTGTCTGGGCAACCTGTGTAGCCACTCTCATAACAGAAGTATTATAGAATGTTCAAAAGCAATCTCCTGTGTTTCAGTTTGTGCCCATTGTCTCTGATCCTGCCACTGTGCACCACTGAGAAAAGTCTGTTTCTCTCTCCTTTACCCTCATCAGGTATTTGTACACCCAGATACAATGCCCTTGAGCTTTCTCTTCATGCTGAGCAGTCCCAGCTCTCTCAGCTTCTCCTCATATGTCAGAGTCTTCCGTTCCTTCATCATGTTTGTGGTATTTCAGTGGACTGGCTCAAGTCGTGACCCCACCGGTGCTGAGTAGTGGGGAAGCATCACATTCCTTGACATGCTGTCTTCACTCCTTTCTCTGCAGCCCAAGACACCATTCGCCTTTTCTGTAACAGGGGCACACTGCGGGTTTAGCTTCAACTTGGTGTCAACCAGGACCTTCACACCCTTTTCTACCAAGCTGCTTTCCAGACAGTCAGCCCCCAAGCTCTGGTTGTTCCCCCCTGGATTCAGGATTTTAAACTGCTCCTTGCTGAACTTCATGAAGTTCCTGTTGGCCCATTTCTCCAGCCAGACCAGGTCCCTCTGGATGACAGCATGACCTCCCAGGTGTCATATATGCATCAGCACCATGTAAAAAGGGAGCATGAGTCTGAAATTGTTTTACTTCAGTATAAAGAGGGGAAAAAAAATTCTATTACTCTAAACCAAAAGCAAAATATCCTCTTCTCAGTCTGAAATGGAAACAATGCAAATGGATTACTGACTGTAAGCATTGGCTGTGACTACTGGCTACATCACTAATTATTGAAATAACTGGATGAAAAAAGAAAGTAAATGAGTTTAGTAAATCCTTGATATGTGCATCTGGGCACAGATTCTGAGTGCCTTAATTGCATTTTGGATATCAATCACTTTTTCTGGGTGAAGGAATCAACGTGTCCTTCACAACAAGCACTGCTCTTTGCCCCAGTGCCTCTTTGCCAGGTTTCCTCCTTCACCTGCCCAATCTTTCCACTGCCATCATCTTACTTCTGGGTTTCCCCTTCCTGTTGTCTTACCTCTGGATTTGCTCTCTCCACTCTTGCTTCCCATTTCCTCCCTCCCAGCCAAGTACAGATGCAGGCTGCTGCTCCCTGCCCAACAACACATCCAAGGGAGTGAGTTGTGTTTGCTCATCTCTGTGCCTGGTGCAGGGACTGACATGGCTCTCTCCACCTTTGCTCTTCTCCATTTCTAGGAGGCAGCAGTTCACACAGAAGCCAACCAAGTGCGTGTTGCTAGTGTACACCCTCCTGGAAGACTTGTGTGAGGGAAGAACCTGCTTCTTGCTGGAGGACAAATGCAGAGGCAGCTGTGGTGCCTTGATGGCCACCATCCCACTGCTTCCATGCCTGGGAGGACAGTGAGCAATGGGAGTGGGCAGCACATATGGTGTGTGTAGCATAGCTTTCAGCTGAGCTTAGAGTGCGTCCAGCCTCTGTGCCAGAGCCCACTGTTTAAAACCTAGTAAGTGTAGTCAGGGACTGCTGGAATGAGGTCCTGGATGCACTGGAGCAGCTTTGAAGCAGTGAGGAAGGCAAGTTGCAGAATAAAACAAAGGATTCAGCTGCTGAGTGTCTTCTGTGTTGTGTTTTTGTCTGGCTATTGTGGCACTCAGAAAGATGGTGCAAGGACATGCTGTGTGTCCAACACCTAACGTGTCCCTGAGAAGTGCAACTCTCACCTTAGGAAAAGAAACATGCCTGCTGGTCCTCCAGTGGCTGAGGCACTGGGAGTGGGCTCCCGGGCTTGACAAGGCACTGAAAGTTGTAGGCCTTAAAACACACCCTTCAGAGAAGAAATTTGAGCATCTGCCACAATCCAGGCACAGGCTCATTTGGGCAAAGGCCATGGAAGCCAGATAGTCACTGAATGCCCCTCCCATTGTGCTTGCTGCAGGGATAGAGAAACCCTTCGCAAAGCTGTTTCAGCAAACTAAGTCCAGTTGCAAAGCAGGGGAAGTAGTCAGGGTTGGGTCTGGGGGAGTTTTGGGGTGAATTTTTTTGTTTATATATTTGTTTCTTCCTTTGCAGTTGGAAGAGCTCAGTGAAGAGTCTGGTGGCTCACAGAGGGCAGCAACCACAGCAACCATCACCAGTAAAGCTGCAGCAGGCTCACACCCTCAGACAGCAACGCCTTTAATGGCTTAGCACAGATTTCAGTGCACATGCTGGGTTTTGCATGTTGGGTTAAATGATTAAGGTTTTATGACTGGCCATTAAAGCAGTAGCTTAGTCATAAAATGCATTAAGCTGTGGGAATTTGAGGTGTGTATTGAATTAGTTTTAGCTTTCAGCTAGCTAAGCAACATTAAACTTTTGCATATTGTGTCTATATGCAATATACAATTTCAGACTAAATTTATTGACTGTCATATTAATGACTAATTTGTATTCCTTAGCAGAATATATTTTAGATAAATTTAAATAAACAAAAGGTGTGATTGCTTGTTTGTAAGTTTGTGCATGTAAATAGAAAATAAAAGAAGAAAATGTGCTGTTAGTAAACCTCCTCACCTTTTTTTGCTGTTAAATATATGACATTTTTATTTTAGTAAACAAAAAAATTGTAGATTTTCATGCTTTCCTGTGTGCAGTCTGGGTATGTTTGCATTCTTACTTGCTAGAAAGACCCTTTGTTCAAACACAGTATTCTTTCAGCAGGGTACCAGATATTACAGAAATATAAACAAACCAAGTTCTTAGCCTTGAATTTTTCCACAATGTGGTACATCCTATGTCTGAGAAGCTTTATTGTTTATCTAGAAGCTACAAGTCCGAATTCCTCATTGTCTTCATTTGTTCCAGCACAAAAGAGAGGAAAAGAGTATAAAGTGCTGTCATTTTGAAATCTAGTACCTTCCACCCTCTTTATGCTGGTGTGACTGACATAATGATGCATAAGGCAGTGGATGGATCCTCTTTGTGTCTTGTTTGAATAGTTATAGTGGTATTTGCCAGCAGTGTTATTTGAAGTCAGTCTTTTTTAACTATAATTGCTGTTTCCTAACCAATGTCTTTGTTCAGACTAGCATTTCTTAGGTCTCTTTGTTTGCATATGTCTCCTCCAGATGTACATCACTGTGTGTGTGTGTACCTTGGACTTGCTCTTCCAGGCCATGTTCCCTCCCCAGGAAGGAGCACAAAGTTTTGTGGTTGTCCTGACAAAGTGATGGATAGAAAGTGACTTATGCTGATGAAGTTGGATAAAGCCCCTAGACATTGCCAGAGGAAGAGATGAACACTTTTTTTTCTTGAAAACACATGTACCAAAATCCTGCATACCTACAACAGCACTGCATTCATGCCTGGAACAAGGGGTAGTGAGAAAACCATGCTGTGGTATTTGCTGTGTACCCACAGAGGTGGCTGCACACTGCAGGGCAGGGAGCAGGCTCAGGACCTCAAAGCTTCATTGATGTGTAAGTAAATGCTGTGAAGACCCAGAGCCTCCGCTGTGCATCATCACGACCCATGCGATGTAACTTCCGCCTAACAATCTCAGAACCATGACCTGAGCTAACGCAGACCGAAACTGAGTGCTTTAACCCATGCCACATACTATGCTGTTTTTCTTCTAGGCTGTTTTTAGTATTATTTTTATTCTGGGTATTTACTCATGATCCCCATGAAAGGATTTTGAATTAGCTTTTGGACTTAGATGTACTTTGCAGATAGCACTGTTCCCTTGCCTGTTTCTTGCATTGTTTCTTTGGTGGCTGAACAGCTATGTGATACAGTAAGGTTTCCTGAAAGCCTGCTCTAGTGTCACTGCATGTTGTTGTTTATCTCGCTACCAGCCCTTTCCCCATTCAGCTGAGAGCACAGCCCAGATATTGTGTATAAGGTTTTGCTAAGAGCCAAGCTTGGGAAGTGGAGCCTGTGGAACATGTGGTGCCATGGCCAGTGCGGTGCTGGGAACATGGGAGTTGCTGAGCGGGTGTTAGAGGGTGTATTTTGGGCAGCCCAGGGCAAACAGCCGTTCCTCAGGTGTGCTGCTTCCACGTTTAATTGTATGTAAACCTTGAGGAATCTCAAAATGAGAAATCATGGCCACAGGTTGTGCAAACCTGTAAACAGTGCCAACTATACTGAGCCAGAGGCAGGTCATCCTTCCCAACTTCATATCAAAGGACAGGGCTGTCCCAGCATGCAGCTCCTACTGCTGCCAACAGACAGACTTGACTTGGCAACAGATCCGGCCTCTACTGGGTAAATAACTCCTTCACTTAGAGGTGATGCAACTACCTGGACCACTTCTGACTGAGCCAGGATGGGTGGAACAAAATCATACACACAGTGAGTCGCAAACTTCCTACCGTGGCTGCCAGGAGGCTTCTGTAGGCAGAAGCTGGGGGAATAGGCTTTTAGGCAAATTCAGAGAAAGACAAGGAGGGTGGATGGAGGGAGGGCCATTTTCTCACTCCTAAAAGTGTGTGTTCCTCTTCCCCTTCCTAGAGCTAGGAGGACGTTATTAGGAAGGATACTGTTATGAGTCCTCCTTCAACCCTGCTGGAGTTATCACTGCACAGGGAAGCAGAGGTGAGTGGCTTCCTGCATCGTCCCTCTACATCAGCAATGCCACTGAAAGCAAGTAGTCAGCATAACCCATTTTCCCTTGTGGCACTGCACAAGTGGAGCCTCTGCTGTGGCCCATGGTGTGGATTTTGCTGCTGTGCTCTCATGATGGAGGAGAGAGTACGGAGAGGCAGAAGTGCCAGAGCTGGCACAGTTGCCATGGGCAGCGGGTGCAGCTGGTGCAAGAGGTGCTGCCAGCCCTTTTGTGTCCTTGGGAACCAGTATCAAGGTTGTATAATTAGGTTTCCATTTCTCCAAGGAGCTTCTGCTGCCGGAGTCTCTTTGCTACCCAAGAGGTGCCAATTCAGCACCAGATCCGCACAGCCTGTGCAGCATCCGCCCTTTGAGATGTGTTAGAGGGTCCCGCGTATCCCTGTGGGGTCCAGGCATCACGTTCAGAATATGTGGAGCAGCCTGCAGGAGGCGTGGGCAACACTTGTGAGATCAGCTGTTGCCTAGAAATTTTGCTGAATCCGGGGTGCAGACAGAGCCAATTGCCTTGTACTCACACAGGGGGCAGGACCCTGGGGGTGAAGGTTGGGAGCAACCTGTATCCTTGTATCAGAGAGTACCCTGTTCCTTATTCTGTGCTTGTGCTTATTCATGCTCATTATTCGTTCATAGCTACCCTGAGGCTAGCTCTGATCATCTGGGGGCATCAAACAGAGACCTCTGCAGCCTTCACAGCCACCAGTGGTGCTGTGATGCCAGGGCTTGTGGTGCAGCATGCTCCCAAAACCAGGTGCCCATTCTCCAGAGGTCTTGCTGAATGGGCGTCCCCTACTGAGGGGAGTAAATCTGTTAGTCACCCTCACAAAAATTCTCTTTACTTTTTCATGCTATTGGAAGTCTCTGCTTTGAGGTCAGGCGGGGGAAACCGGCAACCTCTCCTCACAGCAAATGGTGCTGTGGCATCACATAGCAGTGCTAGTTATTCAATTGCACATGCTGAACACCACAAAGGTCTGCTTTGCTTGTTCTTGGTTTTTTTACACAAAGGAAGGTGATGCAATTTCCAGAACATCAGGCTTTCTGAAGCATATTGAAGGGAGTGAGGCTTGTGGCAGTAATAGAAGATCTGTCAGTGCTACAACTTAGGAGAAGCACATGAACAACATCCTCTGCCCAGCTGCTCTTGTTGTTTACACATTACTCATCTCCTCCTTGCAGTCTGGATAGGAAATAGCAATACTTAGCAGATTAATCCAACCCATTGCCAGATAATGCATCTGTTTTGTGTGAGTCTAGTTCCTGTAAAGCTCCGTATGTCTCCAGAGAAGTGGCAAGAACCTGTAATCCCTGAAGCTGGAGAGAAGGCTCATACCTCTCTGGAGCTGCTGATCAGCCTGCACGTTTTCTCAGACACTGCAGACTTGTATTTCGGAGCATGAAAACTGTTTGCAAATGGCAGAAGAAATAGTAAGTTATCAGCACTAGAGGAGACAGCGTTTGACCACAGACTGGAGCTCAGGTGTGAAGCAAATATTTGCCACGTGTTTTCCCAGGATATTTATTGGACTGGCACCTGGAGGGCAACACCTCACATCCCAGGAAGCTGCTGATTATCAGGAGAGGGTTAAAGACCAGTAAACTCACAGGCACATGAGTAGTGTCCCAGAGCCATCTGCACTCCCAAGTAACAATGCTGTGAGACAGACTTTCTGTCAGTGGGCAAATATGTTGCTCGCCCATCCCTGATTTAGCTTCTGAACACTAGCCAAGGGGTCTAGGAGCCCTGTAATAAGTTTTGCAACCCCCACAACAGTCAGCAAGGACAAACAGACCGATATTTGCTCAGTATCGGAGCTTTCTACAGTCAATTTACTGTCACAGATTCCTGTTTTAGCTGCACAGCAAGGCAAAATGGCTAAGCTCAGGTCCCCTGCATTATAAAGGCCTGAAAAAGGAGCAGGAGGTGAGATCTGAGGCTCCAGTATAAAGTAAAATAGCTCTCTAAGTAGTGAGACTGACTGATGTAAATTGGTGCTAGTCTGCGGCTGGTCATTGCTGTTGGCTGCTAGATTTCTGTTTCACCAGCAGCACTGATTGAGAGAGCAGAAAGGAAAACAAGGGAGAAAAGCAACGACATAGTCTTCCTGAGAAAGGAAGCCGTCTGCACAGCATGTCTTTAGTGCCATTTGTCTTGAAACACTCCTGGCCTTGTCCTACCACAGTTTTACAGTGTGGTGAGTCATAAATGAAAGCTTTGTGCAAGGAATGGAAGTAGTAAGTGTGTGGACTATGCAGGCGTGGAAGCTATCTGCAGTGTGACTCCTCAAGCTGAGCTAATTTCAGCAGGAAATTGTTTCAAAGAAAAGTTTCTACTAATGTACCAAAGGGAAAAGAAAAAGAAAAAAGAAAANATGAAACCAGACCTATCAAAAAACTTTGAACTGCAGCCCAAAAGGAAATTCTTGCATACTGGCACATAGCAATGACCGGGGACAGGCCTGTGGAACAACACTTAACAATTCCATGTGGTAGAGGGGCCTTTCACTTAAAAACTTCCTGAGAGAAGTCATGCGCCAAGCCAAAATATCTCCGGCTATGGATGCACTGTGGATTTTGTTCAGCATTTACTACCAGAAAAAACCTGGTCATGTTGCAAGCAGATCTCAAGAATTCTTGCTCCTATCCCTCCTGCACTGTAAATAGTCACAGTGTGGACAGTTTTAGCTGTCGCCATGCGGAAACTGGTCCTTTAGTTTGTGCTGCAAATGGTGATGGAGGATTGTTTTCTCTTGAGGCCTCACCCCGGACAAGATCACTTCAGGCAGATAGAGCTAGGCTCCATCAAACACCCAAGTTTTTGTTTGCAGAAAGGCCTCTGTGGCACCATATGGCCTGTATGGGGACAGGCAGGCAGCCTGGCTTTTACTGCATCAGCACATCTTTGCAAACTGCCCTGATATATTCTTATGTCATAGGTTGCTTGTGTGCAATGGCTACAGAAAAAATTGAAGGTGGTGAAGTTTTCTAATGGTGCAACCATCATAACACTTGTGACTTGAGATGCCTTAGTACAGAAATGGAATATTACTATTTTTATCTGCATGTCAAATCACAGTTGTGTTTCTGCTGCTTTGTAAGAGAGGAAATACTTTAGCCTTCTTGTGGTTTTTCTTTCCAAAATTTCTTCCTGTGAAGTCATGAGCACACATAAAAAATCACTGCACTGTGAGTAATTTAACAAATGGTTTCACTTTGAAAGAGAAACAAAAGCATACCTATTTTACAGAAGAGTTGGTAAAGCTGCTAATTTCTAGAAGTCCTGAAATTTCCTATTTCACCTCCTTCCAAAGGTCCAAGTAAAGACAAAGCACCTAGGAAAACTTTCTGGCTCTGAGGAGTTAAAAAAGTGTATCTGGAAAGATCTAAATAGAATTCTGACTTAACAAAGTCAAGAAAATTCCAGTTCCAGAAACACCATGGAGATCTTCTGGCCGGTGGCTGAGGCTGACCGACATGAGCAGTAGGAGTAATGTGCAGAGGGTGGACGTGGCAGGGTGGGCAAACCCTTGTAGGGAGCACTGGGACAGCAAGCACTTCTCACAGTGCAGCAGGCACTGTGCTTTCCCAAGAAGAGGGAGAAGTGGACTGCAGCCCTCAAACTCAGGTTGCAAAGACCAGTGGTCCCCTTGACTACTAGCTTCCAGACCTCCTGCCTTAGAGTCATTCTGCTTTCTGGTAAATGCTGAAAAAACACTCTTCCTCTCTTCCCCCCCCCCTTCTTTTCTATATGAGGTTTTCTGAGGGTGTTCAGAGGCCTCTGTGCTGTGGGGGTGACTGGCCAGGATGGCTGGAATTCACTGCTCACTGGGGCCAGGGTCCTGTCTCTGCCCCAAGGTACTAGGGGCTCCATGCACAGCAGGTACTGACTCTCCTACATAGAGAAAGGCCTGCCATCTTTGGCAGCTTTGGCTCATTGCCCGTCTCATACAGAGGCCCAGAGTGTGTGACAATGCATGTTGTCACATGTCATCCTGTGGGATGTGCTAGAGGAAGGTAACTACAACATGCACCTTTGTCTTCTTGAACTGTTTAATATATTGGACATACTGGGAATTTATGCTGGTTTCACAGTTTTAAGTGAGTGAAAATACTGGGGCTTGGGCAAATGACAAATCATGTGGTGTTTGGTAATTGCAAATGGCATGAGCTAGTTGTCCCTGGGCCTGACCTTCAGAGGGTGGTCCTTGCATCTGTCCAGCATGCTCTCAAAGTTACTGATTCATCTGCAGAGAGGTGCTAGAAGTGCTTGGAAATGCGATGGGACTTCAGGGCACTCACTGCAGCTATCAGTTACTGAAAGCTCGACCCTGGTGTGACAGTCTGAGAGACATGTTCTGGTTTCTGCCAGGACCTGCCTACCCTTGAACTGGATTTAACCCTTTTCTCTGACTTTTAAATTGTCTTTCTGTTTCTTCTTCATGTGTTATAATGCTTATTTTGAATTTTAAGACTATTTCAAATCATCTAACAGCTTAACATATTAAAATTCTGGAGGTAATATACTTTCCTACTTTATGTAAAGCCAAATGCATATGTATACCTATATTTTGGTATTTAATTTTGGGTATTTTAAGCACTGATAAAGCACTATTCATGTAAAATTCGACTTTAAAAAGAGCTTCTTCTCTTCTTAGTGGTCCAAATTATCTGAGAAAGAAGTCTCTATGATTAGTCTGCAGTAAACTTTTTCCTGTCAAAAAGTTGGCATCAAGCTCAAGTAGAGGTTCAGTAGCTGTGAGTGGTATTTATGACACTGGACAGTGGGAAGGTGTGCGTTGTGTTCACGTCACGGTGCATGCGTGTGCAGGACCTGGATGGCTGCAAATGGAAATAACTGGTACAGGATTCTGAACCAGGTGTGCTCGGGGCTACCTCACTGCCCTCATCTCCCTCACATAAAGCACCAGTGAGGAGGCTGCTGTTCACCGGTGCTCCCACAGTCTAAGCAAAGGAAAGGGACAAATCTTGATGGGTTCCTCTTGCTTACAGTGATTTGGGCAGCAGCAGTAGCTGGGGCAACGATACTCTGTGGGCAGCTGTGCACTCCACTGCCACACTGGTCCCCATTATCCCACCCATGGATAAGCCATCCTGGGAAGACTGCTCAAAGGCAGCATGCAGGACAGTGCTCAACAGTTATTCTGTCACCTACTTAAGAAAAGATAATTCTCCAGTTCTGTAATGGGGCTCCCAGAAGAATCTCAGCTGTCCTCCTGCAGCTCAGGTGGTAGTGATGCCCGTAAAAAACAGCAGAAGAGAGGGGAGAAAAGTTGAAAGCTGACTCTGGTTTCCTTAGAGGAGCTTGCACAGTTCCTGGGTCTTTCTTTGAATGCATCACTGAACACTGATTTCACCCTCTTTTACCATCCCTCTCCTCTTTCTCTTTTTATTTTCCTTGATATTCACAGGTGTCCTTCCTCTTCCACAAGTATGGGAAAAGTTCAGAGGTGGTTTATTCCTCATAAAGCACTGCAGGACACAGAAGAGAGTGGGACCTTTGTTTATTTTTGTATATTTTGGTGGGTTATTTTAATTTTAATTTCTCATTGTCCAAGAAGCATTAGCACAATGCTTTCAGGTGCATGGTGTAATCCTTGGAGATAGTCCGGTGCAGGGCCGGGAGTTGGACTTGATACCAAGGACCATGTCCAGATGGCTTTTCAATATCTCCAAGGATGGAGACTCCACCACCTATCTGGGCAACCTACACTAGCGTTCAGTCACTCTCACAGTAAAAAGTCTTTCCTGACGTTCAGGCTGAATCTCCTGTGTTTTACTCTGTGTTCATTGCCTCCAGTCACTGGGCACTGCTGAAATGAGCCAGGCTTCATCCTCTTTGCACTTCTCTGTAGTTATTTGTACACATTGTTAAGTTCCCCCCCCGAGCCTGCTCTTCTCCATAATGCAGTCTCTGCTCTCTCAGCCTTACCTTACAGATGAGATGCTCCAGGCTCTTCATCACCTTTCTGGACTTACTCCTGTACATCCGTGTCTCTTATACAGGAAGGCCAGAAAGAAAAGGTAAAAAAACCTGCATGGGAAACTATCAAAAGCATGAACAAACTGAGAGAGCAGCTGGGACTTTTCCTTTTTTCCTTTCAATCCAGTGAGAGTGATTCAGCTGTGTGAGTTTTTCATTTTGATTTCAACCTGCCTCTCTGCTGAACTCAGTTAAACTTTGTGTGTTTGGAGAGTTTCACTCTCAGTGCACTTTCACCATACCATTTGCCAGTAAATTTCAGGTTGTGGTTTCTGTGCCACTTTGCACTGTGCTGGTGGTTTTCTGCCAAAAACTGATTTATTTCTGAAAATAATTCAGTAGAATAAATCTATTGCTCAAGGGCTTCACTTGCAGGACATAGGTCTCTGCCTCTGTCAGAAAACCTGGAAGCTTTGGAAATGAAAAGCAAATTGAAAACCACTACTGTAATGTAGCTCCTATAATTCCAAACTAAGAAATGCTGCCAGATCCAAGCACCAGCACTCATCATCAAAAAGCAAAACAAAAAATACCCTTGCTTGGCTTCATCCTGAGCAGAACACTATGGGGGGCACTAGCAGCACTCCACAGCTGCGGCAGGGGCTCTGCCTTGATATTCCTTCACTAGTGATGGGAATAAGACTGAAGAAGAGACGTAGATGCATGTTTGTGTGGTTGTCCGATGTACTGAAACACACCTGAAATGCAGAAGTTTCTGGGGCTGGAGGAAGTGACTTCCTATGTAAAAGGAGTAGTTTGGCTTATGGTTTGTTGTATTGTCTCACTCATAGTGGGGAGCCCTATTCATGGATCAGGCCTTCCAAGTGCTGGGCACAGAGCAAACCCAGAACAAGACGGTGTCTGAGGCAAACCCTAGAGTTTTTACTTTGCCTACACACCCTGCTCAAACACAGACTCTCACTTATGAGGATCACGTATCAAATGTGTAGGTGAAATAGATACTATTTCTGCAATTAGCTGTTGCAGCTGCATTGTCACAGCTA
Organism: Ptilonorhynchus violaceus; assembly: GCA_013397565.1. Classification (NCBI taxonomy): domain Eukaryota; kingdom Metazoa; phylum Chordata; class Aves; order Passeriformes; family Ptilonorhynchidae; genus Ptilonorhynchus; species Ptilonorhynchus violaceus. Next base: position 55,620 of record VZRJ01003739.1, read on the forward strand.
ACAGCCTGGCTGCAAGTGTAAGCCTCTTGTGAAGGCTATCATACCACACCTAACAGGGGACACACCTGAGCAGGTGTAGCCAATTTTATACTTCAAGGGATCAGTTTCAATTAATTTTATTGAAACCACTTATTCCCTTATAAGTGTCACCTGTCTTCCAGAACAGGGCTGCCCAGAGCAGCAAGGCTTCCTGTAACTACAAAATCACTACAGCAGCTGACCCACCTTACTGAGACACACACTAAATTTACTCCTGTTGAAAGCTGAATCCCATGCTTTCAGGTTTGGACCTGGTCTGCTCAGGCTAGTTCTAATGCATTTGACAGTGGTTGAGAACTGGAATGTTCTGAATTCAGTGTAAACCAAGGTTTCAATTAATTTTGATTTTGTGGTTTTAAGGAGGTTGTATGTCTGTTTCATAATGTCAGTGTGTGAGTTCTGTACTGATTTAATTATGTGATTTTTTTAAAATCACACATTTTTTTAATCTGCAGCAACTTGGAACAGAAGAAGGGCTTAGATCTTCTGAGACGAGAAGCCAAAGGGTGAATTGAAAATGTCACATCTGATCTCTGAAAACATGGAACTCACAGGGCTGTAGACATAATCTTCTTGGGGGGCAAAAAAAAGCCCCAGGAAAAATCTATCTTTTGCAGCGGATGACTCAATTTGCAATTCTGTGTCTGGGCATAATGTCTAACATGTGCCTCACAAAATTGACTGAGTGGCAGCTAATTTGCTAATTTTGTGACCACAGATGTAATTTGTTTCCTTTCAGGAAAGTGCTTGCCCTCTGTGCTGCACATTTTGCCTTTACATGGTCATGAATGTATTTGCAACAGCTGTAACAATGGTTTAAATGACTGCCCTTTGACTAATTCAAGAATGACTGTTTTTGTCTAAGTAGAATTTACATGTATTTATTATGTTCCTTTAATAAACGCCACATATGTGCTGGATTAGCTCACACACACAAACACACAAAACTCCCCAAAACAAACAAACAAACAAACAAACAAAAAAGCAAACCACCAAAGAAACAAACAAAAAAGCCCACACCAAGAAAGAGAGGCTGACAATTAAGCCAGCTTGGGCTGGATACTGAATGTCTTTTGCTTGTCTGAATGTACTTGCTGGAGGTGGATGGTTTTTGTCTGCTCTGGAGTGGCAATGCTTCAGTGCCAGGACAGTCCAGGATAGCTGTTTTAAACTTGGTTTTAAAGCATAAAAACCTATATTTAAAGCATGGTTTTAAACTTAAGGTTTAG